>JAPDVU010000003.1:20588256-20913256 GCA_026230045.1 Corynorhinus townsendii
ATATTGCCTTCTAATTAGGAATATAATTTCTTCCCTAAAACATTTTTCCCACCCCCCATAATGTTAATAACCTTAAAACATCCCAATAACTGAATCCATCATTAACTAAGGCCTGTTTGGTCATTTTTCCAGGAGCCATGCCTGCTTGATGTATTGTTCCATACTTAGCCATGACAGTCTTGTGATGCATTATGTCACTCAATATTTTCACCCCAGAATAATAAATTGGAGAAATGAGACATCTGCCTACAATTTATTCCTGTTATGTCTTTTCCTCCCTGAAAAGGATATGACAATGCTTCTAAAATGAGAAAGCTTGGTCAGCTTAACCCTTTAAAAAGCTACCCATAGATTCATGTGTCAGTCACATAATTTTTGTGTGTCTTAATATATTTGGTTGAAACACAAAAATATTTATGCCTTTCATTGGAAAGGTGTTATATTCATGATTTAATATAACCAAAGGCTGAATGTAAAATTATGTGTCAGATACTGTTCTGGCCACAGGGGCACACAGAGATGGTAGACTGGGCATTCAAGGGAGAAGATTGAGTGGTGGATAGCTTGGGATTTTGGCTCAAGTTCTGCTTCACTCATTCATGAAGTGTGTGCCCTTGTGTATATGACTTCACCTAAGTTTTACTTTTTTTTTCCAGCGGAAAAAAATTATATATATCACATGGGGTTGTGCAGGATGAAATGAGTTAATATAAGCAAAGGACTCAGTATACATAGCAAACTCAATCAACAGTAAGCATTATTTTTAATTTGGTAGAGTAGTATACAGACTATTACAATGGAGTAAGTATAGCTATGTTAGAGATAAACACTACATGGTAGTTGTACAGAAGGGGCATCTAATAGAGTTTTGGGGTAGATTCTGTTGGTATCATATGAGTGGCTAATGATTATTGAGTGCTCATAATGTGCTAGGAAATGTTTAATTCTCACCACAAGTTTTTGAGGTAGATGCTACTGCCATCTCTGTTTCACAAAGACTCTGAGGACACAAAGAGAATAACTAACTTGTGTAAGATTACCAAGCTTCTTGAAAGGCTTAGCAAAGACTTCCAGGAAGAGGGATACCCACTGGGGACAGCAGCAAATCCCTAACACATGAAAATTAGTAACTGGGCACCTTTGTGGATGGGAGGAAGTTGTCTCCTGTCAAGGTGCCAAAGTGATATGTTTAAGGAGTTGAGGGTCATGAAGATAGAGAAGAAAGACGTCTATATTAGGCCTATTGGGGAGAAATAATAAACCTGCCTTATGTCCCTTTCTTACGATTTTTAGGGGCTCTCAGAGTGCTTTACATAAAGTAGTTAACAATAAACTCATTAATTTAGAAAACAATGAGTAAAATATTACTTGTTATAACAATAAATTCAGAGGAAATGATAGGAAATACCCACATAAACACTCTAAAAACTTGGATTGTACAATTACCTTCATCTTCCTTGAGAGATGATTACTGTCTCAGGAAACAATTGTTTGTGGTGGAGAAGCTAGAAAGGACCAATTTAGAATTATATGCAGATAATTTTTTTTTTTTTTTGTAATGAAAGGAGACTGTGACACACAGAGAGAGGAGAAGAGACAGCAGCCAAAGCTTAAATGATTGAAATCAGGCAAGAGAGAAAGGTCTACTGCGCAGACTCTCTGGTGTCTTCCTTTGAGTCAAATTCACTGGTGTTCTGAAAGGGAACAAGCAGGCTTGTTGAAGGATGTAAAAACAACCGACAGAATCTGGAGAACTCCTCAAAAATTGTCCAGCTCAGTGAAGATTTAATCTCATCAGTTGTCTGACACAGAAGACAGAACAACTGGTTTACCTTGCAGCATTTCCAAGCTTTTGAGTAGGTTTTGTTTGGTCACACGCAGACATTGTCTTGCTGACTGGCTGCCAGCATGAATGCAGCTTGTAAAGCAACACCATCCACTGACAGCACCGTGATCGCAGACATGTTCTGGGCTCTGCTCCTACAGGAAGGTGTGACAGAGCAAAATAAACTGATGAGCAAAATAGGTCCAGAGCCAGGGATGCATGGAACAGACTGACAGATCTCAGAGGGAAGGGGGGAGGAGGGGATGAGAAGATATTAACCAAAGAACATCTATGTATATATGGATAACCCATGGATATAGACAATAGTGTGGGGAAGACTTGGAGTGGGGCAGGGGCTGGGTGCAGGGGGACAAAATGGGGGCGTGTGAAGGGGATATCTGTAATACTCGCAACAATAAATAAAAAGATAACAATTAAAAATATTAAAAAATCTTTCAACTCATGTCAATAGCATCAAGCTTTTAGGGAAAACTGTACAGTCTGCAAAACATCCTCACATATTTTATCCTCTATAATCCTCATAGAAACCCAATGGAATAGACATTATTTCTCAATTTTATTAGACTTGAAGGAACTGAGTCTCAGGACATTTAACTGAAGTCTCTTGGGGCCACACAGTAATGTCAAGCCTGGATTCGAGCCTCCATAGTCAGACATGAAGTTTCTGTGCTTCTTCCTTTCCATCAAGGTGCTTTCTACAGAGTGGTCAGTTATATCAAGAGTTGAGGTCTATTCCCCCTCAGTATCCAGAGAACCCACAGAAACAAGGATGATCTGTACTCTATGATGATCAAATTAGCTTCGTTACTTAGGATTCTATAATTATTACTAATTAATTAGCTCAGTAGCATCCATCCAATTGAAGAATCTACATATACTGACTGCAGAGTGTTTTTTAAAAACTCTTTAAGAATTCCTGAACCCGTTCTTTATAGTGATGTGTATAGTAAACCACATGTAATCATCCATTATAAGCTACAAGGTTCATATAGTGGGGTTTTTTATATCATCGGCCTTTGGTTCCTCTTCAGAAGGAAATTCCAAAAAGTACTCACAAATCTGTTCACCTAGGGCAGTGGTCAGCAAACTTATTAGTCAAAGAGCCAAATATCAATAGTACAATGATTGAAATTTCTTTTGAGAGCCAAATTTTTTAAACTTCTTCTAACGCAACTTCTTCAAAATAGACTTGTCCAGGCCGTGGTATTTTGTGGAAGAGCCACAGTCAAGGGGCCAAAGAGACGCATGTGGCTTGTGAGCCGCAATTTGCCGACCACAGACCTAGGGGGATAGTTATGGTTCCCCCTAGAGTAGTGAGTGCTATCCACAGAAACATGATGTGTGCCACAAATGTAACTCTTAACCTTTCCAGTTGCCACACTAAAAATAAATAGGTAAAAATAATCTTGGGATATATTCCTAGAAGTGGGACCACTGGGTCAAATGGGAGTTCCATTTTTAGTTTTTTGAGGAAGCTCCATACTGTTCTCCACAGTGGCTGCACCAGTCTGCATTCCCACCAGCAGTGCAAAAGAGTTTCTTTTTCTCAGCATCCTCACCAACACTTGTCGTTTGTTGATTTGTTGGCTGGTTAGCCAGAGACGGGTAAGATTCCTCAGGGAAGAAACAACCTAAGACAGGCACAGTCGCAGAGGGGCCATCAGGAGAGAACTTGGGGGGCAACAGAAGTGGGGCACAGATCCTCATCCCCCAACATTGCAGGGGCTTGAACCCTCGCCCCTTCTAAGGGAGGTCTCCTGCCCACATGGCTGCTTCGCACTTCCCACACCCAGCTCAGATCAGGACTCAGGCAACAGAAAGAGACTTGGCCCAGCTCAGATCGGGAACCAGGTAACAGACAAGAGACTTGGCCGACAGCAGCTGCCCTATATCTAAATTCAGCCTAGCATCAGGAATGCTCAGGGCCTACTCAAGAATGCAAATAATCCTTCCCACTAATATTTACAGGGTAAACTAAGATTGTTGGTAGAGTATTAAATTTGACAGTAAAATAGTAATCAAGTTTTCAGATTAATTTAAATAGGCTAATTGAAATAAATGAATATTCAAGTAAATCTAATTGTACTGGACAAAAAGCTGTTCTTAAAGTAATAACTAAAATTTCTTTTTTTTTTTTTTTTTAATTAAATCTTTATTGTTCAGATTATTACAGGTGTTCCACTTTTTTTCCCCCCATAACTCCCCTCCACCTGATTCCCCACCCCACCCCATGCCCTTACCCCCGCCACTGTCTTCATCCATAGGAGTAAGATTTTTGTCCAATCTCTTCCCGCACCCCTCACACTTGCTTCCCCTGAGAATCATCAGTCCACTCCCTTTCTATGTCCCTGATTCTATTATATTCACCAGTCCATTCTGTTCTTCAGATTATTTATTCACTTGATTTTTAGATTCACTTGTTGGTAGGTATGTATTTGATGTCATTTTGTTGTTCATAATTTTTATCTTTACCTTTTTCTTCTTCTTCCTCTTCTTAAAGAATACCCTTCAGCATTTCATGTAATCCTGGTTTGGTGGCGATGAACTCCTTTAGCTTTTTCTTGTCTGTGAAGCTCTTTATCTGACCTTCAACTCTGAATGATAGCTTTGCTGGGTAGAGTAATCTTGGTTGTAGGTTCTTGCTGTTCATCACTTTGAATATTTCTTGCCACTCCCTTCTGGCCTGCATAGTTTCTGCCGAGAAATCAGCTGACAGTCGTATGGGTACTCCCTTGTAGGTAATTAACTGTTTTTCTCTTGCTGCTTTTAATATTCTCTCTTTGTCTTTTGCCCTTGGCATTTTAATTATGATGTGTCTTGGTGTGGTCCTCTTTGGATTCCTCTTGTATGGGGTTCTGTGAGCTTCCCGAACTTGTAAGTCTATTTCTTTCACCAGGTAGGGAAAGTTTTCTGTCATTATTTCTTCTAATAGGTTTTCAATATTTTGCTCTTTCCCTTCTTCTGGCACCCCAAAAATTCGGATGTTGTTTCGCTTAAAGTTGTCCCAGAGGCTCCTTACATTATCTTCATATTTTTGGATTCTTTTTTCTTTTTGTTTTTCTGGTTGGATGTTTTTTGTTTCCACATATTTCAGATCTTTGGTTTGATTCTTGGGGTATGTTGATCTACAGTTGAGTTTCTGTATATTCTTTATTTCAGACAGTGCATGCTTCATTTCTGACTGATCCTTTTGCATTTTTTTGGCATTCTCATTAAGGTCCTTGAAGGTCTCACTAAGCTCCTCAGAAGTGTCATCAAGTTTCTCGGCAGTTTTTAGAAGATTCTTGAGTAACCTTATAAATGTGATTCTGAACTCTATGTCATCCAGTAGTTTGCTTTCCTCCGTTTCTTTCATTCGTGACATGTTTCTTTGTTTCTGCATTTTGGCTGCTTCCCTGTGTTGATGGAGTGGCTTTGTGTGGTAGGTGACCTATAGGGGGCAGTAGCTCAGCCTCCCCAATCACCTGATGTGGATGCTCTTGGTACACCCCTTTGTGGGCTGAGTGCAAAGTCTTGGTGTAGTTAAGCCTGAATTGCTGTTGGTACGCTGGGAGGAATTGACCTCCAGGCCAATTAGCTGTGAGCACTCCCTGTGTCTATAATGGAAGAACTGCTGTGCTGAAGACACGCTTATGGGGCAGGACTTGTTTCAGTGGGGCTTTGGTGCTCACTGAGTCTGCCTCTTGAATGTGTCACTTATGGATGTGAGGAGTTGAAATCTGGTGTCTCACACTGACCACTAGGTACACTGGCTTCTGGATCTCCAATGGGGTGCAGGTCAGCTACTGTCTGAGGCCACTCAGCAGGAGCTACAGTGAGAGCTGCAGTTTTCTCCTGTTTGCTTGGGGTTTGGAGGTTTTGGAGCTGTCTGACCCGGGCTGCAAGTTTTCTAGGTTAAGCTGCGCTAGGGCAGGCTTTCTTATGCTAATTGAGCTGCTTGGAGCTTGGGTGGGTTTGTAGGTTGTGTGGGGCGGGGTCTCAGGGCGTCACTAGGTTAGGGCGTGGCAAACAGCAATGGCTGCTAGTTAGCCGGCTCTGTGTCCCCGACCGCGTCCTGGAGTCCTGTGCCCCAGTGCCGTGCAACCAAGCCACTCTCACTGGCAGACAGTCCAGCTTCTCCCCGTAGGAGTTTGGGTCCCCCGCGTCTCCCCAGAGACTGGATTTCAGAGTAATCGGGGACTTGTCTCCATTCAGGTTGAAAAAAGCGACGCACCCAGTCGCCCGCCGCCAGCCCGGATCACGCGCCTCCGTACCTCAGCTTTTCAGCGCTCGTGCACGTCTCAATGCTCTTTTCTCTTTCCTTCTAGTTGTAGAACTTCCACTCAGCCAGCTTTCCCGTGGTTCTGGGTGATAGACGTTTTGCCTTTTAGTTGCAGTTTAAATTGTTGTGGGAGGCAGCAGTTTAGGTGTTTACCTATGCCGCCATCTTGGATTCCTCCTAAAATTTCTATTGGTAGTTCATTTCATGGTAAAATTTCTGAACATGCAGTGAACCTAAAGCAGTCATATTTTTGGGCAAAAAAAAAAAATATTAAAATTTAAAGTTATCAAGACTGCATTATAAAATTTACAAAAACCTCCATTAATCAAAAAAAAGGGGATAGTAGGGTAATATCATGTAAGGAAAAATATCCTATAAGTAAATTATATCTAGAAAATTTTTACTTTACCAAATTAATTTTCATTTGCAATGCTAACAGCAAGACACCCATGAAAAACAAACATGGGGTCTAAATAAGACAAAGGAAAATCGTTTGGGCAAAAATAAAAAGGATCCCAAATCAATTATATAGAAAAGATTCCTTTATTAACTTGTGGTAGAGAATATGTTTGTATATTTTCAGAAAACAACTCCAAGACCATGTGGATTCCTGCAACAGAGAGGAATTGACAGGTCTCCAACCATGAAGACAAGAGGAAAAACAGTCCAGAGATGGAAGACGCTGACGACGCCTTGCCACACGAGCAGTCAGCAGCTGTGCAACACTGCAGGTTGCCTAGGACCAAATCAGAGATGGTCACACCTGCATTGCCACCATGTGCCCACCATCCAGATATCACTGCTGACATGTACACATAAGGAACTGTTGGACATTGAAATTGGGACTCAAACACTTTTTATTTGTTATTATATGTTTATTTCTAGTCTGCAGAGGCAAAATTTTTTAAAGGAAAGAAATGGGGGGAAAATAGATACAGAGGCAAAGAAGCATTGAACAGACTGTCAAACTACAGTGGGAAGGCAGGGGAGCTTGGGCGAGGGGGGCTGTAAGAGATCAACCAAAGGACTTGTACGCATTCATATAAGCATAACCAATGGATACAAGACACTGTGTGGGGGGAGGGTAGGCAGGTGAAGGCATGTACTGGGGGGTAGGGGAAGCCGGGGGGAGGTCAATGGGGAAAAAAAAAGAGACATACGTACTACTATTTGTAATACTTCAAACAATAAAAAAAAAATAAATAAAAAATTAAAATTAAAAAAATCTTAAAAGTAATATTCTATTTAGCCAAATATGCTCAAATATTGTCATTTCAGCATGTAATCAGTATAAAGATGAGTAGGGTGATATTTTGCATTTCTTTGTACTAAATCTTTAAAATATGGTATGTGTTTATTTTGTGCTACATTGCATCTCCATTTGGACGAGCCACATTTCAGCTGCTCCATAGTCACATTTGGTGAGTGGCTTCTGTTTGGAGGCTTGGAAACTCATCTGTAGATGTCTCCTGGCTTCTTGCTTCAAGCTTTGGTGACTTAGTCTTAATCTCTAATCATGTACTTGCTAAGAAATACCTTTAATCCTAATTCTTTTATCAGTGGCTTTCAGTGAAAAGGTATAGCTTCTCTTAAATGTGCTCTAAAAATCCCAGTGTAGCCTATCTCTCAAACTCAGGCTTTCAAATTCTTTTTTAAAATTGAGTTTATTGGGGTGATACTGGTTAACAAAACCACACGTTTCAAGTGTACACCTCAGCAAAACATCATCTGCATACTGCATGGTGTGCCTATCAGTTTGTCTCAAATTTTTAAAAGTAAAGGTAGGTAACAGAAATGTGTGAATCTGGCCAGGTATATGATAACATAAATGGTTGGATCTCCAGGGAATTTGGAGAATGTGGGTCCTAAGTTCAAAATTGAAAACAAAACAAAAAAAAAATAAAAATTTTTAATTTTAAATTAAACTGTGTACCAGTCCAAAATATTTATTGGACAGTATTTGTCTCTGAAATAACCCAAATAATTGTTCTTATATTCTTTTGGGCTCCCAATAGTGTCTCCATGTTCTTGTGCCACACCGTTATCTCATTTCTACCTTCTGGGGTATTATCATTTAAATTTATGGTTAAAGTGTTACTCTTATACCTTGGGTTATAATATACTGTCTGGTGTGGTCCTGTGGACCTTCCTTCCTTTGACACATTCTTCCTTGGTTATGTTGAGTGGTTTCAGCATGGTGACAAGCAGGAGTGGTAATGGTCTTTTTCCCTGGCTGAAGAGGCTTTATCCACATGGTCTTCTGCAGGAGTTTTTCCCTAGTAATTTAGGAAAATGTGTTGGGTGGAAGGGCTGAGTATTTGGCTGCCCCAGTTATGCACTGCCATTCAGGCTGTCGTGACTTTCTATCAGCGTGACACTAAACTAGTGAGAAAAATCTGTGTTTGGTCACAGCCAGAGGTGTGTGGCTGGTTATTTTATTTTCTCATCTGGGAAACAATTTGTTATAACCCTGGAGACAGAGCTCTATTTTCATCTCTCTCCTCTCAAGCCTGCTTTTCTGCAGTAACCTACACATAACTCCTTAAATAGTTGAGGTCTAAAAAAATGCCACATTTTCAGGGAATGCTTCTAGAAGATTAAGAGGTTAAAAAAAAGTGCCTCTCCCTTCCCATTGTATTACATAAAAACTAGTTAGGCCAAATTTGCTTTCCTGTGTCCTGTTAATGGTCTCCTCATTATCCAAAGCACAGTTTCAATGGCTAATCAATAGTTCCACAGGGAGCATTCCACAGTGTACAGAAGGGGAACATTCCAGACAATTTAGCATCTCTGGGCAAACCCTTACATGAAATTTTGAGAGAGAGGGAGGGAGGCAGGGAGAGGGAGAGGGAGAGAAAGGGAGGGAGGGAGGGAGGGAGGGAGAGAGAGAGAGAGAGAGAGAGAGAGAGAGAGAGAGAGAGAGAGAGAGAGAGAGAGAGTGAATGATGGATGGTGGAGGAGGTTTGGTTTGGTTGCTTAATCTGTTTGCTTCTAATCCAAGCTTGGGCCATCTAGTTATTGGCATAGGTCATAAAAATGGTGGTAGGGGGGAATAGAGAGAAGAGGAAAACAAAGCTTCACATTATAAATCTGTTCTTTATTGCTTACAGTTCCAGGCAGCCTTAGGAATTCAACTTTCATTAGCTCCCTATTAGAGGACCATTTCCCTTACAATTTGATTATTAGAATGGATACATTTGAATTCTACATTTCCATATAGATAGAACCACTCTGCTTTTTATGACCCTAATGCACTCTTCAAAACTCACAGAGAGACTCCATCTGAATTTCCTTAGTTGATTGTTTTTGAGACTGAAATATGAATGAAGTCCACTGAGTTGAGAGAGAGCCAGAGCCAAGGGTAGGGAGTGGTGAATGGCTAAAGTTGGCTACAGGTGTCAAGTTAGATACAGGAAGTGTTATATATATTTTTTGTCCTGGCCAACCACTTGCATTTTTCCCTCTTTGCCCTATCCAAGCAAATATTTGTTCTCTCTTTTTCTCTCCTCCTTGCTACTTAATACATATATTAAGGACGTGAAAACACCTGCTGAAATCCTGCTGACCCATCAATTCCTAAGTGTTCATTTCCCAATTCCATTTTGGCATTAATAATAGCTACACTCACTGACCTTTCTTTATACACTAGGCACTGACAACATTATGTTATTTAATCTTTTCAACTATGTGATAGGTGCAATTATTATTTCCTATTCTTCAAGTAGATTAGGAATCTGGGGGTTAGAGAGTTGGAGCAAATTGCCTAAGGTTATATACATAGTATATAAAGGTCTATTTGGGAATCAAATTTAGCATAGTCAGGAGTCCAGACTCTTGACCATTGTGCCTTACTGCCTGCAAAAAGTGTCTATAACCATTATCTCCTTTAATTCCCACATTAGCCCCGTGAGACAGTTATTGTCATTACTCTCATTCTAAAGACAGACATGTAAGTTCAGAGACATTACATCATTGGACAAGTTCGCATAACTAGCAAGTGATAGAGCCAGGGTCTTTAAAATCACTGGTTTTCTGCTACTCATGTTCAAAGACATTTTGGAGGAGTAGGTGTAGGTCTGGTCTCCAGTAAGCTGTGAGGAAGTTCCCAAGGGGACTCTCGATCTCTCGGGTATCTTTGGTAGATATGAGATTCAAGAATGCACTGGAAGGCTAGAATATTGTGTAAGGTTGAGCTCTGTGGAAATAGTGGATGTCATGCACTCTGCTCTCTCCCCATACCCTAATCAATTCTATGACTTGATTGTGGTTGAAAAATGCAACCTCTCCTGAGACATTCAGAATGACAAGTGGAAAATTGTTCCATTAGCAGAACAAGGGGAAATTAATGCCTTCTAGCATTTCCCCCCTTTTGTCCGTGAAAACTTTGAATTGAATGTGTAATAATGAATAGAAAAAAATTGATTAAATGCAATCATATAAAAACAGAATTGTTCCAAATTGATTTCCTCCTCCTCATTATTTTTTATTCTACTTTATGTTCCTGGGGAACATTTATTTAGGGCAGGATTTCTCCTCTTAAAATATAATAACAGGACTGGTTTTAAAAATTTGGGTGGAAAAAGAAAACATGGTCCTGGTGGGTTAGCATGTAACTTCTATTTGTTTTTGAATTTCATTTTCACTCTGTACTTTACAGGTGGGTAGATAAACATATGGCTGCTGTCATCAAGCAAGACCTGGGAGTTCAGGCAGAACTGTGTGATTCTTCTCTCTAGTGAAGGAAAGACTTTCCCCATAAGAATGCTAGTAATAACTTTTTAATGATAACATGAGGGAGCTCAAGGTAATCTAGTCCAAATCCCTTACTTCTTCAGTAGATGAATTAACTGATACTTAGAGCTACTGACTTGACCAATCTTTTCTGAGGATGAGATTGTGATATGCAGGAAACCAAGACTGGGTAGAGATGGAGGTAAAGAGTAAGTATCAGATTGAAAGAGAAACAGTTCAATTGGTTCTTCTTTTTCATCGTCACCAGAGGGTATGTTTTTTATTGATTTTCAGAGAGAAGAAGAAGAGAGAGAGAGAAAGAGAGAGAGAGAGAGACAGAGAAATACCAATCAGTTGCCTTCCTTAAGTGCACTGACTAGTGATCAAACCTAAAACTTATGTATGTGCCCTGACCTGGAATCGAACCTGCAACCTGCAACCTTTTGGTGTATGGGATGATGTTACAACCAACTGAGCCACCTGGCCAGGGTTCCAAATGTTTCTTTAAACAAAGGAAGTCTAAAAGAATATTAGGACCTAAATGTGGAGCTAGAGAAGATGATATCAGAGACATGAAGACTGACAGTGATCAGGATGAATGACAAAGTAGTGAGATCATCATGTGTTTCTGTGGTGAAATCCACTTGTGGCACCCTGGACTGAATGGACAAGGCTTTTCCAAGGTCACACAGAAAGTCTAAGACAGAACAAGGTCTAGATTTCCTTGTTTCCTGTAACCCTGTGGTGCTAAGACTGTAAAAGGTGTGTTGTGGGTGAATCAAAAGGGTTCTGGAGTTTCAAGTCAGGTGTGGGGTCAACTCAACTTTGCCAATTTGACCTTGGGCAATTTGCTTGTGTTGGTTTTCTTAAAGTTAACAGAGTTGTGAAGATAATATGAAATAATACATGAGAAGCATTTAGCACAGTGTCTAGAATACACTGAGTTACAGCTATTGTGATTATTGTTGGCTAAGGACATGACCAGAGCTTTCTGTTTTTTTATGGGAGTTGTGCTTTACTCGGACACCGATCTCCTTTCTCAGAGCAGGTAGAAGCAGTTATGCAAGCACTGGCTAGGGAAAGTGTGGCACCTGTGACTGTGCAAAGGGATTTCTCTGGGTGAAACTCTGGTTGCTATAGGAATTGGTATTCACTTCATCAGCAGCATGTTCTAACCAACTGAACACATGGCCCTGATAAAATCTGACGGTCAGCTGAAGTTACAGCTCAGAGTTTGGACACCTGGTCCCAAGTAGACACCACTAGTTTGGTAGTAAAAATCAGGATTTGTAAACTAGGATTAGGGATAAGGCAAAGCTAATGATGGGAAACTATTATAACTTTGTTTTGGACATAGCCTTTGGTTTGCCTCTCCTGATATTTCAACAAAAAAGGAACTGCATGAACAAAAGGCAAATAATTTATGTGAAAGAGACTTGATAATCCCTGTTTAGAAGTAGACTAAAGCCCTAGCTGGTTTAGTTCAGTGGATACAGTATTGGCCTTTGGACTGAAGAAGGCCACTACAGTTCTACTCCGTGTTACTATGAGTTGACTTTTTAAAAATAGATTGCACATATAAGTATTTGTCTTTCCTGTCTGGCTCATTTCACTTTGCATACCTGAAATAAATATCATTTGATTATGATGTATGAATTGATGTATTGTTGAATTTGGTTTGCCAATGTCTTGTTGAGGATTTTTGTATCAATGTTTAGCAGGGATACTTACCTATAATACTTACTGGAGTATCTTTGTCTAGCTTTGGCGTTAGGGTGTGCCAAGACCTGTCAGTGCCCTGGAGGCATGGGAAATGCCACACATCTCTGCTCAGACTGCTGGAGGACTATTAATTGTATGACTCTCCAACTCCCTGATATAAGTTAATTGGAAGCCCAGCTTTCATGCGGAAGCTAGAACAGTCAGAATACTACTAGCTTTGCAGTTTAGCTTCTATCAGGAACAAACTGGGAACTTTTTTTTCCTTTCTGTGCTGAGCCAGATATAATAGTCACCGTGAGTGCACCCAAATAGAACTATTTCTTTGTTTTGTGTGGTCCTGGGAGACTAATGATTGTCAAGCCCTGTCAGCTTCCAGAGCTAGGTGATTTGGGAGCCAGTCCCCTGGGTGACAGATATAACAGTTGGGGTGCTAGCTGTGTTGACAAGTTTCTTCCAGGAAGAAACTGGAAGCTTGGTTTTACTGCTGGATTTAGCTCAGGAGAGACAGTAGGGGATGTGACCACCAGCTCTATCAAGCTCCCTGGAGGATCCTAGTCAACTTTCACATGCAGGCTTATTAGAAAAAGTACTTTAGGCTGCAGATGAGAAATGTACAGTCAAATCCCTTCTAGAGAGAAACTGGGAAATGGGTATTTCTGCCTGCTTTATGGATATTGAGCCTGGGGAGTATAGCTGCAGGAGGTTCTTACAGACATTTTTGAAAATTGCTTTTTATTTGTTTTGTTTAATATGATCCTTTGGGACTCATGAATGCTGAGTCTGTTGGCTATCAGCAGTAGGTGACTTGAGAGACCATCCCTCCCATGTCAGCTGTGAAAGTTTGGGCAATAGATATATGGGCAAGCTCCTTTCAAGGACATACTCGCAATTTGGTTTTATTGTTGGAATGATCTAGAGAGAGAATGTGGGGAAGTGCCCACAGACACTTTTGGGCTCCAGTCTGAACTTAGATGAGAGGAAGACTAGAAGCTGAACTCTAACCCAAGCAGCAAATGGGAAAGCATGCAGTCACACCCCTCCCAGGGAGACACTAGGAGACAGGCACTTTTGCTTGCTCCCTCTATGGTAAGTCCAGGTGTATATTTATGAGGGCTGCTCCTGCACCTACTTATTTAAAAACTGACTTTTTGTTTGCCATCGTCCAGTGGGACTCATGAATGCAAGTCCCTTTGGCTGTCAGAGCTAACAGATTTAGGAGCCCATCCCTCAGTGTAGCCTTGAAAGTTGGGACACTGGTTTGTGGCTCAAAGTCTTTACTCCTCAGGGATACGCTGGGAGGTGGGGGTTCCCTTCCAGTTGTGTGGCACTGTGCTGGGGGTGGAGTTGAGTGGCAATAGTATTTTTAGCTTTTCTTGCCCATTTTAGTGTGGGTATTTTCCTCAGTCACGCAGTGTGTAGAAGTCACTCAACTAGTTTCTGAATTTCCCACAGAGGAAATTGTAGGTGTATATTTAGTACATTTATGCAAAGAGAACATTTTAGAAGGCTTCATGGTGAAATTCTCTCCTACTTATTTTTTTTCAAATGTTAGGGTTATGCTGACTGAATAATGGAATATGTTTTGAAGGTCATTAGGTATATAGAAAATACCTGTGGAGAGCTTCATTGGATATTCAAATGGCCTTTTGAACTCAAACCTGTAATTAGAGTCTTTTTGAGTTCAGAGTTCATGTTTAATATTCTCTCTCTAATTAAAAAATGGCTTTTGGACAAGATCAAGTGTGTTCAGGGTGGCATTGTTTTCATGCTCAGTAAAGTGCCTGGTATATAATATGCGCTTCAATAAATATTTATTGAGTAAATGGATATAAATACTATTAAAAGCCCTTATATTAATAACATTGCCAACTACTATGTGTCAGGTAATGTTTTGGGTACTTTACATGTATTAACTCATTTAATTCTCTTAGAAGATTGGTATTATTATTAATTCCCATTTTTTTAGATGAAATATAGGGAAATTAAAGAAGTTGTCCAAAGTCACACAGCTAGATGGAAGAGCATCATGATTCTAACTTCAACACCCTGGCTCCAGAGCTTGCTGTCTTTACCATGAAGGTGCCCTGTGGTGAATAAAAGCATGTTCCTATTTGCAAGATACTCACATCTAGGGGAGGAAAAGATAAACATGTTAGTATTGTGAAAGGTAGTATAATGTACTAGTTAAGAACTTAGGACCTGGAGTCAGAGAACTATTTTGTAAGACAGTGAAAGGATTAATTTTACCAAAGAATGAGAGGATAACATAGAATTATGAACTCAAATGACCCTGGGGACCAGGAAGATATCCTCAAATAAGTAAAGTGGGCTGGAAATATGAATGCTTGTCTTATTGACAATAGAGTATGATGAGTATATAGCCACTTATTGGTGTCCTTATAAGAAGAGGAAATTTGGACATACCAGATATGTGAAGACACAACAAGAAGGTAGCTGTCTGCAAGCCATGGGGTGCATTCTTAGAAGAAACTACCCTGAAGATACCTTGATCTTGGAACTGTGAGAAAATATTTTTTGTTATTTAAGCCCTCTAGTTTGTGATATTTAGTTATGGCAGCCCTACCAGACTAATACAGCTATTAAGGGACAACTAGGTCGATTACTATCTCATTCACTGAGCTATAGAACACAGGAAGTTTGGAAACCAAAGGGAAGGTGAATTTAGTTTTACATATGTTGAGTTTGAGGTGCTCATTGGTTATCCAAATGGATGGAGAAGCATGTACATAAAAGCAAGAGATGTGAGCTTGAGATACACATTTGGTATTTGTCTGCGTACGGGTAATAACAAGTCCTGGAGGATATGTGGAGTTGGAAGAGAAGAGGGCTGACTAAGAATGCAAAGTTGAGGAAGGAGGCACTTAGTATGTTAACTGGAACTCTTGATCTCACCCTATCTCAAAGCTTCATTCCTTCTGCTCACATCTGTAGCTAAAATTTTAAATTCTATAATAAAGCAAAGATAACCATCCCCTATAATGGAGATTTCTGAAAGGTGAAGATCCTATTATCCTAGATACATAATAAATTGTTAAGGTGTTGAGTATCCATGATAAATTAATACCATCTATATCATTTAGAGATGTTGATAATATAAACTTTAATCTACTGAAATAATGCTTAGGATAACCTTGAGAAAATGAAATAATGTTGCTGCATATAATAGGAAAATTATAATCACAACTATGTATACAGTATTAGGACATAAATAATAAAATCTTACAAGCATGCAAATAAATAATTGCCACTCTTCAGATTTCACCCTAGAACAAGGTTAGTAATTCCTTTCTCATAAGTATTTTAAGATGTAATTACCTGAGCGTTGTAGTTACTTAAATTCTGAGCTTAAATCAGCCAGGTTATCGAGAAATCTTACATAATCTGTCATACAACAGCGCATATCTCAATTTATTTGTCCTCATTTGAGCAAGAATAACTGAGTATCAGGGAATGTCCTTTAAGAAACAAACAAACAAAAAAAGAGAATAAAATATAATGATGAATGTATGAAAAATCTAAAGAAGGAAAACAAAGTTGGACTTTTAACAGATCTATCTATCTATCTATCTATCTATCTATCTATCTATCATGTATCTATCATCTATGAGAAGATGGGCACATTTCAATTTACACCTTGCTAAGGTGTTAATTTCCTGCCTCAGTAACAGTGGTTGTAATGCCTGGTGGTTCCAAGGCTTTCAAACATAAGATAATGAAAATACATCATGTAGTAATAATACATCATAGGTGGGACTCTCCTTTGAACTAAAGCCAGTTTTAGAACCACAGGAATTCATGTTAGAAAGATAACAAATGTTTTTTTTAAAGAGGTGTTTCAGAAACACTGACACCACGGATGTTTCCAAGGACAATTTTACTCTCTATTGCTTACTGCAATGGCAATTAGTGATTTTTTCCCAGTCATTTCCTGGAGTTCTGACTGAGGAGGCCTTGCCTCAGCTGGGCCATAGGACCCATTTCAGGACTTGGACAAAACCCAGGTGATCTGAAGTGTTCTGCCTCACCTGCTTTCATCATCACCATCAGTAAACCATGAAGAGTCTGGAAGTCCCCTTTAGTTTCACATTTCTTTATGTTATCTTCTTTCAGAAAGCACTCAGGATTCTATAGCCATAATCTTCTAACTTTTTTTTTCTTGCTCCCAGAAATGAGGAAGAGGAAATATATTATCTCATTCAGTCAAGCCCTCTAGGTAACAAAAACCTCTCTCCCATTTCAAGGAGCTTGTATAAGCAAAAATGAAAGACAATCTCTGTCTTTTTTTGCTAGCACACATGAGAGGAAGCTTTTATACCAGAGGAAATGAAATAAAGGAGGTCACCGTTCAGTGGCCCGATCTCTTGGTTAAGCAGCTCTGTTCTCAGCATTTTATGAATGCTAAGGTTACCTCAACCCCATGGCTACCACAATATGATTTGTATGGCCTTGAAAATGCCTAATCGTGCTATCTGTTCCTTTGAAGTTTAAAAGTATATTAATCCTACAACTTGGTGTTGTTCTGCAATGTTGGTACTGGAAGGGCAGAAGCTGAGCTGCTCTCACAGCTTGTGGTGAGGAGTAAGTTGCTCAAGGCAGAATATTATGGCTATGGATGTGGGACAGGCATCTCCAGTCTAATGGGCACTTTGCAGCTTTGTTTCGATTGGTTTATTTTCCTCCAGCTGAGCATTAGTGTGCTGAGAAGTGCCATATTCAGCTCTCGCCCCTCATCTCAGTATCCTGGAATATTGTGTTTATACTAGGACATGCTGTTGGGGTAAAGAACTCAGAACAGGGTGTCTTGAAATGGGAATAACATAAATAGTTTATATGGTTACCAATGCAGCTAAAATTTTACCCAAGGTTTCAAAAACATCTCAAAATTACCACAGAAAGGAAACATTCAGATACCCTCTCAGGATAGATTCAAAGAGACCTGCAGGAAGATGGCTTGTATATATTGGCAAGATGAAGTTTTGTGTGACAAGTTCTCCCATTTGTGTGTACGGAAAAGCAAGTTTCTTTGCCAAGGTCCATGGGAGACTCGAGATGGGTTTCCATTGCACACAGCCTATGTGGCTTATGCAGAACTACTTCTCTGCTTGTGTATCTATTTTCTCAAATCTAGTACATTGATGGTGAAGCTAATGAACTCCTAAAATTCCCTTTCATCCCATCTATGATTCCAAGAACTCTGAATCCTCAGAGACAGAACTGTTTTCTTGGCCCACGTGTGCTTTACATCTTGGAATTTTTGGGCAGTATGTCTGACAATGTAGAGCAGTAACAACTGATGATTTTTAACATTTGATTATTCAATTATTTTTATTAATTTGACAAATATTTATCAAGTACCTATTATGTGATGGATACTGTTGTAGGCATTGGGGTTACACTGACAAAAAAAATACAGTTTTTGCCAACAAGGAGATCCTTCTCAGTGGAGAAAATGGTGAAATAAGCCACACTTCCATAGAGGTATGGAATGATGTTTATGTAATGCTATAGCAGTGGTTCTCAATGGAAATGATTTGGCAATGTATGCAGACTTTTAGCAATGTCTGGAAATGTTTTTGGTTGTTTCAAGTTTTGGGGAGGGTGCTACTGGTATCTAGTGTGTAGAGGCCAGGAGTGCTGCTAAACACCCTAAGATAAATAGGGACAGTCTCCACACCAAAATGATTCAATCCAAAATGTCAGCAGTGTTGAGGATGAGAAACAACAAAGATAACAAAGCCAGCCTAATTAAAGCACAAGTCCCTGGAAGCTCATCTAGCTTCAAACTAATTCTACATGAATGTAGAGGGAAAGTGGCAAGAAACATCCCAAAGATTGGACATTTCAGTTGAGTCATGAAGGATGAATAGAAGTTAACCAGATGGATTAGTGGAGAATGGGAGGGAGGCTATGTAGAAAAGCTTTCCAGGGAGAGGAACCACAAAGACTTGAGGAGTAACAGATTCTGGCATCATGACTGATTGGCAAGTAGTTCTACTGCCAGGGCACATGTGGATCTATGTGGGCAGAGGTGGTGCAAAGGCAGAATTATGCCATGAAAGGACTTGTGTGAAATACTGAAGACCTTGGATTTCTTCTTGAAGGGATGGGATCCAGTGAATGACTTTAAATAAGACAATGACTTGGCCAAATCTCTTTTCTAATGATCACTCTGTTGAGAGAAGGTGGTTATAAAGGGGTGACAATAAAGGGTGGGACTCTGGTGAGGAGGCTTTTGTGTTTAGCCCAGGTGAGAAGTGCTGAGGGCCTGAAAGGCCATGCAAGTGGAGATGTAGTCAGAGCTTAGAGACCTTTGAAATCTTGTGCTGTTAGGAGAGGTAGCCAGTTAGTTGTGGGTGTTTCAAAACAGGGTAAGTTTGAGGGTGACTGATAAATTTCAGCACTACTAGGTATCTAGCCATAGGTTTTATCAAGATAAGTCAGAGAAAGACAAATACCAAATGATTTCACTTCTAGTGGAATCTAAAGAACAATATAAATGAAGAAACAAAACAGAAACAGACTCATATAGACACAGAGAATGGACTTGTGGTTGCCAGAGGGAAGGGTCATAGGGGACTGGGTGAAAGAAGTGAAGGATTGAGAAATATAGACTGGTAGTTACAAAACAGTCATAGGATGTAAAGTACAGCACAGGGAATATAGTCAATAATATTGTAATGCCTGTGTGTGTGTGTGTGTCAGGTGAATACTGGAAATATCAGGGAGAACACTTTAAAGTGCATGATTGTCTAACTGCTATTTTACACACCTGAAACTAATACAAAATAATATTGAATGTAAATTGTAATTGAAAAAATTTCAAAAAAACAAACAAACCTAACAACACTAGAAAATATAAAAGGAGCAGCATGTTTGAGTGGGAGTGGTGGAGGACTTGGAATCTCTACCTTATTAGATGAAAACATGAAGCGAGGTTAATTAAAACCACAGGTCCCTGGGGGCTCATCAAGCTTTCAAACTTGGCTTTGAATGGAGAACATGGAATGATTTCCTGAAAAATAACCTGGCTCGTTTACCTGGTTTAAAGATGGAAATACAAGGAGGCATCTATTCTGACAGGTTTACAAGCAGTGAAAACTCATAAGGACATCCCTGTCAGAATTGTATGTTTGGCCTTTATTGGAAGCAAGCACTCTGGACACTGAAGCATATTTATAAGGGCACCGGCTAGAAATGAGTCAGGCTGTGTTATCCTGACCGCAGCTCACTCTTCTCATGCAGACAGCGATGGTGAGTGACTATGGGTGGAGGAAGCCCTGTGATCATGGTGCTCTGGACTCACTTGGACTGGTTCCTGCAGTTGGGATGAAGGCTTGGCCTGCAGGGCAACAGTGGCCTCCGGGCTAATCAGTTTGGATTACACTTCTGAGTGTTCAGGAAGTTTCCTGACCACTTAAAATCTCAAGAAACTCCAGTCCTTCTGGGATTGCTTCTGATTGTCCTACCAGAGGCATTGTCTTCGAGTCTGAAGCTATCCAGCAGTAAATTGGTTTATTCAGAGTTTCTGAGATTTGAATTTATGAGCTTAAATGTATTCTTTGGTGGTTTGTGTATAACTTGGTTGCCAGCTTGAGTTTGTTTTTTTCTAGATTCCAGGAGTTGAGTGGGATTTTATGGTTGGAGTAGGAAGATTTATTTCATCCCACTTTCTAACACAGCACCCTATAGCATAGCAATAAGATCTGTGATTTTACTCTTGCCTAAAAAATCCTAATAAAAGCATCTGAAATGATTAAATTCATATAAGCCAACTCATTTAATTTAAAAAATTCCCCTTGAAATAGTCATTGTCCCTTTTACAGATGAGGAGACTGAGATTCTAGTGAGATAGCACTAGAAAGTGGTAAATATAAGCTTTCCCCGTAGTTCCACATGGCTCAATGCTCCTCTCTGTTGTCACTTGATCTCCCAGCATTCTCTGTTCAGGAAGAATGCCAGTGGTAGAGCTATGATTATGATGCAAAGCCTCACTGCATGGAAAGCAATATTCTCCTACCCCAAATGGCATTCTATACTTCTCTCAAATTGAAAGTTGCCCTATTCTGAGTTTTAGTTATGTACAAGCATGGTTTCCTCTATTAGACTGATAGTTTGAACAGATGGAATTGTCGTTAGATCTGTTTCTCCTATCTGATGTTTTGTTTATGCTTGTGTAGTCTTGTTTTATTATATGGATAATAATATACAATTGTTTGGTGTTTATTATTATTAAAAAGTTATTTATGGGATTAGAGAGGCTTTGTGTTTGTTCCTGCCAGACATTTATAGGCACCTCCAGAACGAACTTCCATGAAGTAAGTTCAGGGTTGGGGAGTCTCTGCTCTCCCTGCTCCCAGTCCACGAGTATGATACCTAAGATCATCCTTTGCTTCCAAGGGCCAGTGGAAGCTACTGGGATGGCTTTGTTTTCTTTTGCATTTCACTTTTCCTCTTCCCTTCAGGCCTGCTGCCTAAGCAGCCCTCATTGATTTTCCAAGAAATATTTAGATCTAGTTTACCCTTAACTTGGTAGAGTGCCACCAGGGGCCCCAGCTGTATATGAAGATACCTCCCAATAGCCCTCCCAAGCTCTAAATCTCTAGTTCTGTGTGGCCAACACTATCTACTCCAGCACAAAGTTTGTGGTATCAGCAGCCTCCCTCCTGGCAATGCAACACCTTATCTCTCTGCTGACTGGTTCTCTTCCCAAAACTGACCTGAGGTAATTCCCTCGTGTCTTTGTTTATTTAATTATTGGAATAATTTTTTTTTTATCCAGAACTTTATCTTGGGTATCTGAAAATATGTTAAAGAAATTTAAATATTATTAATAAGAATAAGAATTATGTCGATAAAGGTAGAATCAAGAAGAGGATCGCTTTGCATTTTAAGTTATACTAGAAGTTTATAAGAAATGAACTTGAATAGGTATATGTGTAGGTCATTAGAAGAAACCACAGTGGGCTTAGGTTACTAGAAACCAGCTGAGACCAGCAGCTAGGTCTAAATCCTGGGATGTCATCAAGTGAACCAACTCAATATGACCCCCAAAAGGCCACATTAATGAAATAAAGGGGCCAAGGGTTGGATTGAAGTTGTAAGAGATTGACAGTCTTCTGGGGAGCACAGAAAGCAAAATACTCCTCTAAGAAAGGACTGGAATCTGACCAACCCAATGTTTATACTACTAATACTTTTTATTTGCATTACATTGTAGTGCTTGCAAAGTACTTTCAAACACTACACTGTTTCATTTATTTTAACAATGGCCTATGAAGAAGGTTATTATCATCAACATTTTACAGGAAATGTCACGAAAGGTCGACGACTTGCTTAGGACCATAGAGTAAGTAGTGGAGCTTTGATAAGAGAGCTCTAATCTTCTGACAGGAAGTTCAATATTCTCCCCCACTACATCCATATTCCATCTGTGCCCTGGAGGAAAGTGGTTTCTTGGTGTTCTAAACTGTCGGTTGAATTTGATGTTATTGATGAGCTCATACTGCCCAAGGGACATAGAATACAATTAAGAACATGGATTCTGCTGTTCAGGGATAGTTGTCACAGTAACTCAAGGGATTCGTATAGGTTATTACAGTTTAATAGGAAAGTTATCCAAAAGCACAGTTCTGCTTCTATAGATTTTCTACTAAAATTTTTAGGCTACCAAACTTTAGTTGAGGAATCCCATTCTCTGGATGAATCCCACTCTCTCCCAGCTCTTTTATTTCTCATCATATATATGGGTCATGCAACCATACCAGACTACAGACATATTCTTTGCCCTTTCCTAACCTTTGCCATGTGACTTATATGTTCCATTCCTTTAGAATGCCCTTTTTCTTCATTTCCACCTGCACAATCTTCCTGCTCTTTCCACACCTGAGTCACATGCTGCCTCTCCCCAAAAGACCCTGCTTCCTTCTGCCTACCAACTGCCTGTCCATTCTGTGTATCTCACTGCATTTTGTTTGCATCATTATAGCACAGGCTGCAAACTCACACATGTGCATGAGCCAGCCCAGTGCCTTAAGTAAAAAGGTTGTTGAGTGTTAAAAAATGGGAACTAGGAAGTCTATGAAGAGCTCCTCATATAATAGGTAGATAGTCACTATTTGGTTCTGGGCATATTATAGGGAAGATCCTGGTCCAATGTAGATCGTGTGTGTGTGTGTAGGTGTGTGCACATGCGCGTGCGCACGCACATACAATCACTTTGTTTTAGAAACAACAGCAAATAGTTTAAATACTTTTGAAAAACCTGGTGGCTAAATAAAAATCTGGCTGAAGGCTATGTCTAGCCAATGGCCCTGGATTATGATTCTATCCTATAGACCTTAGGGACAAATAAATCATACAAGTCAGAATATAATATCTTGATCATTAATTAGAAATACTCTGAGAGTGAGAACTAGTTGTGAGCATCTCTTCAGCCATAGAACGCCTCTTCTGGAATAGGTGCTTAGTATATTTTTGTTGAATTGCAGGAAACTTTTGGAGGGTAAGGTCTGCAAGGGATTGAGAAACATTTGCTTGTTGGGTTGAGTGTGCTATTTCAGGCTGGGCAAGTTGAGACCACTCTTTGTAAACTGTTTCATTTGGATGTTTTATTAATCACTGCTGCTGGTGAATTTAAATATTTTAATGATTGGTATATTTTACTCTTTGCATGCCCTGGGGCTTTTAAAAAGAAATGGCAGTTAAAAAAATAAAATAGAATCCCTATTCAATCAACATACAAACTGCCTAGAGATACTTAGGTGCTCGCTTCACTCTGAATCTGGGTCAGCCTGGCATCTGGTGACCAGAAAACCTGAACGGCCTACCCTGAATGAGCAGGTTGTAACTATGCTGAAATCAGGCCCTTAAGTAATTCCATCTCTCATGTTAGAACCTTGAAAATTATTCCATGAATCAATTTTCTATTTAGAGTGTGAATACCCATATTTCCAACAAAGCTTGGAGGGAAGGAACAAAGCCATTTATCACCATTACATTTAAATCTTGCCTTTCTAACTATTCAAGTATCTTTTCTAAATTGTAGATTGTGTCACTGTGGGGAGCCTCTACTGAATGTAAGTTCAGACCTCCTTAAGGCTACTAAGCATTTATTAAAACAGAGGCTGGGGAAGGTGAGTTCATTTATCAAACCTTAGAGGAATGGAATAGTAAAAGGTCGCAACCCACAGGTTGAGAACCGCTGCTGTAGAGCTTAAGACCGTTGGAAAACACAGATATTTATATTACGATTTGTAACAAAATTACAGTTATGAAGTAGCAACGAGAGTAATTTTATGGTTGGGGGTCACCACAACAGGAGGAACTGTGTTAAAGGGCCGCGGCGTTAGAAAGGTTGGGAAACACTGCTATAACACATCATTCTCACGTGAAAGTTAGGGCACAGCCTGCTTCTTCTTGTGCCAGGAGTTTCTCCCCTTTGGTTAGCGGCGTGACTTTTTCTGTCCCCTTCCCTCCTGCAATTCACCTAAAACCTACCCAGTGACTACACTTGGGGTCCGTGCTCTATCACTGGTCCTATTTGTCATTTCCCACCACTACTAAAACCTTGCCTTTTTTTTTTTTTTTTTTTTGTAGTACAGGGTTTGCTAATATCTCCCTCTCTGAGTTGCTATCTAATTCTGTAAATCATTGACAGGCAGGGTGTGGAGCCCGAGTCATGTGACAGAATTGTGACTTTTCATTCCCTCCCACTAATCCTTCAGAATTGTCACTTGCCAGCCAACTCTTACACATGAAGTTAAAAAAATACATTAATAGCTTTGTGCCTCACCTGAGGGATTCTTTGACCTTTTATTTCCATTGTTTTCACTTTCTTCCCCTTCAGTTGGTAATCAACAGTCTGTATTTTAAAACAAAACTCATTGCTTCACTCTGTGAAAGGTGAAACAGAATAAGGAAGGATTTCAGAAGACTCCACAGGGAAGAATTTGGGAGGGATTATGGTTATGAAGAAAAGATATAGATGTGGATATTTTAAAGGATATAAAGTTATTTCCTCACATGAGGATGGATAACAGAGACATCCCTGGCCCCATCCTCAGCCTCTTGGCCACAAAGAAACACCTTCCCCCCCCCTGCCCCCCCAAAAAAAACATGCTGGTTCCATAAAAACAGCATTAGCCTGAATTCTGCTCTAGAAGAGGAACAGAAACTAATAAAGCCTATCCAAGATCTCAGCAATATGATCACATGGTTATATGCTCTGTAAAAATTGCAAAAGCAAGATATTTTAAACTGCAATTGAACTTTTTCCATTCCAACTTTCCTAATGACCCATTTCCCCAATGATCCTTGGGCATTTTAAGGATCTCCCTAAGGGAAGTTGCATGGAGGACATTAGTTTGGGTTTAATGAGCTACATTTATATGATTATCTGATCCTTCTGTGCACAGTTAAGTCACTGTCAGCCATCCCAGGTAGGCTTGGCTTTCAGGAGTATACCTCTGACAGTGCTGCCTACAGGGCAGACTGGCTAATTAATGGATTGTCACTTAAAAAAGGATTTAAATTATTAACTATCTAAGAAAACCTAAAATGTCCTGAAATCTTACAAATTCAATATAAAAGAAGCGTAAAAAAGATTTTTCCATACTTAACAAACTTAAAATATGCATAACATCACCAATATTGAGTTGTGACATTAAAACTTTTCTAGACTGTTGATAATAAAAGGAAATTTTGGGCAACCAAAGCTACCTGAAGGATTAAAAGTACTTTCTATTCTCTTAATATAAAATTATTTGTATAACATTATTATGAAATGAAGCAGTGATCAAAAAGTAAGCAGTTAAAATTGTGTGGGAAATAGTCTAGATGTGTGTCACAAGGTTAATTAATGAAAATATCATGTTATTTCTCATGCTTTGTGATGTTTGTGGCATCTGCCAGCTTTTGAAAATTTGTAATTTATTCTGATTCATTTTCTCATTTATTTGTGTACCCTAATTTTGCAATCTAAATTTTGTATGCTTTTTCATAAAGGGGGCCTTCAAAGTTATAAAAGATTCAGGCTTCCCTAAACCTGAATTTGTCCTTCATATGACTTCTCAGTCATCAGATCAACATGTCTTGTCCATCAGCTGCATGTGACTGACTGAGATGCCCAGTGGCTGACTGAGGTTACAAATTCTGAGCAGACTTCAGAGTCTGGGGAAGGGGATTCCAGGCAGTGTGTGAACTACAACCTGGTGGCAGCATGCTCTACACTCCATGTTGATTCCAGATTAGCTGCTTACCAGGTAGGAGAAGGATCAAAATGTTCTGGAAAATTTCTGAAAATGATAATCCTGATTGGTTTGGAAATTGGACTATCGTATATGTACAGGGGAATCAGTACAGATTATCCAGGACCTTTGCCTTGGCACTTTGAATCTAAAAAGTACTACTTTTGCCTAGCCCATGTAGCTCAGTGATTGAGCATCAACCCAGGAACCAAGAGGTCTCTGGTTTGATTCCCAGTCAGGGCAAATGCCTGGGTTGTGGGCTCAACCCACAGTAGAGGGTGTGCAAGAGACAGTGATCAATGACGTTTCTGTCTCTCTATCCCTCTCCCTTCCTCTCTAAACACCAATAAGACATATTAAAATAATAAAAAACTACTGCTATGTGAGCAGGAAAAAAAATACCATTAGGAGAAGATGGGGTCAAGAGAACAGTCTTAATATAAAATCCACTAGATTTTCTTTCAATGATTAGAATTCTAAATATTCTGCCATCTAAGTAGGTTTATAAAATAATCTGATAGGAGCTGGTGAAGGCCTTACACATACTACTTTGCCTTGTGTGGAATTAATATACTTACTCCGGTTTTGCTTTGATGAATGTTATAGTGGCATATCTTTCTTCATCCACTTACTTTTAATCTATTTGTGTCTTTATAGTTAAAGTGGGTTTCTTGTAGAAAATATATAGCTGGACATTTAAAAAAAAATCTGTTCTGGCCGTCTTTGTCTTTTAATTGAAATACTCAGTCCATTTGTATTTAAAGTGACTATTGATATAATTGACTTACTATGGACTATATTTGTATCTATAATCTATATTTTGCCCTTGATTTTTTCCCTTTCACTCTCTTTCTTTCTTGATTTTAATTAAGCACCTTATATATTTCAATTTTCTCTCCTTTCTTAGCACGTCCCTCCTGTCACTTATAACATTCCTGTCATTCATTTCACTTACCCAAATGCTATAATCACTGAGTACATGGTAGAGCTCCTAGAAGTAAAACTCACAAGTGTTGGGGCCTGCCTTCCTCTAACTGGGTTCTATTGCCCATCCTGGAGTTGCCAACTCTCAAACTATAGATGTTTCCTGACTTCTGATAAACTCATTGTGATTTGAGAATATCATAAGTTACATGCATTTAATACACCTAACCCAGCAAACATCATAGCTTAGTAGAGCCTACTGTAAACGTGCTCAGAACACTTGCATTTGCGGACAGTTGGGTCATTCCCTTGAGTTTCATGTGAAGAATAATTGCCTTCCTCTTCTCACAGGAGACACAGAGGACATTTGGTAGACACAATGGGACCCAAAAACACAGTATCCAAAAAATGCCTGGGACACAGCCCACTGTAGAGTATCAGTTGTGTATCTTCATGATCGTTGAGTGAGAGCTGCATCATGAGAGAGTATTATACCACAAACCATTACTCAGGAAAATATCAAAATTAGAATTATGGTTTCTAATGTATGTGTATAGATTTTACACCATCATACAGTTGAGAAATTGTAAGTCAGGGACCAGCTGTAGTCCATATTGAATCTCCAGTACTTTGTTTGTTATATTTTAAAGTGTTCCTACCAATAGTAGTTTCTACTGTGGCTTCTGTTCTTGAGCTTCTGATCTGTTAAGCTGTGATTCTCTATATTTGCTTGTCTATATCCGATTTTGGAAGGTAGTAGTTTTCCCTGAGATCTCAATTTCCTGATGACTTGAAGAAGGGTTGTTTGTTCAGAACTTTCCTTGTTGTGTGAATGGCAGAAATGACTTCCAAGTTCTGTATGGGTTGGACCATAAACTGAAGTCTTACTTTACTTTGTAAAATGGCTCCAATTTGATGAAAATAAAAAATATTACTTGAAAAAAGTAATTTATTTGGTAAAAGAACCACATCATCTATGAGGAGCTAGATGATGGACTTAGGGTTGACAGTTTTGTGTCTCATTGGATTTCACCTTAGATATTAAGTGTCTAAAATAAAAATAGCTCTGTTTTCCTCCCTCCTTACCACCCCCTTTTCTTCTCCCTTTCTTCTTTCTTGCTTCTTAAAAAAAAATTTTCAGCTGTGGTAGGCAACAGGCACAATGCTAAACAAGATATGAGGATACTTAGTTTTTTCTCTTTTTCCCCCCCATTATGAAGTAAAGTAATTATAACTGGAGAGGGGCTCCTGCCTTTCTGTCCTACTTCTGCAAAACACCCTTCTACTAGGGGTTAGTGATACACATAATGAATAACCCTCCCTATTTTTACTGCTATTAGAGTCAACATTTTAGTGGAAATTAATCTGGAGAGGATTATTTCAGAATAGTCATCATGCAGTCCATCAAGTACTAGTATACAGTGATCCTGGGGGTACTTGATTCTAGGACCATTTCTGGGTGAGGAAGGAAAGATGATTAGAGAAAATCACACAGACTTTCTCAATCTGCACAGCAGCTCTGTCAAATAAATACCCTTGATATCCCTTTTAAGAGGTAAAAACGGAGTCTGAGAGACATTAAGTGATTAGTCACGTTTATGCAGATAGTAAATGGTAGACTGCAACTTGAAGATAATAAGTCTGTGTTCAGAGATTACCTACTTATTCATGAGGTCATACAGTCTTCCGATGAAGGCTATTTGGATCAAAGGGATTCGGAGGAGAGGACTCTTTCAGACTGTTATGCTTTCATAAAAATGTTAGAAGAGAATTGAAGTATTACAGATTTATGTGGAGAGTATCTGTATGACTTCGGGCTTCTCTCTCTCTCATTCCTGAAAACAGAATCCTCTCTTTTCTCTGTGCTCAACTTCTCTTCTGAATATCAGCTTGGGTACTTAGGACATTTGCTTGGATTTACTATGTTCTGGGGATAGCAATGGGGATGCATTGCCACCTGTTATGAACTGAATTGTTTCCCTGCTGTAGTCATATATTGAAATCCTAACTCCTAAAATGACTGTATTTGGAGATAGGGCTTATAAAGAGGTAGTAAAGATTAAATGAGGTTATATGCATGGGGCCTTAATCTGATAAGACTGTTTCTCTCTCTCTCTCTCTCTCTCTCTCTCTCTCTCTCTCTCTCTCTCTCTCATCTCCATGTGCACAAAAGAAAAGCCATGTGAGGACATAGTGAAGAAGTGGACATCTACATACCAGGAAAAGAGTCCTTACAGAAATTCAACCCTGACAGTTACACCTTGATCTTGGACTTCAAGTCTTCAGAACTGTGAGAAAATAAATTTCTATATTTTAAGCTATCCAGTCCATGATCTTCTATTATGGCAGTCCAAGCAGATGAATACATTACCTATGTCAGATAACATGCTGGGAAATACAGGCATGAAGAGTTTACTAGCTCAAAAGTGACTGACACATTCTAGAATTGATATGATTACTTCCTAAAAATTTGCATTGTGCTAGATGCCTACCTTCTTTTAAAAAAGTTCTTTAAAATAATTAATAGTTAAATATGGGTTAGAAAAAAAACACACAAAGGAAACACCTCTATAGCCAAACAAAGAGAAAATATAATCGTCATACTTTTCTTTTTATCACAAGTACTTTACAGATGAGAGCCCAAAACATCTGCACGGATGCTAATCTAATAGGCCAAAAAGAGAAAGAGAATATAAAATGAAATTTATAAAGGAAAATTTATCAAGGTAGAAAGAAACAAATGCAATAAATTATAAATATATACTATGCAGACTATTTGCAAAAAGCATGTGAAGTGGCAGGTGTTTAAACTGAGTGTGCCTGTATTGGACAGAGCCCAGGAGAGAGTCAGATATCCTGATGAGAAGCAGCTCCAAAATTCACTAGCACTGTGATATTTGGTTAGTTGACCAACTCTTCCAGCTTTATCTTCTTTGGAGAAAAATGGAGATAACAGCCCTCCCTGACTACATCACACTTTATTTGAGGGGATTAAGTGAGACTGAGTGTGTGAAAGGGCCTTGGCCTCTTACATTACTGAAGAGTGTGTATTGCCATCAGGGTAAAGAACAATGTAGGTGAAAGCTTCTAATATAATATTCAGCTCAAAGTAGACACTCTGTGAATGGTTATTGAATAAATGATGACTATTGAATGGCCTCCATTGAAACTGTGATATTCTGGATTATAATCTTCTAGGGGCTTCAAAGAGATGTTCAAGGGCTTTTGCAAATGTAGCAGGTATGTTGAACGTGGAAATCCACGTTGTAATAAAAATGTAAATCTATTTTTAACCAACCTTGAACCATTAACATTTTTTTTCCCCATGGGTGAGTTGTTTTTCTTTGTTCCTATATGCAAATCTGGTATATCCCATAATTTTTCTGCTCATTCTTAAGTAATGGGTGGTCAAATGATCATGAATCAAAAAGCATAAACACTGCTTTTTCTTGGCAACTGGAATGTAAGATATTAATCAATTTTCTTAAGTCTTCTACTCAAAGTTCTCCTTTCCTTTCCTTGGTGTGTAATTGGTTGGAAGCTACCTTTAGGGTGGTTTTTTTTCTCTTTCACTAACCCCCTTCACACACTAGAGACACATGCCTTTTAGGGCTCCTGGTTGGGGCCAGGGGACTGAGAGGGGAAGGGATAAGGCAGGCTTTAGTTAGCTAGGCTACTTCAAGCTCTCTGGGCCTGGCTAATGGTTAGAGTTGGCCCTCTTTTAGTACTTTAATGGATTCTTCAGAGCTTCTAGTTATTTGTGATTTTAGTTCTCAAGCTGCCACATACCCCTCAGTACCTGATTTTTTGTTTGTTTTCCCCAATCACTGTTCTCTTGCATTCCTACTGGGACGTCTGGGGCAGAATTTCAAAGAGCTATGGCCCAAATCTATCTCTTATAAATAGTCCATATTTGGTTTGAGGACATACTTTTGTAACCCTTTTTCTTGAAAGACCATGAAGGTATAGAGCAGTGTTTGGCAAACTGCGGCTGGTGAGCCATATGCGGCTCATGAGCTGCGGTTTGCTGCTCTGTTGACTAATGAGTTTGCCGACCACTGCCTGAGGGAAAAAACACTTAAAAAACATTTTAATAATGTACTAATGTCTTTAACCTGAAGTCAAAACTTCTGGGTAAGGGTAATGCCTTACGCAGTGGTCGGCAAACTCATTAGTCAACAGAATGGCAAACCGCAGTTTGCGAACCGCATGTGGCTCGCGAACCACAGTTTGCCGACCACTGGTATAGAGGGATGCCAATGAGGCCACATTTTTCTGCTGCCATAGGATAGTTACTTTAGCTTTATCAAGATTTCATAGCACACACAGAAAGCCCTTTTAAAGCTCCATCTTGCTTACTTCTTGAGTTAGATGTTAGCATCTTTCACATCAGCGAACTTCCTCCCTCTTTGTAGGGGAGGACTCAACAGCTCTCTCTAAAGAAAATGTCAAATCCTTTTTCATTTTCTACTTCCTGACCTTGTTTATATCCTTGATTCTTCTGAAGGGTCCAAGATTTAAGGAACCTGGTCTCAATCATTTCTTATAAATGTTGTCCATGGCAATTGTCCCATATTCACACTGAAGTCTGATATGCCTCACAGCGATGCTTTAGTTGAAACATCAGTATTTACATTCTACTACTCAAACAATAAATTGATATCCACCATAATATAATGATTTAATCCCTCTGAGGGAACTGTTCATTATTTGTAACTTTTTTATGATGGGGATCAGCAGAGGTTTTATTTATAAAGAGTTTCACTGCTAAAAAGATTGGAAAATGACTGCATTAGTGAAACTACTTTGTTCAGGAATTTCTTGATATTTCCAGTCGAATGACAATTCCTTATTTAATAAAATATGAGTCTGTTATGTGAATATCACTGAGCTAGTTTCTGGAAGGTACTACTATAATTGTGACCACTATTAAAACCAACATTAAGTCAACCAAAGGGTCATGTAGGGGTTTCCTTGTCCTTCAGCTCTGGGCAAGATATTCTATCACTTTGTATTCCACAGCCTCTGTCTTTATCATATCATTTACAATCATTTCATTGGCTTAGTAATTTTGTTGAAGATATGTGGGCTGATGGCAGGGATAGTGGGTCACAAGGAAGTAGCACAAGAAAAAAAAATCACAAAATCCACCCCCTCCTCTCTTCTTCTTCTCTCCTTCTCCAGAGTAACCAGCAATTTCCTCCCCACATTTTGCTCAGATCAGTTCTCTCCTCGGATGCTCTTGGAGTAGAACTACCTTGCACATTCAGCACTTTTCTAGCAGATCCAGTTCATTTCATAAGGGGAATTCAGATGCATCTAATTTATCCAAGTTATATTAATAATAGCCTAAAACTTTTCAATCTCTAAAATACACTTAAATCTACTTGACATCTTGATCCTCATCACTTTCCTAGGGCACACATAATGTAGGCATTATACTCTGCACTTTATTTGTGCATATAGGCTCTTAAGATATATCTGCATTCCTGAAATCATAAAGTAGAGGGGAAGACAGAAATTATAAACTATAAGAAAAATATAAGCTTAAAAATCATACATACATAAATAGTGTTATGTAAGATAGATTAGACTTGCTGCATTTACTACAGAAAGAGGTTTTGTGACTAGTGGAGAAGGAGAGTTAAAAAGTATTGTGAAAATTCTCCTTTTCTTTATATTCTCTATTTTGTTAGATAAAAACTGCTATTAAATGTGTATAACCATATTCATGTGTGGCTTTGAGTTGGTACAATTGGTTGTGCAGTCTCTGTCTAAAAATCAAATCTGTAATACCCAACAGAGATACTTGGAATCGTTTGTATAAAATTTTGATTGCTATAGGAGTAAAACATTTTTGTTATGTTGATTATATACTGAATTATGCTTATGCTACGGACAACATTTAATATAAAAAGTCTACATATGCAACTACTTTTTGGAATTCTCTTAGTACAGGAGGGAATTTTCTACCTCTTTAAATAACTATCCTCCCAAGAGATATCAGTAAATCTAAGTGCAGGTTCTTTCCTGTTACAGAAAGTTGTTACAGGGTGTACTGTATTAAAAGAGATATTAAGGAATTTATACTTTACCTGCTTACCTAAGGGACCCATTACAGGTTTTGTACAGAGAAGAAAATTGTCTAACCCTACTAGATATGAGATAGCAGATTTCTTACTTTTATAGACATGAAAATAGAATTGTCAAATCTGACTATAATGTAGCAGGTGGGGAACAAGAAGTCTGTATACAATTTTTTCTGAACAAATATTTGAGCACCTACCATGTGTCAGACACTCTTTTAGAGAATGACCAAAGGGTTGTGAGTTCACCTCTCCCAAGAGAGGGGAAGAAGTAATAAGCATTATTATAGGGAGGGGAAGGGGCATGGCTGAAGTTTGCGGGCTGCCAAAACTGCAGCACAGGGAAGCCATTTCCTCATCTATAAGATGAGAAGGCTGACTAGAATCAGATATTTTTGAACTGTAGTTTTAATAGCAGGACTATTTTTATTAATGAAATTTTATAAAGATCTTCAATCAATAAAACAGGAAAAAAAATGGATTCATTGAAGCGTCAATTCAGTCTGGTCACTGAACACTCCTCCTCAATCATCTCCACACCCCTCCAAAGTCCATCATGCACCTCTCTGAAACCCTTAAGGTCACAGAATACAGTTTGACAATTATCAGGCGCGGAGATTGCAGATACTTATAGAGCTCAAGGAAATGCATTCTACAATGATCAGGCGTATCTGCTTGAGCTTCAGTTGGGTGGCTGTGCTGGCCTCATTAGCACAGGGCAGAGCCCAGCCAGGCCTTCCATCCCTGGTTAACTTGCCTGACTGCTTAGTCAGACAGCAGCCTAAGCAGAACTAGCTGCCTGGTAGACACATTATTTGCTCACAGGGTGGGGGAATGGAGGGAGGTCAGAGGATGTGAATGAATCAGTTCAGAATCCATCATCATTAACTGGAAAAACAGCTCCCAGCTCATTCCTCACTGACTGCGAGCTGGTGACACATCTCCATTTAGTCAGGGAGGCAAGCTCTTCCTTGGAAATCAGCATTTCTACCATCATGAAAGAAAAAAAAAATGCTTTTCAGATTAGTTTCTCCCCCACTGTACCCAGAGGGGGAGGTTATTGTGGTCATTAGCTTTCCCTGAATTAAATCTGCTTGGTCTGACTAGGCCATTTGATTTCAGGTTTATCCTAAAGCCACAGAAATCGAGTTGCTGGGTATTTACTTGGGATTAATGACCAGTTAGGAGAAGCTGTGCTTTGTACCATTAACCCAAGCTAGGTGCTAATTCCTGGAACATGCCCTGCATCAGGGGTTATTATTGTTGTTTGGAACTGTGAATGCTGCCTTCTGACTCCAGGCTTTATTTAAAGGGGAAGCCGTTTTGATTGGTTAACACGACACATTTCTGGAGAATTAATGCCCTGTGTATAAGCCAATCTGATTGCCTCCCAGGCTATTTAGCTGATAATCCACTTCTAGACAGGGGGCAGCTGGCTGGAAACTGTAGCAGGTTCTATTTTTGGCACCTAAAATCAATGCTGGACTCTGGCAGCCTTGGCTGCCTTGTTATCCGCGCCCCCACCCCGCCCTGCCCCGCCCCCCAGCCCGGTGTGCTGAGTGTAGCTTCCCTTTGTTGCAGATTAAAGTGAGTCAGGGAGTGTGATAAATGCTTTCAGTCATATCTGCTGTCATTTGAATAATGCTAGGTGTCAGGAAGAAATACATCCCTGGCCAGTTTGCACGAACCAGACTCTTCTGATACTCTCTCCCCAGGGCTGTAAGAAGCAGCAACTTGGAGAACTACCCCCCCTTTCCTTCCCCAAGTCCTGCTTATATATATATCAGACTGGGTTGGAGAGTCTCTCTGGAAAGATCCTTTTTTCCTTTATCCAGCAAAAGCCAAGAAATGCCTTCCTCTATTCATCAGAAGAGAAAGTGGCTCCATTTTGCAAGAACCTTCCAACCTTTTGGAACAGCATGTCACATTTTCTGACCGAATCTCCATCTGAATGTGTAGATATTGGCCTCGATGAATATGCTGACTTGTGCTTCAATGTTTCTACTGATAACGATGAAAAACAAAGGAAGGTGTGATTAAAAAGCATAGATGAAGGGGTAGTCTGTAAGGCATGAGAGTCATGGTGCTTCCCCTCAAGTCACATCAGGCTGTGACTACCTATACGGCTTCTTGTGTGGCTAGAGCCAGCCAGAGGCTGCACTGAGTCAGGAGACATTGATCTTCAGGGCCCCCAGCATCTCTTTTTAAGGTTGTCTGCTGCAGACTGAGTCTTCCTTCATTCATTCTGTCAGAGGCCAGGGTCCTCAGTTCTCTCTCCCCTCTCCCTACCGGGACCAAACGTCAGGAAGGGATCTGATGGATTTGTTGGTGATGTGACATTGTTGGCAGGAGTCTTCACTGGCTAGTAGGTGACTGGCACACCTTGAATGCCAATTGGGTGGACCTGTCTGGTCATTTAAAATCTGTGACTGGCTCTCAGACACTGGTATCAGGAGTTTTTAGACTCCAAGGATGAGTGCCCAAGGGCTCTGCTGTGTGTGCTGATAAACTCTCTCTCTAAGAAAAGGAAGTCCCGATTAGCGTGTTTGCTTTCAGTGGCATAACTATTTCCATGGTGGTTGATTTCAAGCTACCAAAGTCAAGGTACTGAACACGAAGTTGGAAAGGGATATGTACTGTCCATCCCAGTGAGCCACTGTCAGTCTCTTTCCTTTGGGGGAATTTCTCCAAATTTTTGGTGGATTTTGCATTTGTTTCTTTGTAGCACTCTGATCTTACTAGCCATAGGAGAGAGTGATGTTAAGGTTTAGATTAAGAACCTTCGCTTTGTAGCCTGGATCTCTCCACGACGTTATGATTTGGGGCAATTTAACATCACTGAGTTTCTATTTCCTTGATGACCATATAAGGATAATACATGACTTTCAGAGGTGTTCTGAAAATGACCTTATATAAAACATGTGAAAGAAGCCTGCACATGCTAGTGGCTCAGAAACTGTTTTTAGAATCTGGCTTTTATTTAGTAATATAATATGCATCATATTTATTTACTTCTGTTTAATCTTAACCTTAAAAAGAGGAGCAGGAAACAGCAATTGCTGAGGATGTACATGAAAATAGCCATTACCTGGACACAGGGAGACTGAATGGACTCTTCTCTGGCTTTCCTTTTCCTGCTCCCATCCCTTGATGTGGAACTTAGTCACAAACAAGCATCCTGCCTTTTTTGGATGGTGGTGTATATGATAAATAATGATTATTCTTCCCTCTTCTTGCCTAAAAGACAACAACTCTGCATCAATTGCTCTATTTGATTTTCAGAACTATCCAGTACTTTCATGAAAAGATTTGACTTTTTAATAAAGATAAAGTTTCTTAGTCAAGAGAATGAATATAATTGCTAACACCCATTCATGTTTACTGCATGTTAGAGACGTTTTACAAGAATTCGTTCATTTAGTTCTCCCAATAGCTCTGTAAGATGGACACCAATATCTCATTTTACAAAGAAAATATCTGAAATTTAGAAATGCTCAATAATTTGCCCAAGGTTACAGAGCTGCAGAGTGATTATTCTTTAATTATAAAATTTTAAGCATCTGCGAATTTGTATATGAGATAAACTGGGGTAAAAGAAACCTCTTTAGGATTCCAACAGTCATGTCTTATGGGTACTTTTTGCGTGGCTGGTTATTGATATTTGACTGTGATAAGCTCTTTGAAGGCAGGGGTCTTGTTCTATTCATCCCAATATTGTCTCACCAGTACCTGGATGAAGTAGGTGCATGAAGTAGGTGGTCAGTAAAGGATTGTTGAAACAAATCTTTAATTTACTCAACAAGCTTTCATAAAACACTTTGTATGTGACAGCTGCTTTACTGGTTACTACAGAGAAGATAGTAGAAAAACAAAAAATCAGAAAAAAATTCTCGTTCTCATAGAGCTTATATTCTATTAGAAACAGGCAAATAACATAAGTTAATTATTTCATATATTATAAGATAACAATTGCTATAAAAATAAGGTAGGATCAAGGGCAAGAGGGATTTGGTAAAATGACACTGTTTGAGTAAAGGCTTGAAATTGAGGAGTTTACTAAAATTATGGTATTTGAGTAAAGATTTGAAATAGTAAAGCAGTTAGCCATGTGGACATTCAGGGAAGAGTGTTATAGGCAAGGGGAAGGCCCTGAGGTAGAAGGATGCCTAACCTGTTTTGGAATAGCAGGGACACCACTGTGGCAGGAGCAGAATGAGGGAGATGAATATCAGAGAGTTGGGGGTACATAGGGTCTCTGGCTTTTACTCTGATGGAATGAAAAGCCACTGGAGGGTTTTGCGCTGAGCATCAATGACTTGACTTACATCTCAAAAGGATCATTATGGCTGCTGTGTTGAATGCAGACTATAGAAAGGGAAAGGTTGGAAGCAGGATGACTGATTAGGAATCCATTGTAAGAATCGAGGCAAATCATGACGATGACTGGGATCAGGGAGGTAGCAGTACTATCAATGGAATTTGAAAGAGAAGAATCAAAGATGATTCTGAACAACTGGAAAGTTGGGATTGCCGGTAACCTGAGCAGAGGGAGACTACCAATGGAGCAGGTTTTGGGGAGAAGATCAGGATTTCAATTCTAGACATGTTAGCTTTGAGGTGTCTATTAGGCATTTATCTAGAAGGCAGCTGGGTATAGGAATATGGAGTTCAGAGGAGGTGACTGGGTGGGGTTAGCATCTGAATGCAATTTAAAGCCAAGAGATTGGAGAATACCAAGAAGAGAAGGACTTCTGGACTAAGTCCTTTGGGCCTGAAGTTGAGAATAAGAACAAAAATTTATAAAGACTCTAAAGAAAGTGGGTTCAGAGTTTAGAGAAAAATTACAACTATATGGTATTCTGGAGGGAAAATGAAAAAGAAAAAAGTGTATCTAAGTGAAAGTTATAAACATCAGTGTTAAAACTCCCAAGCCAAATTAAGATGCGAACTATGTAATAATGTAATAATTGACCCATAATTTAGCAGTATGGAGGTCACTAGTGACTTTGACAAAAGCACTTTTAGTGGAGTTTTGGTGGCAAAGCCTAAGTGAAATGAGTTTAGCAAAGAATGGGATGAGATAGAGACAACTCTTTTAAGGAGTTTGAATGAAAAGGGGGGTAGAGAAATAGAGCAGCAGCTGAAGGGTTCAGAAGAGGAACTAAGAAAAGGTTTATTATTAACACTATCTCCTAAGTTGGAGAAGTAATACGGTGCTTCATGCTGATAGGAAAAACACAATAGAGATGGCAAACGGATAAGGTAAGAGAGAGACAGGTTATATGTCCTTGTAGGAATAGGGAGATGGGATCTTGTGCAAATGTGGAGGGGTTGGCTTTAGGTAGAAGCATGAGCACTTTATTCTTAGTAACAGGAGGGAAGTCAAAGTATATATGTAGTGATTCTTCTGGGCTTTGTTAGTCAAATATTGCTCAGATTGTTTACATATGAATATATATTTCTCAAAATTTTGTCATTATATATATATATATAATTTTTCCTGTGTTGTGTGTGTGTGTATATTATAAATATACATGTTTATGTATATAAAATACAATGCAAAGACTGTTCATTTGGGATATGTATGTGTTATATACATACATATACACATACTAGTACATATGTGGTGATATTCTCGGTAAGGCAGAAAACAATAACAAACAAATGAATCCTCCTTCGGTGCGATTTCCCAACTCTTGAGAAATATGAAGCCACTTAAAAATTTCCAACCATTCAAAGGCATATTGTAAAGCTCAATTAGTTCTTTTTTCCCTGTCCCTCCCAGTATTAAATTAAAATGAAAGAGCAGTTAAGTATATTTAGGACACTTTACTTAAAGTGTTTTCCAATCAGGAAACAATGATTTTTTTTTAAAGAGTGAATCTTTGAAGCAAGTCAGCTGCTGTTTCTCCCATAATGGAACTGAGAGAGAATTATCTAGAAAGTGTTCAGGGTGCTCTTTAGTCCAGACAAAGCTGTGATGATTAGGAAAATGAAATGCAAATGAGAAAGACAATGGGGAAGAAGATTCTTTTATGGTGGGAGAGAGAATGGGTGTTGCAGAAAGGACTTAATAATTACAATCCACGCTCAGAAGCACTTGGGGATGTGAATAATTCAGCAGCCACTAGAGAAAGGGAGGACTTTGGAGACCATCAATCTGTGGACACGGAATTGTACAGTATGCCCTCCTGGAACGGGCTTTGCTGATAATGGGTAGAAAGCAACAGATGTAACCAGTTTATTAAGCACTTTGAATTAAGAAAAGTGCAAACATGAAAGGATTTTATTTTTCAATTACTGTCCCCAACCATTCTATGCTAAGTATTCACTCCCTACCCCTCCCCCCTTCATGGGGAGCATATCCCTTAATTCATTTTGGTCAGATTCCATAATTCCTCAATAGTTCTAGTTATTAAAAGACAACTTGTTTTAAACTTTTTTCCTCATATCTCATTCAAAGCTTTCCTTATGGGTCAGGCCTATATATATCCAGGGAGATAGATAGAAAGTGGGGAGAAAAAGCATTGCAATACCCTGCCTACCTGGCTGCTTCTGATGGTTCAATGTATGACACAACCAGTGGATCCCACGGTCATGGGCACCCCACAGCACCCCGTTCATAGTGAAATGACTCCTTTAGTTAAATGCTATGTAGTGTGCAATTCCATGACTGTAAATAAGGTACTCCATGACCCTGGATAGTGGTGCCGACTGAGGCTCCGTCTGCAGGAAAGGCAAATCCATAGCCATAATAACTATCAATTTTTGTGAGAATGCATCATGGACTCTTCCAGGTTGAAGGGGGACCATTGTAGCCACTTTGCCACCGTGTGGCCAGTTGGTCTCCTCAGAGAATCCCAGCTTCAGTCTATGTTGCTTTCAGGGTGACAGTGGCCAGGTCAACCTTAGGAAGAGGGAGTCTCTGCTGCTTGCCACATGCACTTGGGATGGCAGCTGACACAGGCTGGCTTAATATCATCTGTCTGATTCAATTTATCTAATTGATAATTTACTGCCTCCTCTGTGGTGCATGCTTTCTGAGGGGTATTAAAGGGTAATGCAAATATTATAGCTTATACTTAGGCCTATATTGCCATCTATGTGCTTCTACCCAAGAGTGCCCTGTCTCACTCTTCTTTTACTTTTTAGGCCCTGATCAGCATTCAAGACATTTTCCATTGCCCATGGGTTTACATATATATTAACTTCTGGCCTCTTTTTCTTCCATGCAAAGTCAATGATCAATGCACTGTCCAAGCCACCCACTGGGAAAATATTTTCTCTCCTCTGTTTCTCAAGGCTACCCTCTACTGAGACCATCTTGCAGCTCTCATCCATGTTAACCTGCACCCTCCTGCTAAGCCTATCCCTCCATAAACTAGCCTTGGATTTCTTCTTCCTTCTTCAATGTATCTTATAGGACTTCCCATGTGGCCATCTGTGTGAGCTGAGAGTGATGTGATGGTGTAACTGTGATGGGAGACCAGCTAACCTGTAGCCTGTCTATGCTTTCTGTGCCTACTAGTGCTCAGTCCTTGGGAATTGCCTTTGGGCCAGCTTGACTTTGTCATTCAGTGGACCACAGACCCACTGGTGGGCAGGGCTGGCTGTACATTCAGTTGGTGTTTCATGGTTAAATATTCCATGTCTATCAGGGCCCAGGAGCATGTCAAGATGTGTTTTGTTGAAAAGGCATGTTATTGTCCACTGCTACATACTTACTGCTTGGCATTAGGAAAGTCATTTACCCTTTGAGGGCTGTTTTCCTCATTTTTGGAATGGGTGGATCACATTTTTCACTAGATCATAAAATAATGTTTTGAAGAATATATTGAGTTGTACATATGCAAACAACATTGTAAAAAAATAAAATGTAAATTTTATAATGCAGTCTTGATAACTTTAAATTAGAAAAAAATTTTTTTTCCCCCCAAAAAAAATTTTTTTTCTAATTTAAAGTTATCAAGACTGCATTATAAAATTTACAAAAACCTTCATTAAAAAAAAAAGGGGGGGGGATAGTAGGGCAATATCATGTAAGGAAAAATATCCTATAAGTAAATTACATCTAGAAAATTTTTACTTTACCAAATTAAGGTTCATTTGCAATGCTAACAGCAAGACGGCCATTAAAAACACACATGGTGTCTAAATAAGACAAAGGAAATCGTTTGAACAAAAATAAAAAGGATCCCAAATCAATTATATAGAAAAGACTCCTTTATTAACTTGTGGTCGAGAATATATTTGTATATTTTCAGAAAACAACCCCAAGACCAGATGGATTCCTGCAACAGAGAGGAATTGACAGGAGTGCTCCAACCACGAAGACAAGAGGAAAAAACAGTCCAGAGATGGAAGACGCTGACAACGCCTTGCCATGGGAGCAGTCAGCAGCTGTGCACCGCTGCAGGTTACCTAGGACCAAACCAGAGAGGGTCGGACCTGCATTGCCACCATGTGCCCACCATCCAGATATCACTGCTGACATGTACACATAAGGAACTGTTGGACATTGAAATTGGGACTCAAACATTTTTTTGTTTTGTCTTGTTTTGTTATTATATGTTTATTTCCAGTCTGCAAAGGCAAAACTTTTTAAAGGAAAGAAATGGTGGGAAAAAGATACAGAGGCAAAGAAGCATTGAACAGACTGTCAAACTACATTGGGAAGACAGGGGTGGTTGGGCGAGGAGGGCTGTAAGAGACCAACCAAAGGACTTGTACGCATGCATATAAGCACAACCAATGGATATAAGACACTGGGGTGGGGGGGGGAGGGTGGGCAGGTGAAGGCATGTCCTGGGGGGTAGGGGAGGTCAGGGGGAGATCAAAGGGGAAAAAAAAAAGGAGACATATGTACTACTATTTGTAATACTTAAAACAATAAAAATAAAATTAAATTAAAAAAAAATAAAAAAAAAATAAAATGTTTCCAAAGGTAAAGTGATATTCTTTTAAAAGTAAGTGGCTTTCAAGGCCACTTTTGAGGGTGTTGGTTCTGAGGGTGAAAGTTGATTGAAAAGTTATTCTTGTTGGCAACTCTTTCCACCTACTCATCCATCATCCATTGATCCGTTTGTTGGTTCATTCATTTATTCACTCACTTATTCACTGAGCAACTATCATGTGCTGGGAGCTAGAGATACAAAAATAAAACATGCCTCCTCAAAGAACTGATAGTCTAATTAGAGGAATATATGTAAACAAACAAATAAGCATAATGCAGGGGGATAGAGATTTTTAAGGGGATAAGTCATAGGGTATTGGGAGCACATAGGTGGAGAATCTAACTCCTGCAAGGAGTCAGATGAGGTGAAGATCCCATCCCAGGCGAAGACTGGGAGAGTCAACACAGTTTGAATTAGGCTGATCATCTTCTGAGAGTCGTCCCATGATGAAAATTACCTCCTGGTTCATGTTCTCAGATGCTGCCAATTTTCCTGCCAGGCAACATCTGCTTTAGCACCTGTTGCCTTGAGCTAATGATTATTAATGACACTCTTTCCCTGCATTCTGGTCGATTGCAGGGGGAAGCAACAGCAATAGCCTCTCCACACAGTTTGTGCCTTGGCCACTGTGAGAGGGACGCATGTGTCTTATCCTGGCACTGCTGGGGATCAGCCCATCGATTTCGGATCACTCCTGCCTGCAGCAAGCAGGGCCTTAGCTTTTGTTTTCATGTAACTTCTCTTCCTTGAATATTTGTTTTGTACCTTTGGATTTTAAGTTCTCTCAAAAAGGGGCTTGTTTTCCCCTATCCATGATTGTTTTCCTCATATTACCCATTAAAAACAGCACCAACAACAACCAAAGCAGATTTCCATGTGTACTCATTCATTCAATAAATTTGGGTATGGACAGTGAGTATGAAACAGATATTGACTCACCGACCAGAATAGTCCCTTTGTTAGCCTCTTGTGTTAGAAATAAGGACTCTGGTAACACTAACATAACAGATGAGCATATGGTACATATACGGGAATGGGTGTAAGTTATTTTTTCTGGAGTCAGGTAAAACTGGGTTTCAATCTCAGATTTCATACTTTCTAGTTATATGACCTTGGAGAAGTTGCTTATTTCTGCAAACCTTAGTTTCCTTCTGTAATCCTACTTCCACAGGGTATTTAGGAGGATTAAATGAGATTATGCACATGAAAAATACTTAATCATAGTGCAGGCACATGGTCAGAGCAGGCTAAATGAAAATATTACAACTATTGTTGTTATTACTATTGTCCTGATCCCTCACCAGCTGGTCTTTTCCTCTGTGGTTAAGATTACTATTAAATGGGAGATTCCAAAAGGCAGAAGAGGAGTTGCTGGGAAAACGATCCCATTGGCAGTATCTTTACTAGTAGGAGAAGGTAAAACTCTTAATTTTCTAAGACAAACACTGTGACCCATTTTTAGGTCTGAAGTGTTTACTAACAAATACTATGGGGCCATTTGCATATATGTTGTCTTCACCCTTTGAATAGTATTTTGTTTCTTGGTGAATGCTAACTCTTGGATAAAGGGTCTATCCTCCCATCCCTTACTGAGAAACTTTACCCACCTTTACCTGATTGTTAAGTGGGCTTGTCATCCCAACATGAGTGTCATATGGCCCTTTCTCCCCTGGTGACAAAAAGCAGTGTTCAAAGTGAGTATTGAGATGTACTGAGAACAAGATGCTGAACAACTGTGTGTTAAGACACTGGGATGTGCTCTAACCAGAGAACATTTCTTCCTTCCTTCTTACAAAGCAGTTCTTATAAATAATTGGGCCTTCATTTTAAATTCTGAGTCTACAGTGTTGTTTACCCACACTATTTTATTCCCTTTCATAAGAGAAACTTTACTTTGGATGGGACCATCATTTTCTTTCTTTTTTAAAAAAATATATTTTATTGATTCTTTACAGAGAGGAAGGGAGAGGGATAGTTAGAAACATCGATGAGAGAGAAACATCCATCAGCTGCCTCCTGCACACCTCCCACTGGGGATGTATGTGCCCGCAACCAAGGTACATGCCCTTGACCGGAATTGAACCTGGGACCCTTGAGTCTGCAGACCAACGCTCTATCCACTGAGCCAAACCGGTTAGGGCTATCATTTTCTTTCTATCGCTTATCTCTTCTCCCTTTATTCATATTGCTGTTATTATTGCTCAATGAAAACATTAATAACCATCACAGTTGCATAGTAATAGTAGCTGACAGTTAAGTTTTGCTCGCAGTGGGCCAGGCCCTAGTCTAAAAGCTTGGTGAATTATCACAGCATCATGCCATCTGCCTTTTACAGAAGGGAAACTGAGGCTTCAAGAGGCTGCGAATTTCTAAGTCACACAGCTAGGAAGGAGTGGAAGCACATTTCTCACCAGTCTTTACCACTGGGCATTGTCTTTCATCATCGTGTTTTATAGTTAATCAAGCAGTTTCATACATACGATTTAATTTAGTCTTCATAGCCAGCTTGTGTTGCAGGTATTAACATTTTTCCATTTTTATAGGGCTTTTGAAAAATTTTGAAATGTACCTAAAGGTTCACAGCTAGTAAGTAGCCACCTAGCTGGAACCTGGAACTAAGATTTCTAACTAGGAACTAGGCTGTGCTCTAGCTCTACAAATGTTTGGAGCCTTCTGTGTAACTACAAAGAATCTTTCCATGTAGCACGTTTATCCAGTTAGACAGTAGATGTCAAACAGGGGATTAATATAGCAACTGCTCATTTAAGGAGCATTTAAATTGTGGGTCCATTTGCTGTCTTATAGTTTTGCCCTACTGAAAAAAATGGCATGCAGGCATTGACAACTCTGTTCTCCAAGGCCTGATTTTTCTTTTTTTAAATGTTTTTCCCTTCACACAGGACGGAAAGCTAATTGAAATTCATGCTAAGGCCTTATGAACTATGAGTCAGAAGAAAGGAAGCACTTAATCACTTAATGCGATGATTGTCTTTTCAAGCAAGTGAAAGGGAATAGGATGGAGGTGGGGGTGCACAGAAGAGGAGAAACTGTGAGATTTCTTATTGGAAACTCTTTGAAAACATGACTCCTTGATCTTTGGGGTGTTTTGGGAGCCCTCCTGTATAACTGACAATGTTCCTTTTCCATACTCAGTCCAATAAAGAGGAAGCTAGCTGACTACAGTTTTCCTTCAGTGTCAAAAGACACAGCCATGTGTGACTGTGTTGCTTAGGGAGGGTCAGGTCTTTCAATTGGAATGAAGGACACAATTACCTGTCGGAGATACCTGGGTTCCCTTTATGTTGTTTAAGAGGCCAGGTTAGATTTGTTTCTTAGACTGAAGCATAGGAAGACAGACACTGTCCTTGACTACTTTCTGCCTATCCTCTTACCCTCCACATGTTCTCCTCCTCCGGAGTTAGGCTCCAAAGTCATGATTTATGATAAACCTTGCATGTAGTAACAATTACTCTAGAAGAATCCTTCAAACTTCCCATGAAGAACATGCTCTATGAGTTTATGATGCTGCACAGCCAGTTTATCCCTTCAGCGTTGAAAGAAGTTTCCGTTTTGTTGGCTTTTATACCAGATTAAGTGGTTGGCTTTTGCTTGGAATTGTGTGATCTAAACCTGTTTATTTTAGAAAATATTATTTTTTTTATCATCATCCAAGGATATTTTTTTCCATTGATTTTTTAAAGAGAGTGTGGAGGGGAGAGAGAAGGAGGAGAGAGAGAGAGAGAGAGAGAGAGAGAGACATTGATGTGAAAGAAACACATTTATTGGTTGCCTCCCACACCATCCCCACTGGGGCCGGTGATCGAGCCTACAACTGAGGTAGGTACATGCCCTGGACTAGGAATTAAACCCAGGACCCTTCAGTCAGCGGGCTGACACTCTAACCACTGAGCAAAACCCACCAGGGAGGAAGGTTTTTTATATGACCTTTCACATTTGAATTGGCAAAAGTTAAATGCCATTGCATTGTACCTATGCCACATAGCACCTATATGTGTGCCATATGCTGAAGATAACTGATATTAGTTTGTTGAGTTAGTCTGTGCCCAAGGCACTGCGCTGCCAAGGATGTCACACAGTGGGGAGGGATTCGAACCTAGGAACATTTCACAACTTGGACAGCTATCACATTAGACTCTTCTGAACATCCTTTGTTGTGTATTAGGTAAAAGAATATGTCATGTTCTGTGATTAACTGTTGACTCATGTTACTCTGCCTAGTAACAGCTCTCTCAAAGTTGTTTGTTCTTTATCTGTGGTGAGAGAATTATATTCTCCTGTTTTTATGAAGAATTGTGTTTGAGTATGAGATATAAATACTGTAAGAAACTCAAGATAAAGAAGAGCTGCATATTCGAGTGTGGAGTAGGATAAGTGCCCATGTTTTCTTAACTCTAGATAGTGTAACCTTGGAGACACCCGAGATTCTTACAGCCTCAATTTCTTTATTTGTTAATGGGGATTCAAGGAAACTTGCCTCCTCACTTTCAGATTTGTGGTGAGGATTAAGTAAAGCAATATACAGAAAAGCATTTTGTGAAATGAGTGGAGTTCCTAAAACATAATGATTTCCTGTGATAAATATTTGAATTTGTATTTTATGATTGTAAGAGATTATTTTGAACTACTTATTGATACCTCTATGTATTGAACGTTATTTGTTATATTAGTGAAAACACGTCATTGCATTTTTAGAGGAAACACCTGAGGGGGGAAAAAAGAGATCCAACTAATGGTATTAGGCTATACTAAATTAATTAAATTTTATCAACACAAAGGAAAAGGAAAATCAATAGGAAAGAAGAAAGTTAAGTAATATTTAAGGCTGTTAGTGCTTACTGTTAAGATTATGACTCTCTTGAATGATGCAAGGGGAATTTGATTAAGGAATTGAGTTGCTATGTACGACAATGACATGTCAGTTTGTAACATGTGGCATAGAACATGGATAACAAACAAAAGGGACTGCACAGTGCATGCTTTTCTTTAGTCTCCAGGATTTAGGTAGCAGGATTTCCGACACATGTGAAAGTGTCACACTTCTCAGGAATCTTTTGCTTTCATAGGTGTCCTGCCTTTTTTTAAAGTGATATGCCATGGAGCCACATGTTTTGATGATATGTTACTCATCTAGATCATCAGATATTGTATTGTCTCTCAGATAATTGTATTACTCTTAAGGACTGACATGAGTATTATACTGACTTACCAATGGAATGGACTGGTGCACCAATATATGCTACACTCTTCCATTCAACAAGATTAAAGGAAATACACTCTATCCATTCTCTCTTAAGATCTAGCAAATTTCCTACTAATTCAGACAATCTTTCACTATTACAAATAGAAAAGATCTTAAAGAACTTGGAGACAAATTTCTTTATTTTATATGTATAGAAAGTGGTCATGAAATGCACTTGCCTATGGTCACATAGATGATTTGTTAAAGTCTGCTTTTCAATCTCTGCTTAGCTACTAATTCACTAGAAAAATAAAATGAAAATAAAATGAATTTGGCAGCTATTTTCTCAAAATTTTTGACTGAATACATTGAGCTGGTTAATTATGAACTTGCCAAGTTTTTACCTTATCTACTGCTATGAAGGAAGCCTACTGGCATTTACCTTAGAAATATGAGCATTCTTTGAGCAAAATAGCATTAAAGTTTATTCTTTTTTATTAAAGCAACAAGAACATTATTCCTAAAAGTCAGAGAGGTCAGCTATAGTGCAACTACCAAAAGAAATGTCAAGAAGAGATTTATTTTTGTAACTTGAAGTTCTTTCAATGTTAGAGAGTCTGAGTAGCTGCTGAATAATTTCCTAGGAAGGTTTTGGATTTGAAGAAACCATTGGGAGCTGTGGTAGTTTAAATGTATCCACACATTCTTTGACTTTTTTTTCCTTTGATAGGAGGAGACTAATTGTGATTACGTTCTAACAAAATAAGGCAGATGAGTAGCTTTGGAGACTAAGTTATAAAAAGCACTGCTGCTTTCTCCATGACCTCTCTCTTGTATTGTTCAGTCTGGGTGAAGTTAGCTCCCATATTGTGAGGACACACTGGTGTCCACTCATGGAGAGAATGGTGTTGGGAGGAACTGAATTCCCTTGCCAAGCTAGCAATGAATGAAGGCCTCTGGCCAATAGCCATGTAAGTGTGACATCTTGGAAGCAGATCCTTCAGCCCTAGTCAAGCCATCAGGTGAAGGTAGACCCTACTGACATCCTGAGTATAACTACCTGAGATACCTTAGATCAGAACCACCCAGCTAAGTCCAAGGTAATCAAAGTCATCCTGGTTTGCCTAGAACTTTCTTGATTTAAGCGTTGAAAGTCCCATGTCCTAAGAATACTGAGTTCCAGGAAAACCAGAATGGTTTGTCATCTTCATCTTTCTTATATTCCTAACCCAGTGGTCGGCAAACTGCGGCTCGTGAGCCACATGCGGTTCGCGAGCCGCGGTTTGCCGCTCTGTTGACTAATGAGTTTGCTGACCACTGTCCTAACCTATAGAAAATGTGAAATGATAAATGTTAAAAATTTTGGGTTAATTTGTTACCAACAATAGGTACTTATACTAAGAACCATTGTTTATTACCAGTTGTGATTGAAGTGTCAAAATACCGAAATGAAGGTTTGTCTCAGACACATAATCTTGAACTTTACTCTGACTCTGGTCTTCATAATCTAACCAACAGCTAGCTGAAAACCCAGTCATTTTACTCACTGTCTTATTCCATAATGACCATTTGGATAAATTTCTCTTCTTTTTTCTACCTCTAAATTTTATGATTGTTTGGACATCTGGTGGAAATGCATCGCACTTCTAAATGTACCCAACATATTAAATTCAGAATATCTGCCTTAGGATTACCTGGAGAATTAAAAAAATGCAGATTCCTGCCTTCATTTCAGACCCACTGAACCTGCATTTCTGGGGGTGCACATCAGAATTCTGTGTGCTTATTAGATATTGCAGGTAGTTCTAGACACGATTTAAGTGAAAGGATTAAGCAAAGATCCTGCTATTAACCACCAACTTTCAAGCTGATAGAAATAATGCTTTGACTCTAATATGTTATGAAAGAGCTGTTATTGATAACAAGATTACAATTACCCTTGGTTTCCATCTTAATTTCACTGGGGGAAAGAGCGGAATGTGCACTGCCAGAGCAGATGGATGAGTTCAATGATTGCTTTCAGAAGATGGGTAATAGGTCAGCAAACATGCTGTGCACTCATTTTGGGAGATGCCTGGTGTTGTCTAGTGATGGGAGCAGAGGAAACAATTCCAAGTCCACTGGCTGAGAGGCCTCCGTGCATATTTTCCCTATCTTGTGAAGTCACATAGACATCAGAAGGCCCAACTAATCTGTTACAAATCCAAACAATTATAACTGGAGTCAGGCCGCTTTTGAAGGAAGATGAGCGGAAGGAAGACAAATTGAGGAAGGCACAGAAGAGCTGAAAGGAGAAAAAGCAATTGCAGCCCCAGAGTAATGACAACTATGAATAATAAACACGCCCTATTCCTAGTGTACACATCTTCGCTAATGAAACACTACCGATTGTACAAATAACATGTCCATCATGAAAGGGGAGCATAAACCGAAGTGAAATAATTAGGGAAAGCCACTCTTCCCGGGAAGGATGTAATACAGCAGCGGAAGCAACAGATGGCAGCTAACGGAAGGAAAGGGAGGCTGTGAGAGGCTTCTCGCGCCAATATAAACAAAGAGCAGCAGGTCAAGGCGGCAGGACAGAGCAGGAAGAAAATGAATACCAAATAGCATATTTCTCTCTCTTTTAAATGCACACGTTTAGTTAGCATAGATTTGATTAGTATCAAGTCAATTAAATTTAATTCAACTCAATTTAACATTATTAACTTCAATACACTCCACTGAGGCACTAAGGTTATCCAGGAATGAGTATGATGAGATTTATATCCTCAAGGAGCTTACCATCTAGAGGGCAGGAATGGGGATGTGTAAGCAGACATATCAGCAGCTAGTGTGATAATTATATCAGTCTCTGCTAGAAGATATATTGCATGTCCTTCTCTGTATCCTGAGGGTATTTCTTGTGTCCTTCTGGGCATACGAAAGATAAAAAAAATCTGTGGAACTTATATAATTCATTTATAAAATTCAGACAGTTGTGTCATTGTTATCTCAGATTTTCTACATTGCTGCTTTTTATCTCAAGGGAAACTATCAGAAGTTTGTTTAATAAAAGTCATCTAGGGAAAATATTTCTTTCTGACATCTATTATTTAAATTATAGAAGATATGTAGAAGTATATAGATTTCTTTAACCCTTCTAATAATTATGTGGGGTAGCTATTATTATCCACATTTTTGAGATAATAAAAAGAGGTGAGATAATTTAAACTAAGTATGTTGTCCAAGGTCACCCATCCAGTAAGGCACAAAGCTGCCATTGTAACCCAGGTCTTCCTAAAGTATGTTCTCTTTTAAATTTCCTTCTGGTGCCTCTTAAGATAACATGGGAGGAGAATGCAATAAGTGCTAAGTAAATGTTCAAATAAACTACAGGGATGAATTTCAAACCAAGATGAATTTTTTTTTTCTGACTTGGCATTAGATAATCCAAAGCAATAGTGGCAACTGAATTGGATCTTGAAGGATGAGAATGATTTTAATAAAAACTTGAAAACTGAGGGAGCATCAGGAGCCAAAACATCAAGACATACAGTTTAGGATGCGTTTTGAAATTGATTAAGACATCAGACATCCAACATTATGCAGAGAGGAGCACAAATAGAATGATAATTTGCAATTTAAAAATCCAGAAGAATTTGGGGTTTTATTCTAGAGACAATGAGGAAGCCATACAGTTTTTGAGGAGAGAAATGAACTAAGCTGATTTATATGTTTGGTTGATAAAGGGTGGGAATGTGATGCACAAGAGAGGCAAATGTTTAGAATTTGTGAGGCTAATTTGGAAGCTGTTGGATTAGTTTAGGTTGAAACAAAAACAAATAATACAGTCAAGAGCAAAAGGTGTTGCAAAGAATAAGATTGTCAGGATTTGTTGGTTACCTGTGTGCAGCGGATGAGGAAGAAAAAGCTGATGAAGATAACTCCAAAATTTGCAGATGTGATTTGAATAAAATGGAATTATTAATCAAGCCAGAGAAGTATGTTACAGGAGAGGGATGATGGAGATTTTAGGTTCACTAAAGCAGAGTTTTGGAAATACATAAAGGATGAGTCCTGGAGCTCACGAGAGGGATTAAGGCTTGTGATATGGATGGGAGCATTTAAGCTTGTTGGAATATCATTTCCATTTCATCCACTGAAAACTGGAGGACAAAACAGGAACAGTCACTTCCCTATGATTATACAGCATTTAAGTTAAAAAATTAATTTCCAGAGGAGAATCCAAGATGGCGGCGTAGGTAAACACCTAAACTGCTGCCTCCCACAACAATTTAAACTGCAACTAAAAGACAAAATGTCTATCACCCAGAACCACGGGAAAGCTGGCTGAGTGGAAGTTCTACAACTAGAAGGAAAGAGAAAAGAGCTTTGAGACGTGCACGAGCGCTGAAAAGCTGAGGTACGGAGGAGTGTGATCCGGGCTGGCTGTGGGCGACTGGGTGCGTTGCTTTTTTCAATCTGAACGGAGACAAGCCCCCGATTACTCTGAAATCCAGTCTCTGGGGAGACGCGGGGGACCCAAACTCCTACGGGGAGAAGCTGGACTGTCTGCCAGCGAGGGTGGCTTGCTTGCAGAGCTGCGCGGAGGAATAATTGTTTACTGCACTGGGGCACGGGACTCGCGGATGCCTTTGGGGACACAGAGCCGGCTAACTAGCAGCCATTGCTGTTTGACACGCCCTAACCTAGTGACACCCTGAGGCCCCACCCTGCACAACCTACAAACCCACCCAAGCTCCAAGCAACCGAGTTAGCATAAGAAAAGCCTGCCCTATCGCAGCTTAACCCAGAAACTTGCAGCCCAGGTCAGACAGTTCCAAAACCTCCAAACCCCAAGCAAAGAGGAGAAAACTGCAGCTCTCACTGTAGCTCCTGCTGAGTGGCCTCAGACAGTAGCTGACCTGCACCCCATTGGAGATCCAGAAGCCAGTGTACCTAGTGGTCAGTGTGAGACACCAGATTTCAACTCCTCACATCCATAAGTGACACATTCAAGAGGCAAACTCAGTGAGCACCGAAGCCCCACTGAAACAAGTCCTGCGTGTCTTCAGCACAGCAGTTCTTCCATTGTAGACACAGGGAGTGCTCACAGCTAATTGGCCTGGAGGTCAATTCCTCCCAGTGTACCAACAGCAATTCAGGCTTAACTACACCAAGACTTTGCACTCAGCCCACAAAGGGGTATACCAAGAGCATCCACATCAGGTGATTGAGGAGGCTGAGCTACTGCCCCCTATAGGTCACCTACCACACAAAGCCACTCCATCAACACAGGGAAGCAGCCAAAATGCAGAAACAAAGAAACATGTCACAAATGAAAGAAACGGAGGAAAGCAAACTACTGGATGACATGGAGTTCAGAACCACATGTATAAGGTTACTCAAGAATCTTCTAAAAACCGCTGAGAAACTTGATGACACTTCTGAGGAGCTTAGTAAGACCTTCAAGGACCTTAATGAGAATGCCAAAAAAATGGAAAAGGATCAGTCAGAAATGAAGCATACACTGTCTGAAATAAAAAATATACAGAAACTCAACTGTAGATCAACGTACCCCAAGAATCAAACCAAAGATCTGAAATATGTGAAAACAAAAAACATCCAACCAGAAAAACAAAAAGAAAAAAGAATCCAAAAATATGAAGATAGTGTAAGGAGCCTCTGGGACAACTTCAAGCGAACCAACATCCAAATTTTTGGGGTGCCAGAAGAAGGGAGAGAGCAAAATATTGAAAACGCACTAGAAGAAATAATGACAGAAAACTTTCCCTACCTGGTGAAAGAAATAGACTTACAAGTTCAGGAAGCACACAGAACCCCATACAAGAGGAACCCAAAGAGGACCACACCAAGACATATCATAATTAAAATGCCAAGGGCAAAAGACAAAGAGAGAATATTAAAAGCAGCAAGAGAAAAACAGTTAATTACCTACAAGGAAGTACCCATACGACTGTCAGCTGATTTCTCAACAGAAACTATGCAGGCCAGAAGGGAGTGGCAAGAAATATTCAAAGTGATGAACAGCAAGAACCTACAACCAAGATTACTCTACCCAGCAAAGCTATCATTCAGAGTTGAAGGTCAGATAAAGAGCTTCACAGATAAGAAAAAGCTAAAGGAGTTCATCGCCACCAAACCAGGATTACATGAAATGCTGAAGGGTATTCTTTAAGAAGAGGAAGAAGAAGAAAAAAGTAAAGATAAAAATTATGAACAACAAAATGACATCAAATACATACCTACCAACAAGTGAATCTAAAAATCAAGTGAATAAAAAATCTGAAGAACAGAACAGACTGGTGAATATAATAGAATCAGGGACATAGAAAGGGAGTGGACTGACGATTCTCAGGGGAAGCAAGTATGAGGGGTATGGGAAGAGATTGGATAAAAATCTTACTCCTATGGATGAAGACAGTGGCGGGGGGTAAGGGCATGGGGTGGGGTGGGGAATCAGGTGGAGGGGAGCTATGGGGGGGGAAAAAAAGTGGAACACCTGTAATAATCTGAACAATAAAGATTTATAAGAAAAAAATTAATTTCCATAAGCATTTCCATCTCTCAGTATTAATATCCTAAATTTCCTCCTGACTCTTATTGCCTCTTTCCTTAAAGATTGACTTTGCCAAATATATGGTTCCTTGCTCTGCTTAGAATGCTTTTTGGAAATCTTGATGTTATTCTTTATACAACCCATCAATGATAAGTAGAAAAAGCATGCATCACAATTGAGAAATATGTCTTTTCTCTCCAATATTAAATGGAGGTTTTCACAGCTCTCATTTTGAAAATTAATTATCTCTTATGTCACATGTATGACATATTATCACATTATTTTAGAAACACTGGGAGTCATATATTGGCTATTATGCTAGAATGCTATAATCATTATAATTATTTAAAATCTTTCCAATAGAGCTTAAAGGGACATGTTATTTTATAGTGAAACTTATAGTTCTATAAGGTGTCTGCAGTCTGACTTCAGATTTTAGTTTCGGATTTATGTTCTTGAGCATTTATTTGCCATAGGAAATTTTAATGGTTAGGAAAGTAGTTGAGAGATAGAGATATTTATGCAAGATGCAGTGTTTGTGCATGATCTGGTAAGTAAACTGCTATTGGGGGGGGGGGAGTAGAGTGGTGAACTGAGGCAAGAAAACTCCATTTGCATCTGCTGACTTTAGGGGAGGTAGCACCTACCAAAGAGAACACATGGAAAGAGGAAGCCAAGATGCTTACTGAAAAACAATAGTGGTGGTGGGGATGGGGTTTCATAAATGGGCACATAAAACTTCATCTACCTGGGGAAAGGAGTTATAAAAATAGTTTTAGTATTCATTTACTATGAATAATTTGCTATGTTTTATATATCATTGTATTTTCATAATCTTGTAATATTATTGTCATTACTTCAACATTGGAGATTAATTTCCTAAAACTTGAACATTTTCATTTTCTCAAAGCTACATATCTAGAAAGTTCCAAAGTCATGATTCAATCTCTAGCCTCTAATTGTAAAGTCCATGAACTTTCCACTCTGTAATTCAGCCTCTTTTACCTGCTTGTATGCTTTGGACATAGGACTGAAAGAAAAATAATATGATGGATGACTTGGCCAAGAGAGATCTATGAGAAGGGTCAAGGTAGTTTCTCCAATATCTGCAGATAGGCCCCATCCCAGTCCTTTCTTTTTAAGCTTTCAAGACACTGTAAATCTGTAAAGGCCATAACAATAACCCACAAAAGTGCAACAAACAATATTGCCCAGAGGTGGCACAGGACTAATCAGGACACCACATGTAGACTAAAGGCTCGACAGCAGTTTGGGTGGGAGAGAAAGTCCTCTGAATCTTGAAGGGTTGGAAACACAAACATACTTCAGATAAGACAGATTGTGGGCAGATCAATTCTGAATGGTCTGAATTCAATTTTGTAATTCTGAATTATATTTCATAAAATTTGTAACTAAAATCATTTTCCCTTGCTTGTAAATCCATCCATTTCTCCTACCTTTTGGGGGTACCATTCTGTTTTCTTTATTAGCCAGATTTCAAAGGAAAATTATCCAACCAGATGTACAAGTAGCTTGTGGGTTTGCCAAAGGGTAAAGAAATAGACTTGCCAAGCTTCAATCAGCATAATAGAACATTGCAAACACACAAATTTACATGTCCCTCTAAGGACTGGAGTGGTGATGGCAGGCCTGATACTGGCTTTTTAGTCTAGGGTGATAATTAGTTGGGGAAATAGGAAAAAATTGGAGAAAGCTCTGCATGTGGTTCCTTCCTTCTGTAGCCATTGCCTTATATGTTTTATTCATTTATTGATTCAACAAATATTTACAGAGCATTATCTGTGTCCCAGAAACTATTCTGGATGCTAGGAAAGTATCAACGAGCAATTTAGAACATGTCCCTGTACTCATGGCACTTCCATTTTAGTGGCTGGGTGGGCAGGAGATAGACAATAAACAGACATATCAATATGTGATATAATTTGAGTTAGCAATAAATACTTTGAAGAAAAAGAAGGGTAAAGATGGAATCAGAGCACAACTGGATAGAAGTAGCTGAGAGGACAAAGTGAGGGTCAAGGTTAAGCCTGGGTGATTAGGAAAGATTTCTTTGAGGATGTGGCAGCTGCTGTTGGAGCAGATACTCTGGGGGTGGGGAAGAGGAAGAAGAGGCAGGAGGGAGAGAGTGAGCCTGCTTTAGAAAGAGAAAAGGGTGACAGTTCCAGGGCTATGTTATTGCATGACAGAGGTAGACAGAAGTGGCAATAATTTATACAGGCAATACAGAGAAGAGCTTGGATTCTCAAATAGGTGCAGATGTGTTTTGATCTTAGTTTTTTCCCTAACTTATAACAAATAAAACCAGTTAATTTAACTAGAAAAGCTGAAACTGACATTGTGAAACCTTGTTTCTCTTGCAAGTGTAGCCCTGATTCTTACAAAATCTGCCTATGGCAGGTCTAATATGTCTCTCTTTACTGGTCAATTATCATTCATCCTGAAAGGTGAGAGGATTCAATCCTTTGCATTTAAGGAGCTCAGAGCCTAAGCACTGCAATTATAAACCCATTTCTCTTTCTTGAGAGGCTCCAAAAGTACTTAAAATATGCCTGTGTATTTGCCTTTAATGTCACTGTAGGCTCAACTCTGCTGATTGAAGTTTAATCTATTTGTGGTATGTTTTCTCTCTGGTCCTCTTGATGTTCTTAATGTTTTAGGTAGAGCTTTACTAACTTAGTGTCTCAACAAAGCCAAACAAAATATTTCATCTGGTAATATTTCCGCAAGTACAAATACTTTAAGAGGTGGCATGAAATAATGGCAAGAGTGGGGATGTTGGAGTCAGATCAATTTAAAAGCTCCATCATTTACTATCTGTTTAAACTTGATGAGGTCAATGTACTTCCTTGAATCTCATTTTCCTTTTGAACAAAATAGAGACCTATCTAGTCTGGTGGCTTGAAAGAAGATGTGATACCTGGGTGTCAGGTACTGGGCTATGTCTAAATCATTCATCCTTTAAAATTTTAACATCAAATACTACAGTGGTGGATACACGTCATTCTACATTTATCAAAATGTATTGAGTGTAAACACCAAGAATGAACCTTAATGTACACTGTGGCTTAGGGTGATAACGATGTGTCCATTTCATCATCGATTGTAACAGCTGCACCCCTCTGGTGCAGGATGTCCATGATGGGGAAGGGAGTTTGTGTGAGTGTGTGTGTGTGTGTGTGTGTGTCTATGTGTGTGCACACACGTGTAAGTGTGTGTGTGTGGACAGGGAATATATGGAGAATCTCTGTACTCTCTGCTCAATTTTGCTGTGAGCCTAAGACTTATTTAGAAAGTAAATTTATTAACTAAAAAATTATTAAATATTAGTTGGATCACTCATTCATTGTATAGTCCAGCATCCCTCCAGCTATTTGGCAGGATTCAGAGCATTCTCCTGTCTTACTTGGGCTCTTCTGGCTTTAACCTTTGCATTACAACCTCAGCTTTGCCCTCTCCATCTGCCTGCTCTGTTCCTCATGATATTGCGCTGACCAGTACACATGCTGTGAGAGTAGGAAAATGTATTAAAGCCTTCTAAGCAATGAGTATACAGGGTGGAGGTGAAGCATAGCCAATCAAAAATGTTAGCTCTCCCATTCTGAAAGTCCATGGGTTACATCTGCTGTTGGGTCAGCTCACTGGTTCCTCCTCCACATAAGCTATATCCTCTTGTCATGACTTACTGATCCTAGCACTGTGTTCTCCCATGTCTACGGGCACAACCATTGGCACTACTACCAGTATTCTGTAATTTACAGAGTTTTAAAAGAATCCAAAGATAATGAAAGGAAGGGATAACCTAGGACAGTGGTCGGCAAACTGCGGCTCGCGTGCCACATGCGGCTCTTTGGCCCCTTGAGTGTGGCTCTTCCACAAAATACCACGACCTGGGTGAGTCTATTTTGAGGAAGTGGCATTAGAAGAAGTTTAAGTTTAAAAAATTTGGCTCTCAAAAAAAATTTCAATCATTGTACTGTTGATATTTGGCTCTGTTGACTAATGAGTTTGCCAACCACTGACCTAGGAGGATGAACTACACAGGACACATTCATTTTCCCCACATTTCAAAGTCTTTTATAGTTTTTCCAGACAGCTCATTTTTAGCTTCTCTTGACCCTTCACAAATGGACTATTTTCATAGTATCTAAATTGTCTATCAGTTATATAATGTTGCTAAACAAGATCTATTCTTTCTTCCCAGAGGAATGGTGCTGCCACCTTTGTTTCTCTTTCTCTACTATGTAAATCAAATATGTGGTACACTGTACACATTCAATAAATGCTACTTCCCCTTTGCCCTTCCTGACTTGTGCCAAGCTCAGACACTCTGTTACATGCCTTGCAGTGTGTCCAGGAGCTGAGAGCACTCTTCCCTTTCTGAATTTTCCACATATTTATACTGTTGTTGCTGCTCCATCACAAAGTAAGTGTCATAAGAGATACAGGTGTCTTATGAAGCTACACATGTGACTACTTTTCACATCTCTAAGTAGCCCTCCTGGAATCTGCCACAGAGCCATGAACTTACTGTTTGTATGCAAAGTTGAATTAACTGAAGGAGTTGAAATAGAGACTGATAGAGTAAAATTATGGCTTCAGATGTGTTTATATTTTGATCATCCCTAAATTTCTTATTAGCACCCTAGAGGATGATCTTGAAAAAATTAGGCAAGAGACAATGGTAAAGAATCTGGAAGCAAGCAATTGAGAACCAGAAGTCCTTTGAAATCTTTCTAATCTTTCATTGAGAAGATAAAAATTACTTCTATTTACGTAGTGAGGTAAAATCAGGGAGAAGTTATTTAATTGCCTTTCATAAAATGATATAATGTTCAAATCATTCATCGGTACTATAGTCAATTAGTCATGTTTCTCAAAATGGGTTCCATGGTCTACATATGTTGTATAATCCGCAGGCTTGTTAAAAAATAGATTTTTAAGCTGGATTATTTTTTACATCATTTGTTACAGCAGAGCGTCTTGGGATGAGCCTCTAGAATGTTTTATTAAATTTATTTGGGTGACATTGCTTAATAAAATTATATAGATTTCAGGTGAACAATTCTATATTACATCTTCTGCATATTGTATTGTGTTTTCACCACTCAAAATCATCTCCTTTCATCACCATTAGAATCTTTTTAAAAGATCTTATAAAATATCCTAGATGATTCTTATGCCTACTTAAGTATGGAAAATAAGGTTATGTAAAATACAGAAAAAGGTGCCAGGCAAGTTTCACTAATATTATTTCATGAACCATTAGTTACCTTGGTTCTATTCATGCAATTGATTTTTTGTGTGTGTGTGTGTGTTGGTTTTATTTTATTTGGGTATATTTAGCTCTCTTTTCTCTTGAAGGAAGTAAAGCGGAGACACACTTCTGAACTTCCTTCCCTGGTGTTATAGTGCACCTGAAGCCTAAGAGAGAATTAAATATGAATACAGGCACTCAGCATTATGGGCAATAAAAGCCCCATTGTTTTTTCAGAAACAGGTAGAATGATAATGTTCACCCTCCTTTCTATAGAGCTCAATTAATTTGGTTAGTCTAATTATTCTTTCTTTATTAATTGTCCTCTGTGCTTAATTAAACCAAATGTGAGATGGAAAGAGGAATATTCAGTCATCTATAGAACTAATTTTAGCATTGGCGATGGTTGTGTGGGGCCTGAAGCTAGGTGCATTTCAGCCTTAATTAGGTGACATCTCCTCAATGCTTTGGCCTTGTCCAATTGTAGGTGGGAATTTGTAGAAACCATTTGGACAACCTAAAATACAGTTGACAGAACTGTCTGCACTATTCATCCTTATCCATGTTAGCACCACAAGAGCAGAACAAGTGCCACTTTCTGTAAATAGAAACTAACATACATTTATCCAGTCACGGAACAGACACAAACGTTAGTTGACACCTCCTCTTGGCTCTCTCTCACCCAACATGAAATCAGCATTAATAAATCCCAAGTGATTCTTATTTTGCTTAGACTCACACACCAAATTGACAATATCACCACCAATCTGATGGCCGATACAGAAACACAGAACAATAGAAACTGTAAAGCAAAACTCATTAAAAGAACCTCTATGTTCAGGGTGATTTCTTCCAGTGTCTTGCTCTGACCACCTGCACCAAAACTGCCTGCCGACTGGTACCTCAACCCAAGTCTGAAGAATTAGAAATACTGATGGTGCTGCTCCTATTTGTAAATCCCTGATCAGTGACTTTTGTGACACACTGCAAGATTATTTTTAAAGAGTTCCATGAGAGGAAAGATGATGGCTCGCTTTGATCTTTGCTAATACTTGATCAGTTTTCCTCTTGAGGGATCTTGAGAATTGTTCTAACGAAGATGACTGAAGTTTCAAATAGTCTTATGTTAGTTTTTTATTTACTTTATTTCCCCCTAATCTATATATCTCTCACATATTTTTAGTGATAGCAGCACTTTCATAATGAAAAAAGTACATTAAATAACCTAACAAACAAAAGAAACCTTTTCCCACTGCCATTCTTTTTCTCTTACTAAGAAATTGCCATGAAAGAGAAAAGCAGATAATGGGACAACCCACTTCAACCGAAAAGCTCTTCAATAACACTGGCTTTGTGTGTGATAATTCACCTTGAGATGAACATAAGATAGGTTGAATAATTTTATGGTTTCATGGCTGTTGGGCTTAGCTGTAAGTCATTGATATAACAGGGATGTGAAAGAGATGCTAGCTTTGCTCAAACATTTTGTTAATGTCTAAATTTCCTGAGGAGGAACAAAATAGCTTTCCTTTCTTTTGTTATAAATAGCAACCTTAGAATGGAAATATGTGTCTAGTGAGGGAGGAAGGACTCAAGCCCAGGAGTGCCATTTGGCTCATTAGTACATGCCAGCTTCATCAGTTCTTGAGACATCAAGAAGTTTCTACCGGTAAAATGCTGGTGCCACTGGAATAAGTGTGTGTGCTGTATGTATTCAAGAGGAAAGGGCAATCCATTCTTTTTATTTTCTCTTTGAAGCTCTAAAACCACTTTTTCAATTCTCAGTCTATGCTCAAGTTTTTGAGCCATTATCCTTCCATTTGCTTCTTTTATCTTTTTACTGGTATTTCACTATTTGCTCCTCACAGTTTCTTCCCACCCACACATACCCAGACATAGCCCCAAAACGTAAGAAATATATGGGTACATGAAGAACTGCATAGAAGAGCATTGATAAGGAAATACTTTCATTGTTAGTGTTAGTAATTACATAACACAATGTTGTCAAAAAGAGCTGAGCTCAGAATCAGGAATGAATTATATTTCCTCAGTTCTATTGACTAGCTGTGTGACCACTGGCAAGTTAGATATCCTTTCAATATCCTTCTCCTTATTCAAAAAAGGAAAATAACAGTACTTGCCCTGCTTAATACATGGAATGGGAATAACCAGAAAAAAAATGTTAATAAGGTTAATGTAATCATAGGTGATTTCGGGACAGTGTAAAAATGAAAAGAAATAATTAAGGACTTTTTTCTCCTAGGAAATAACAATTTTGGCACAATCCAGAGTTTTCATATATTGACAAAAGGCATATATACCACACACAAAAAGTCATTTCCCCCTCTGAGAATATAGTAGTCTTCCCAATGTGCTTCTGCCATGAGTTGTTCCTTCCTACTTCAAATCAGATCATAAAAATCTTTGGGACCCAGGAGTGATCATAGAAACCCAAGTATCTCTAGACCAGAGACAGTGACAGTGTCAAGCCAGGGCAGACAGTACAGCTGTACCTACTGGCCAGTCAGCCATGTTAGCCAATACGACTGCAGAGAATCATGTGCGTCTGAAGGCTTCAATGAGCACCCTGAAGGAAGCACAAGTTGGAATACCTCTGTAGTTATTGCAATGCCAGAACACTGAGCCCAGCACAGAAAAATGCTTGGTGCCAAGTGCACACAGCCTATCAGATAAAATTAGTGTGGCAGTTTTCCAGATTGGACAAACAGTCTGCTCTTCTCTGCAATGATGCAATACAATACATGCCTATGTAAGAGCAAAGGGACAGAGATGGATGAAAAGGAAAAAGAGTAATAGTAGCAGCAATAGCAGCAGCAGTTAAAGTAGAAAGTCTGAACTATTGCAAAGTGCACTTAAAGGCAGGGGAGAAAGCCCACTTCATGGGAGAACATGTTTGCCAATGTTATCACCAATAAGGGTTTAATCTCCAACATTTACAGGGAACTCATACAACTTAACAAAATGAAGATAAACAACCCAATCAAAAAATGAGCAAAGGACCTAAATAGCTAATTTTTGATAGAAGACATAAGGAAGGCCAAGAGACATATGAAAACATGCTCAAAGTCACTAATCATCAGAGAGATGCAAATTAAAATGAAAATGAGGTACCACCTCACACCTGTCAGAATGGCTATCATCAACAAATCAACAAACGACAAGTGCTGGTGAGGATGCGGAGAAAAAGGAACCCTCATGCACTGCTGGTGGGAATGCAGATTGGTGCAGCCACTGTGGAGAACGGTATGGAGTTCCCTCAAAAAACTAAAAATGGAACTCCAATTTGACCAGTGATCCCACTTCAAGGAATATATCCCAAGAAACTAGAAACACCAATCAGAAAGGATATATGCACCCCTATGTTCATAGCAGCACAATTTACCATACCTAAGATTTGGAAACATCCTAAGTGCCCAACAGCAGATGAGTGGATTTAAAAACTCTGGTACATCTACACAATGGAATACCACACTGCGGTAAAAAAAGAAGGAATTCTTACCATTTGCAACAGCATGGATGGAACTGGAGAGCATTATGCTAAGCAAAATAAGCCAGTTGGAGAAAGATAAATATCACGTGATCTCACTCATTTGTGGAATATAACGAACAACATAAACTGATGAACAAAAACAGATCCAGAGACAGAGAAGCATTGATCAGACCGTCAAACCTCAGAGGGAAGGTAGGGGAGGGTGGGGGTTAGAGGGAGAGATCAACCCAAGGACTTGTATGCATGCATATAAGCCTAACCAATGGACACAGACACCAGGGGGGTGAGGGCATGAGTAGAGAGGGCACTGTGCTTTTACAGAGCCCTAGTCAAACCCTCCACCTCATGAAGCTGAGAGGGTGGCAAGGAGGTAGAAATCACATGCATAATTGTGTGGCCAAGGGTGAAGGATACGCATATCGTTATAAGCTGTGATATGTGTAAAAATGTTCAGGGCCCATGAGAGGATCTGAGGAGGGTATTTTGTTTAGATTAGAGATCAGGGAAGGCCTCTCAGATGAAGTGGTTTTTAATTTGAGACTCAAAAGACTGGTGGAAATGAGATAAGTGTGGGGACAAAAACATTTCAATTGTAGAGAACACTGTGAGCAAATACACTGAGGTGAAACTGAGTTGGCATATCTTGAAAAAACAAGAGAAATCCAATGTGGCCCACATCCAGTAAATAGGAGGGTTGGCATGACCAGAGGAGAGGCTGGGGTGGGCTCTGAGGTAAGGGGAGCCTGGGATGCTTGGGTTGCAACAGGAGCATATTCAGCACTCAGATTTTCTCTTGCGGGAGTCCCAAGTTCCTTGATATTCACTCTTCTCTCCAGGGCATCTCTCACCTCTGCTCCATTCTCTTCTTCTTGCCCAGAGTTTTCAACAGCTCTAGTTTCTGTCTGCTACCAGATTCCACTTATTTCTCCTTAGTATTTCATCCAAAGATATACATGAGAAAACAGCCTTGGCTGACACAGCATGATGAAAACATGACAAGGAGGAGGCAACGAGAGCCAATGCTGAGCACAAAATGGCACTTGCCTGTTTAGACACGAGCACTTAGAGGTGGGTTGGGCTGCGGGGCAGGTGTGGGGGCCTGAGTGCAGAGTCTGGGAGCACGTGGAAGTTGGCCCCAATGCCCTGTGATCACTTTCAAAGTGCCTTGCTCAAAGGCAAAATGAATGAGTGGGAGACACGTTAACGGGACACACGTTTGATTTTACTTCTCCTAGCAGTAATGTAAGCTTGTCCCCAATTCATCACTCAGACAGTAGTCTGTCATACAAGCAAATGACAAAGGATTCTACAGCACTGTGTGTCACTGGTGTCACTGAGGGCTGTGTGGGGGTGTGCTTGCTGTCATGAGCCCTCTGATTCTGCGCACCAGAGTTTGTGACCTGGACAGCCACATCTCTAGGGCGTCAGTAGCTGACTTTCTGGCTTCCTCCAATAATTCTGTTTATCCCAAAGGAATGGATCTGAGGAGGACTTTCTAGAGGTTTGTTTCCTGGTGGATTTACTCTTAATCTTTTCAATTCTCTCTCCATATCTTGCCCCCACCCCACCCCTGTGGCTTTTCCCCCAATTACCGCCTCCCTTACCAGGATATAAGGTTCTGTGGGAGGACTGCTTGGGAAGGTGGAGAGGCATTGAGGGAGGAGCAACTAGGAAGAAAACAAAGACTTCCTTAAGGAAATTTTCAGTGGGGAATTCCAGGTTTTGTTTGATTTTATTTGAATTTTTACTCTTCCTGGTATTTATTTTATTCTGAATTTACTCTCAAGCCATAAGTTTTTGTTTCTTCGGTTTCTTCTGGGATATTATTTCATTCTGTGCAGCCTCCTCTTCTGGTTTAGGAACAAGCTGCTCTTTTTCAGTAAGAATCCTTCCCATGTGGCAGGGGGAGCTCAGGTATGGGTTCATCCACCCATGAGCTCTGTGGGTTCTGCGCTGCACCTTGGAAGCTCTGTTCACCTGGGCGTGCTCAATCGTCAGAGAATCTACATCTACAGCCTTAAGTTCAGCATCACTCTCTGCATTGCTAGCATGGGTGGCAACATTTCCACATTATTTTTGGGCCACTGACCCTGCGTCCAGCCCCACTGCTTCTCCTGGGCACACCTACCAACTCCACCATTGTAAAGGCGGAATGAGATACAGTGCTTATAAAGTGATATCATTCAGATACTTGGGACTGTCCAGATATATATACCCTTTATGGCCTGGGCAATTTCATGAGTGTTCTTACAGTGGACACAAATATTTGAACCTCTTGATTTGCTTCATTTTGTGGCGTTTACTGGGTCAAGTGAATAGCAAACCATTTTCAGATGTCACCTCAGGCTGCTTATAGGAAGAGGGGACTTCTGTGTTTTGAATCTATGCCCTTGACAATACTAATTCTGAAAAAAAATCTATCTATATAATTTCTACTGTTACCAATTTTTAAAAATTTTAAGTGGTTAAATAAGTATTCAAAATTAAACTATAGTCCGGACGGTGCAGCTCAGTGGTTGAGCATCAAGCTATGAACCACTAATTAGACTATAGGGGTGAAAAAGCAATTCTAAGGCATCTGAGTGTGTTTACATCTTTGGAGAATTTTCCTTAAATCAATAATCAACTAATCATTAATATTGTTTGATTATTATCTAAAAATTCCCTTAGGAAACTATAATCTCAGCAATCTTAGCAATTTTTAGAGTTTTTATAGAGACTGAATCAGCACTAAATTATTTTCTTTTGCCTGTCACTTGGTTATTTTATCTAAGGTGGAAATAATAGTCAGTAGATCCCATAGGGGACCGAACATTAGAAATTATCCTCTTGGTTTAAATATGTGAGTTTAAATACAGCTCCAGGTGAGACCCTGGGGGCTTTGCAGCTGGTAGAATGTACAATCACCACTCACATTCCTGTTTTGCATATTCTACATTACTGTCTTCCAAATAAAACATGGGCCTCTGTAAAGAAACTCTCATAGAAATAAAAGAATAACTAATAAAAATAGTGGTTAGTAATATTATTCCCTGGCAGTATTTTTCTCCGAACTCACAGGTCCTCACCACAAGCGAATGGCAAGCAGCAAGAGTCAGTCTCCCTGTAAGGAGAAATTAGCCGCTAACCAGATCCCCTGGGAAGCAATCCTGCTGGGCTACAAATGTGCAGAATTGGTCTAGTTAAATGGTCATTCTCTGTCTCATTTTTTAAAAAACGTTTTTCTTTTTCTTTTTTCTAAAAAATCAGGGATAATAGCATTGGCTTGCTGCTTTCACAGTGAGTGGTTAACTACAGGGGTGGAAGAGTGATGAGAAAAATAGAGGGAATGAGTATCTGGTTGGGTCTTGGGACTAGTTTTTAGACTTACTCTGGAAAATAAGGTTGTCATAAATTCTAGATACTGAAAGAGTGAGGAAGGCATATAGCTCTCTGTTCCGTCACCTGCTGGTACCTTCTTTCCATTTTGCGTCTCCTCCCACCTTCATCTCTCTCTTTGCAGAACTGATACCAGGGATGGCTGGTTCAACCTCACAAAATATTGTTAGGAAAAGAGCTACCCTCTTTAAATGGAAATTCTTGTCCTGTTCACAAAATATTGCTGTTATTTTCAAAACCTTACTCAAAAAAAAAAAAAAAAGCCTAAGTAAAGATTTTCTAGGAATTCACAACAAGGAAAAAGATCAGATTTTTATTTTGAACTCCAGCAGATATCCAAGAGTATTTGTGTAGAAGTGGAGCTGGATGACACAGGAAACCCATTTAGGAAGTTTGTAAAAACGTGAGTAATTACAAAAGGAATAATGGCAGTTAGGATGGAAAGGAGGAAACCAATTTAAGGGATATTTAAGGGGAGAACTATTAGGGTTATTGACCAAATGGATATAAAAAATCAGGGAAAGGAAAGCATTGGTGATGCTTAATTGCTTAGCTGAATGGGTCTCATTAAGCAGAAAAGGTATACCAGTCAGAGAAGAATGGATCATGAAATGTTAGCAAACAAGCCCCAAATCACAGAGGCTTAAAATGGCAAATGTCTGTTTCATGTTCAGGCAGTTTGGCTGGGTGTTTGTGCCTCATAGTCATTCAGGGACCCCAGTTGAGTGAGGTTACTATGATGCCACTATTTCAACATTTCCCTGCATGTACTAAGTCAGAGGGACAGAACATGCAGAATTATGCACCAGCTTTTGAAGGTGTTTGCATGGAGATGATGGACACATATTAATCTGCTCGTAAGTCATTAGTGGCCAGACTCATAACACATCCTTAATGGGTAGGCAAGTGTGATCTCTTATGTATATGAAGCTACAAGACAAAAGATACTGGTGACCATGAGTGATGTGCACCACCATAGGAGGAACAGGAGAAGCAGGTAGATCCGAAGGTGAGAGCAGTGATGGGTGAGATCTTAGAGATTGGCGTGCAGAGTGGTGGGGCAGTGTGCAAAGGTGTTGAGTACACTGCACTTTGGTGAGTTTGGGGTTTAGTTGGGACACAATGAAATGCAGCATCCAGGTACAAAGGTTAGTACTGCTCTGCAGCTCAGGAGAGAGATCCACTGGAGGATCATGATTTTGAGTCACCAGCTACTGTGGTACTTAAAGAAATGGGGGTATATGGAAACTTACAGAGAATGTGTCAAGGGAGAGAGAAATGCAAACAGAAATATAACTTTGGAAAACTCCAACATTTAAAGTAGAACTAGAGAAAAAGAACCAGAAAAAGACAGATAAATAACTAATAGCAATATGGAATATATAAAACATTTGATGCCAAATGAAAAAGAAACAACACAGATATGTGTGTTTTTCATATTTGCTTGGGTAAAAATAAAGACCTAAACCATGTTCTGATAGAGGGATTTTCAGAAAACATGCTGCACATGGGTGCATACAGACTTTCAGTAGTAACCTTGAAACCACTGTATCTGCCAATCAGGCAGCAGCAGAACAGGGCTAAAAGCAGAATTAAACAGCTCACACAATTCGGGAAGCAATCTTGTTAAGTTGGATTACTAAGTGACCCCTGACTGACATACCTCAAAGTTGGGAAGTCATTGGCTTTCACGATGTGGAGACTGAAATCTAAAGAGCAGCTTGTCTTTTTCTGTATAATGATAGCAAAAACTACAAGAAAAGTGAACTTTCAAAGTTATGCTTTAAGAGAACCTCTCAAGCCTAAAGTTATCCTTGCTGCTATCAAAACGGGGAGAGATCAACCAAAGGACTCATATGCATGCATGTAAGCCTAATCAATGGACACAGACAACAGGGGGGTGGGGGAATGAATGGGAGGTGGCAGGTAATGGGGGAATAAGGACACATATGTAATACCTTAATCATTAATAAAGAAATTTAAAACAAAACAAAACAAAAGGCAGTTATTCTGATGGCCTAGGCACTGGAAGAGGTCATACAATCTAGTAGTCAAGGTCAAAAGGTCTATAATTTTTTTTTTTTAATTTCAGACAGGAAGGGAGAGGGAGAGAGAGAGAGAGAAACATCAGTGATGAGAGAGTATCATCTATCGGCTGCCTCTTGCATGCCCCACACTGGGGATTGAGCCTACAACCCAGGCATGTGCCCTGACCAGGAATCAAACTATGACCTCCTGGTTCATATGTTGATGCTTAACCACTGAGCCATGCTATGATTTAAGTGAAAATGGAAGTTTTGAGCTGGGAAGCCTAGAAAAATTGAGTAATAAAATAAACCTATTATGTTGTGGTTCCTGGACTGAAACTGATTTTGAAGCTCATTAATTGTGCAACAGGAAAATCAAAAGGATTCTTGGAGGGCCAATCTCCGAAATGATACTTTTTTTTGTTTGTTTGTTTTTGATTTTTAAATAAATCTTTATTGTTCAGATTATTACAGGTGTTCCTCTTTTTTTTCTTCCCCATAGCTCCTCTCCACCTGATTCCCCACCCCAAACCATGCCCTTACCCCCCACCACTCTCTTCCTCCATAAGAGTAAGATATTTGTCCAATCTCTTCCCGCACCCCTCACACCTGCTTCCCCTGAGAATTGTCAGTCCACTCCCTTTCTATGTCCCTGATTCTATTATATTCACCAGTCTGTTCTGTTCTTCAGATTTTTTATTCACTTGATTTTTAGATTCACTTGTTGGTAGGTATGTATTTGATGTCCTTTTGTTGTTCATAATTTTTATCTTTACCTTTTTCTTCTTCCTCTTCTTAAAGAATATCCTTTAGCATTTCATGTAATCCTGGTTTGGTGGTGATGAACTCCTTTAGCTTTTTCTTGTCTGTGAAGCTCTTTATCTGATCTTCAACTCTGAATGATATCTTTGCTGGGTAGAGTAATCTTGGTTGTAGGTTCTTGCTGTTCATCACTTTGAATATTTCTTGCCACTCCCTTCTGGCCTGCATAGTTTCTGTTGAGAAATCAGCTGACAGTTGTATGGGTACTCCCTTGTAGGTAATTAACTGTTTTTCTCTTGCTGCTTTTAATATTCTCTCTTTGTCTTTTGCCCTTGGCATTTTAATTATGATGTGTCTTGGTGTGGTCCTCTTTGGATTCCTTTTGTATGGGGTTCTGTGTGCTTCCTGAACTTGTAAGTCTATTTCTTTCACCAGGTAGGGAAAGTTTTCTGTCATTATTTCTTCTAATAGGTTTTCAATATTTTGCTCTCTCCCTTCTTCTGGCACCCCAAAAATTTGGGTGTTGGTTCGCTTAAAGTTGTCCCAGAGGCTCCTTACACTATCTTCATATTTTTGGATTCCTTTTTCTTTTTGTTTTTCTGGTTGGATATTTTTTGTTTCCACATATTTCAGATCTTTGGTTTGATTCTTGGGGTATGTTGATCTACAGTTGAGTTTCTGTATATTCTTTATTTCAGACAGTGTATGCTTCATTTCTGACTGATCCTTTTCCATTTTTTTGGCATTCTCATTAAGGTCCTTGAAGGTCTCACTAAGCTCCTCAGAAGTGTCATCAAGTTTCTCGGCGGTTTTTAGAAGATTCTTGAGTAACCTTATAAATGTGGTTCTGAACTCTATGTCATCCAGTAGTTTGCTTTCCTCCATTTCTTTCATTCGTGACATGTTTCTTTGTCTCCACATTTTGGCTGATTCCCTGTGTTGATGGAGTAGCTTTGTGTGGTAGGTGACCTATAGGGGGCAGTAACTCAGCCTCCTCAGTCATTTGAGGTGGATGCTCTTGGTACACCCCTTTATGTGCTGAGTGCAAAGTCTTGGTGTAGTTAAGCCTTAATTGCTGTTGGTACACTGGGAGGAATTGACCTCCAGGCCAATTAGCTGTGAGCACTCGCTGTGTCTATAATGGAAGAACTGCTGTGCTGGAGACACGCTTATGGGGCAAGACTTGTTTCAGTGGGGCTTTGGTGCTTGCTGAGTCTGCCTCTTGAATGTGTCACTTATGGATGTGAGGAGTTGAATTCTGGTGTCTCACACTGACCACTAGGTACACTGGCTTCTGGATCTCCAATGGGGTTCAAATTAGCTACTGTCTGAGGCCACCCAGCAGGAGCTACAGTGAGAGCTACAGTTTTCTCCTCTTTGCTTGGGGTTGGAGGTTTTGGAGCTGTCTGACCTGGGCTGCAAGTTGGCTAGGTTAAGCTGCGACAGGGCAGGCCTTTCTTATGCTAAATCGCTGCTTGGAGCTTGGGTGGGTTTGTAGGTTGTGCAGGGCGGGGCCTCAGGGTGTCACTAGGTTAGGGCGTGGCAAACAGCAATGGCTGCTAGTTATCCAGCTCTGCGTCCCGACGGCGTCCCCGAGTCCTGTGCCCCAGTGCAGTAAACAATTATTCCTGCGCGCAGCTCTGCAAGCAAGCCACCCTCAATGGCAGACAGTCCAGCTTCTCCCCGTAGGAGTTTGGGTCCCCTGTGTCTCCCCAGAGACTGGATTTCAGAGTAATCAGGGGCTTGTCTCCCTTCGGGTTGAAAAAAGCAATGCCTGCCGCCAGCCCAGATCCCGCGCCTCCGTATCTCAGCTTTTCAGCACTCGTGCATGTCTCAATGCTCTTTTTTCTTTCCTTCTAGTTGTAGAACTTCCACTCAGCCAGCTTTCCTGTGGTTCTGGGTGATAGACGTTTTGTCTTTTAGTTGTAGTTTTGAAATTGTTGTGCGAGGCAGCAGTTTAGGTGTTTACCTATGCCGCCATCTTGGATTCGGTCCGAAATGATACTTTGATACCCCACCCATAACTTCTTTCTTGGGCTTGGAAGAGAATGTCCTTCTTTACCATTAGCTGGGAAGGGCTGGTATTTTGTATACATAATTCTAATATTGCAACAGTGAGGAAATATGATGTGGAAGAGAGATGGTAGTCAGAAAGAAGGAGAGAGATACCTGTGTGGGGGGTGAGTTTTCACAATGAGCCTGGGAAGTTATAAACAGAACTGGGGTGAAACCTTTGATTCTTCAATGGGATCATTGATTTTCATCATCTCTGTTCCACAAAGGTCATCTTTGAAGCAAGAGAGGACAGGAAGTTTCCTTCTGGTCTTTGGAAGGTGCTGGCCTGAGGAAGATAGCAGACAGGCAGATACTGACCTGCAACAAAACCCCAGGGGCAGGAGTGAGATGCGGTCTAGATGGAAAATTGTAACCAAAGGTGGAAAAGAACAACTTCTGAGTCAGAATAAACCTTAAGGACAGGTGGGTGACCGAGTTCAGGAAAGGAAAAATATCAGCCATCACCTTATTTTTTGACTGCTTTCCCAAAATTCTGATGAGTGAATTTATGATTTCTCCATATCTATAGACTACAATCCTGCCCTGGTTTCATACCCCAGTTAGCCAGAGCCAGGGAGTAGGGTAGTACGCTGGGGTACCTTTCCCACATGTCCCTGCTCAACACAGATTCAGGAACATAGAATAAGGCCTGTGCCAAGGGACCAGGTTACAATTTGTTGCTGCCAGGAAAATGAGCCTTCTGCTGTCCCCAGGCATAAATTCCGGCATGTTGGGCTTCCCCTAATTCACTGTCCTCCCCTTTTCTGGACAGCATGGGTCTATATTCTGACTTTCTCTGTTTCTCAGGATGGACTAGGCTATATTTAAGTAACAAACAAGCCCTAAAGCTTAGAAATTTAATAAACATGTATTTTCTGTTCTCATTAGTACCCATTTCAGGTTTCTGGAGTTCTGCTCCACATCTTTCTCATTCAGAAATGAATACTACAGAGGCCTGTACCACCGGGGACATCACCAGTCACCATGACAAAGGGAAAACTATGTGGAACGATGCACTGGCATTTTTAAACTTCATTTTGGAAGTCACACATCTCTTCTGTTCACATTGCTTTCATTAGCCAAACCAAGGCCCTGGCCAGCACAACTTCAAGTCTAGTGAGGAGGTAGAACCCTGGTGTGCACCTGGTGCAGTGAAGAAATGTAGGGAACATTGTGTTTGTATATGCATGTGTCTATGAGCACATACCCTTGTGTACTGAGATCTTGGTGAGGGTGATGGGGAATAAAAGAGTATATTAAATATGACTTTCAGGTCTTCTCCCATCTGATTTTGGGTTCATATTAAAGGTCCAGGTATGATCACAGGGCAGCTGTGTAATGGCAAGAATTACTTGGCTGTTGCTAAATTGCTCTCGCTAGAGAGATTGAACCACTGACACATATAGAATTGGGGTATTCACTTATCTCTGATGAGACACCTGAGGCTTAACAATTCTCTCTGCCTTCCAAGCAGGCTCCCTGCCATCCACTGCCTTTGCCTAGACACTTAGGCTCATTATCCTCTGAATGTGACCATGATGCACAATCATCAGTTGCTTTGAAATAAACTAACAAGGAAATTACTCTCACACTTCTCTGTATTTTTCAGAGTCAGCAACTGACTTATAATCAATCAGCAGCAATAAGAACTATGGTCAGATTCACTGACATTTACCAAGTGGGAAGAATTATGTGATCAACTGGAGGCATTTTCCCATTGTACTGCCCACACCAAAGTGGGTGAATATGAAGATCCATGTACACATGTGCCAGCACATGCTCAAATGTCTACATACATGCACACATATGTGCACACACATATGTGCACACATAGTGCCTTCCAATGGGAAAGAGTATAGTGTTGTGAAAAGGAGCACATGCCTGGGTCTGATTACTGGCTTGGCCCCTTAGTAGGTGACTTTGGAGATCATATTAAATAATTCACTGGGTCTTGTGAGGATTATTGTGTGTTTATGAAAGGCACATAATAGATGTTGATAAGTGATATGAATTAACATGTATTTTGTATGCTACATCTACACTAATAAAAGAGAACTATGCAAATTGACCATACCTTCATGATGCCCACCAGCCAATCAAGAGTGAGTATGCAAATTAATCCAACAAAGATGGTGGGTTAATTTGCATACACAGGTGCCGAGTGACCGAGGCGGGACCCTTGGTGTTCTGAATCGCTCTAGCTGCTCTGGGCCTATGGGCAGCATGGGAAGGCAGAAAGACAGCTCCGGGCTGGAATGAAAGGGGTGCCAGCAGCCAGGGGAAGGAAGGCCCATTCTTGCATGAATCTTCGTGCATCAGGCCTTTAGTAATCTTATAAAAAGATAGGAGTGATTAATAAAAAAAAAAAAGGGGGGGGGACAGTAGGGCAATATCATGTAAGGAAAAATATCCTATAAGTAAATTACATCTACAAAAATTTTACTTTACTAAATTAAGTTTCATTTGCAATGCTAACAGCAAGACGGCCATTAAAAACACACATGGTGTCTAAATAAGACAAAGGAAAATCGTTTGAACAAAAATAAAAAGGATCCCAAATCAATTATATAGAAAAGATTCCTTCATTAACTTGTGGTCGAGAATATATTTGTATGTTTTCAGAAAACAACCCCAAGACCAGATGGATTCCTGCAACAGAAAGGAATTGACAGGAGTGCTCCAACCACGAAGACAAGAGGAAAAAACAGTCCAGAGATGGAAGATGCTGACAACGCCTTGCCACGCGAGCAGTCAGCAGCTGTGCACCGCTGCAGGTTACCTAGGACCAAACCAGAGAGGGTCGGACCTGCATTGCCACCATGTGCCCACTATCCAGATATCACTGCTGACATGTACACATAAGGAACTGTTGGACATTGAAATTGGGACTCAAACATTTTTTTTTTGTCTTGTTTTGTTATTATATATTTCCAGTCTGCAAAGGCAAAACTTTTTAAAGGAAAGAAATGGTGGGAAAAAGATACAGAGGCAAAGAAGCATTGAACAGACTGTCAAACTACATTGGGAAGACAGGGGAGGTTGGGCGAGGGGGGCTGTAAGAGACCAACCAAAGGACTTGTACGTATGCATATAAGCACAACCAATGGATATAAGACACTGGGGCGGGGGGAGGGTGGGAAGGTGAAGGCATGTCCTGGGGGGCTAGGGGAGGTTGGGGGGAGATCAATGGGGGGGAAAAAAAGGAGACATATGTACTACTATTTGTAATACTTAAAACAATAAAAAAAACATATTGTTAAAAAAAAAAAAGATAGGAGTGGCAAGAAAGATGGAGTCTTCAGAGGAAGAGATCAAGTAAACTTGCAGAAGATGAAACATTCCTAAAGAAATCACAGGTCCAGGGGAGAATCCTACCTAGGACTGGGAACCAGAAACCCTGATTTTATTTCCTTTTCCCTTTTTTGCACTGTTTCACTTAACAATAACTTTTGTACATTTTCAGGATTTTAAATTTTCCTGAAAATGAGAAAACTGTCTCTACCTTGTTTTCTTTTTTCCCCCTTTCCTACCCTTGTCTGGTCTGGTTACCCAAAACCAACTTTTCTTAAAGGGCTGATTCAAGTACCATTTCCCCTCTGACTTCCTGGACCATCTCTGACCTGAATCACCATCCAGGTGGCCCTGATCTAGTGTACTTAAGGTACATAAATGAACAAGGTCTCTCCAGCTGGGCTGCAAGCATATGGAGGGCTAGATCTTATTCATCATTGCTTCTCATGCTGAGCATAATGTTTCATGTGTAATAGGGGCTCCATAAATAGTATATTTTGCTATTGGTGATAATGATATATCTACAAGGATATTGTGCTGTAAATAATCCTCTTTGAAACCTTGTCATTGAACATCTCCATGGAGATGAGTGGAGGGCACATGTCTACATTATTGCCTGCAATTGATGTAATAAAATTTGTGACTTTCGTATGGTGCTTAATATGATTTACTCCATCTCACATAGTATCTATAACAAATATATTAATAATAGGATCCTCAAAAGTCCCTGCAAGGTAGGAAAAAGTTATATTATTTCTATGAGTCAGACAGGTAATAATAACTAACATTTAATGAGGTTTTCTTATATTCTGCATACCATTTTAAATGTTTTTCATATGAAAACTCATTTAATCTTTCTAACAACCTTATGAAATGAGCACTATAATTATCAGCATTATTTAAAGATGAAGAAAGTGAGATGCAGAAGGTAGATAATATTTTGTACATTATTTTTAGCCTCTTTCATGCCCTTTGCTATCACACTTGCTTATCCTTCCTATGGTAGGACTATACTTCTTTGCACATTGACATAATTACTCAAACCAATGATATATGAATGGAGGAGACAGCAAGACTGTTTTAGTTCATTTGCTTTAAGAGCCACTGCATGGCTGGCCATTGCTTTTTTTTATAATTAGCTATGATGCCAAGACGTAGCCTCTGTCCCAGTCTTTAAACCTCAATGAAGAAGAGGAAGATGTGGAGTGAAGCCACAGGTTCTTAGGGCTTAAATTGATCCACAGCCATAATGTAACATAGGTGAGGAATAAATCTTTATTGTGGTAAACCACAGAGATTTTTTTGGGGGCAGGGGGGCGGGAGGTGGGTGCAGGGTCATTTGTTATATAGCATAAGCAAGTCTAAGCAGCCTAATACAGAAACTTCAATTTATCCAAGGTTACATGGTTACAAAGTGGCAAAGCTCAGATTCAAAACTAAGCAATCTGGATTGCAAAGCCACATAATTAACCACCACACAATCATGATTCATAACAAAGATACTGAGGCCTAGAGAGGAAATCATCCTAGCTTGCCTAAATCATACCTGAAGTCCTTTACCATGTTGGGACTAGAACTCTCAGCCCTGAGCTCTTCCCATGACCTACTCAGGATTTAGATTTGAAGAGAGATCACCCTAGCTGGTTTGGCTCAGTGGATAGAGTGTCGGCCTGCAGACTGAAGAGTCCCAGGTTCCATTACAGTCAAGGGCACAGGCCTGGGTTGTGGGCTCGATCCCCAGTAGGGGGCGTGCAGGAGCAGCTGATCAATGATTCTCATTGATGTTTCAATCTCCCTCTTCCTTCATCTCTGAAATCAATAAAAGAGAGGAAAAGAAAGAGAGAGTGAGAGAGAAAGAGAGAGAGAGAGAGAGAGAGAGAGAGAGAGAGAGAGAGAGAGACTGCCTGCCGTCATTCCTGGCAGGCAGCACTCAGCTCAGATCACACTGGAGAAGTTTGGGATTCATTTCTAGCCTTCGTGGCCCAACTGTGAAATGATTCTCTGAGGTGGAGCTGAAGTCGGCTGCACCAGTCTCGTCAGCATTCAGGCCCTGTCTCTGCGGCTGTCCTCCTTCTTGGCGGTTATTTATGAGGAATGAAAGCAGAGGGGGGCTGTGCAGAGTTATTTGTTTTCTCCGAAGCTAGGGGATTGAAAATGTTTTAGAAACATAACTGGTTGACACAAAGGATAAAAAGTTAAACATACAGAACCCAGACTGTCCTCTCTAGGGACCCCTGTCTAGCTAACAGCAGGATTCACTTGGACAGTGTACTGCAGACGGAATGAGGAAAAAGGACAACCCTGTTCAAACAAAGGCTGGAATACAATGGTTCTGAAGGCCTCATACTGAGTTCTGCTCATGTGTTTAAGAGAAAATGTTGCTTGAGTGCTGGTTTGGACCTAATGGAATGATGTATCTGCTGCTGTGGGGTCAGAATATTTGAAAGTTGAATCCAGGGGTTTCTTGCTTTGTTGCCAATACACATGAGCATCACTAGGAATTACAGAGGAACCTGCATTGAGAAATGCCTATGCCCACACCCCCAATGCACACATGTCAGAACTGCACAATATAGAAATTACAACGGCAACCATTTGCTTTAACCCCTTTTCTATTTTAATCCTTTTGCGATGCTGCACAAAATGGCAAGGTCTCGATAGCATCAGAAGATTACATTACTTTTTGCCCTGTAGGTTGCAGAATCAGAGAGTGGGGAGGTCCTTTGATATCCCATCTCTAACAGTAGGGATTTGGATCAGATGATATGTGTGGCCTAGATGTTTTCAGTGGACTTGACTGAGACTGTATCATCAAGTAAATAGTGAGTTGGGACCAGAGTGCAGATTCCCAGGGCAATGAACTTCTTGTCTGTACCTTCTGAGAAAGCAAAACTGATGCCTGGCTTATTGGAATAAGAATAATCATATCAGTTACCACAGATGGGACAAAAACCACTTTGCGTTCTAAACTCAGAAAGCAAGAACACCCCATTTGGAACTAGTCCCTCAGGTAAATGAAGACCTGAGCTCTAATTAGTTCCTAAATCTCTAATACAAACAACTCTGTCCCTGACTTTTACAATCCTGATGTGCAAAGTCATCTGATGAGCCTTCCATCCAGGATAGCCATGCAAAGGGAGTGATGCTTTCCTACTGCGGACAGACTTATTGCACCTTTGTGTGTAAGTTCAGGTCTTCCAAGAAGCAGATATGAAAACTGGATGAGAGGAACATGAGTTTTTTTTCTGGGAAATGCCTGTGAAGGATAAAGGATGGGGGAACAGGAGCAGCCAAAGAGAGCCCTCAGACCATAATACAGACGTGGCACCTAGGAAAACATGAGGGGGGAAAGTGGGTAGAAAACCCCACACTATAATGTTCTGTCAAAGTCTCACCCAGACTGATAGGGAACTCTGAGCCAAATTTGCCTGTCAGAGAACTCTCACTTTAGGCAGGAATTGCCCATATCGCATCTTCTGTTATGCTCATTGGTTGGTGAGGAGCAATCCAAGGGAAGCATGGCCTGGTGTAAACTCCACAGTGGATTCAAAGTTCACTTCCATGATAAGAACAAAGAAGAGGAGGGCAAAGGCAAAGACAAGGGCACCAGTTAGGTGGTAACGGCAGCATTGATGGTGGCTTTGATCTGAATGGTATCAGTGGTAATAAGTGGGCAGACTGGGGTTGGAGTTTTGTAGGTGGAGTAAGCAGATTTGCTGATGGATTGGATATACATTTTCTATAAGGAAAAGACAAGAGGAAAAGATAATTTGGCCAACAATTTTGATATTGAAGTTGCCAATATTCAAATATGAGATAACTATGAATGAAACATATTTGAGGAGAAGGGATATCAATAGTTCAGTTTGAACAGTTTAATTTTAAGGCATCAATTAGATATCCACATGTAGATATTATGTAGAAGAGTATATGGCCCTTTAGTTCAAGCAGCACATATGAGTTAGCATCAGAAATTTGTGCGGCATCAACATAATGATATTACATAGAGATAAGTTAACATTGTTTTTGAAGTAGCTTTCTGAGGTGTAGTTGATATATGAGCCACACATATATATATATATGCATAATTTAGTAAGTTTTGACAAATGTATACCTTTATGAAACCATCATCACAATCAATAAAATGGACATAGCCAGCACCTCCAAAAGCCTCTTTATTCCCTTTCATATTTCTTTTACCTATCCTACTCTGACTCCCATGCAGCCACTGATCTTCTTTGTCTCATTAAAGACACATAAATGGAATTATGTAGTATATTCTCTTTTTTTGTTTGGTTTGGCTTCTTTTATTCAGCATAATTATTTTGGGGTTCATTTCTATCATATGTATCAATAGTTCATTCCTTTTTGTTGCTGAGTAATATTCAATTGTATGAATGTAACACAGTTTATCCATTCACCGTTTGATGGGTATTTGGGTTGTTTTCAGTTTGGGAGTATCACAAATCTAGCTGTTAGGAAGATTTATATACAGTCTTATGCCCATTATATAATTGAATTTTAAAAATTGTTTATCTAGATATAAGTAACCCTTTTCAGATATGTGGTTTGTGATTATATCCTCTAAATCTGTATCTTGTCTTTTTATCCTCTTAATAGGATTTTTCATGACATTGAAGTGTTTTAATTTTGATAATGTCCAGATTACCACTTTTTTCTTTTATGGATTATGCTTTTGGTGTTATGTCTAAAACTGTTTTCCTAGTCCTATATTCCAAAGACTTCCTCCTATGTTTTCTCCTAAAAGTTAACAGTTTTAAATTTTACATTTAAGTCTATGACGCACTTCAAATAAAATGTACATGGTGAGAGGTCAGATTGAGATTCATCTTTTTGTCAATGGATGTCAATTGTTCCAGCATCATTTGTTGAAAATACTATTATCACTCCATTGAATTGCTTTTGAGGCACGTGCCAGAAACCAGATAGGCATATTTATGCTATTCTTGATTAGTGTAATGGTATATTAAGTATTGACATTGGATAGATTGATCTTGCCCACTATGCTTCTTTTACAAACCGTTTTAGCTATTGTAATTCCTTTGCTTTCCATATAAACTTTGAGATACCTTGTCTGCATCAATTAAAATCTTGCTGGAACTTTGTTACAATTTTTTTCTTTATTATTGGTTTTTAGCAATTTGATTATGAGGTGATTTTACATGATTTTATTCATGTTTCTTGTTCTTGAGTTTCATGTTCCTCAAGAACTGTGCATTTATACTTCTCATCACATTTGGAAAATTGTTAATCATTATTTCTTTAAATACTTTTTGTTTCTTCTCTTTTATGAGCTTACTGACACTTTTCCATTATTTTTAGAATTATTATTTTTTCTCATTCTATTTAGATTCTATTGCTGTTTTCAAATGCAGTAGTCTTTTCTTCTGTAACATCTAATCTGCCATTAATCCCATCCAGGGCAGTTTTCATCTCACATATTGAAGTGTTCACCTTGCAAGTTCTATCCAAGTGGTTTTTATAACTTCCATGTCTTTACTTAACATTTGAACATATGGATCACAGTTCTAATAGCTCTTTTAATGTCATTGCTGATAATTCTAACATCTGTGTCCATTCTGGATTGGTTTGATTGATTAATTCTGCTCCTTGTTTGGGATCACTTTTTTTCTTCTTCTTCTTCTTTGCATGCCCTATGTTGTATAACATTTATTTTTTAGGGGGAGGTTTCTGGCTATTTTTATATGTACTTTTAAGCTTTGCTCTGATTTCAGTTCAATTACTGAAAATGATGCGATCCTTTCTATTCTGACTTTTAAAAATTTGTTAGGTGGGACCTAAGTGGTGCATGGCCTAGAAATGTTTATTCCTCACTGTCTGGATAAGACCTTTCTGCATGTTCTACTTAGTATACTGTAAATTAGAATGTTTTCCAGTTTGGATGGTGGTATCAGGCACTATTCCTGGATCCAGTTTGAGTCCAGGCTCTGTTTCCTGAAATCCTCCTGAGTGGTTCTTTTCTCAGCCCCCGGTAGTTTACTCAGACACGCGCACGGGTCAGGATTAAGTTCTGCCAACCTCTTACGTTCTCTTTGTTGTAGCTGTCTTACCTCCTAGATGCTTTGATATCCTCGGATTCTCAATTCTGGCTCTTCCATTGGTTCTCCTTCCCTGTGTTGCAGGCTGGAAATGTTTTTAAGGCAATGAGCTTGGGCAATTGTGAAGCTTACCCCATTAGTTTCTCTTATTTTGGAGATCACGATCCACATTGCTTGAAGTATATACACACACACACACACACACACACACACACACACACACACACACACACACACGTGTTGTTATTGTTATTTCAGGCAGAAATCCTTGTCACTTCATTTTAGCCAGTAGAAGAAGCCTAGGTATTTTCTTCTCCACTCCCCTCGACAAGTTATAATGTTGATACAACAGGTCAGAAAAAATGAGAGAACTACTTTTACCAATAATACTCTCTTATTCATATTCTCTGTCCTCTAGAGTTTTCTAGGCTAGCTACTTGCATAGAAGAAGTCTGAACTGGGTAAACCAATAAGCAAGATTATGAGGCTCTTTCTTTCCTCATAGTGAGTAAGTATAAAGGTCATGCAATTTCTGAAGCAGTATTAGAAAGAAAGGCAGTATTCTATCTTTGGGTTTTTGTTTTTTTTTCACTGACGGTTTATAAAGAGTTTTCTTATTTTGGTTGCTAAGTTTGTCCATTTGAAATTCATAATTGCATGTTGAACAATAACTTCAGCATATCCAAAAATGAGTTCTCATTCTCTACAGATTGTCATTAGACTGTTCCCCTTTGTTTCACAGTCACCTTTTTTCAGTCTTGAAGCAGGGACTTTAATTTTTTACTTATACTTTAAGATATATTTACCTAGTCTTATTTTTCTTTCCTTAAAAGATACACTGATATGTCTCATGATTGTGTTTTTATTATTCCAGACTGATTTTCTTTTCTCTAATTCCTTTTTTAAAATATATTTTTTATTGATTTCAAAGAAGAAGAGAGAGATAGAAACATCAATGAGAATCATTGGTCAGCTGCCTCCTGCATGCCCCACACTGGGGATTGAGTCCACAACCCGGACATGTGCCCTGACCTGGAATTGAACCATGACTTTCTGGTTCATAGGTTGATGTTCAACCACTGAGCCATGACAGCAGGGCTCTTTTCTCTTATTAACATTGATTCCTGGTTAATTTTCCTGCTTCTTAACTCCTCAGCCATAATCCACTGTAGCCAGCATTGATATATCAGACTTTGCTACTTTCCACTTAAATCATGCCGCTGACTATTTTTTTAGCATTCAGCTTCTACCAAAATGACTCTTACTTTCATTGTTTTGTGTGACAACTCTTGCTTCTCTGTTTTATTAATGCAGTTCTTTATTTATTTATTAGTTCAACAAATATTTATCACATGCTGACTCTGAGAATAACACTGGGTTTATGTGCACAAATGGTATTCCCTGTACTCATGGGCTTTGCATTCTAATTAGGAAATCAAATAGTGGCATTCACTTAATATCAGTAAAAAAGGTAATATGTAACAAGTCTGGATGTGTTAAAACTCAAAGACTAGAATATAAAACAAATACAAGATGATCCAATAATATGGCGAGAAGGCTCACTTTGTACTAGGATGAATATGGAAACTTTATTGAGGGCGTAATTGACAACAATAGCTTCTTGAAGAATAAATCACCTTTGTTCTTTTGGGAAGATGTGAGGGGAAGAGATCTCATTTATGGTAAGTAGTATAAACAGAAATATGCTTGGTTTCTATGAAGTAGTTTAAAAATATAAATTGAATCTATTTCATGATGGATTTGGAATATTATACTTCATCTGATAGTACTATTTCTTATAAGAGTTGCTAATTATTACCTCTTATTTTATGCTGAGATTTTTATGTATTATCTCATTTAACTCTTTATAATATTTCTAAATAAGAAGTATTATTCCCAGTTTAGAGAAAAGAACAGAGAATCTCAGATTTTAAAGGATATGTAATGATGTTAGGGCTGAGATTTGAACTCAGTTCTAATTTCAAAGCCACGACATGTGCTCTCCCTTTGTGCATATCCCAGGCCATGAGTTTCTGGTGAAAGTTTGAAGCCTGGGGAAAGGCATGGGTGGGAGAGATAGAAAGTCTGGAGAAAGTAGGAGACTAGTTAGTAGATATTTCTGAGTTAATAAGGACAGTAGTAGCCGAAACAAGAGGAAGGAGGTGAAATATATGAGAACTATAGCTAAAGGTTGTAGGGATGAGACTAAAAAATATCTTAGATTACCTGGCTGATAGAAATGTCAAGGTGAGGGAAAGGGAATTCTTGTAGGGAGTAAGATATCAAAGTTGATTTTATACTACTAATTTACAAATAACTCTTGAAAGAGTGAATGAACACGTCCAAAAGATAGTTGGGAATTGAGAAAGAGGTTAGATTGTGAATGTGTAGGCAAGGATTTGGCACACAATTCATCCACCTGTGACTGGAATAGTTCCCTAAGAGGAGTGGGATAACAATAAATAACTTTCTGGAAGCTAAGCCTTGGGAATGCCTTCATTCTGCAGATGTAAGGAGAAAGAGGTATCTACGAAAACAAACAAAAACCAATACCAACAATAACAGATGCTATGCCAAGGGATTGATTCAGAATAGTGTACTATCAAAGAGGCCTTCACTAGGAAACTTTAGCTTAAGAATCACTTTATTGCTTTCCTATATGTTTCTGGGCTCCAATAGAGAGAACATAATAATGTCTTTCTCCTTTAAAGTGCTTTGGAATAGTTATCTGTTCTCAACAAGTTAGTACTTGGTTATATTCTGCCTTGCATTCTTCTTTAATTGTTTTTAACTCTTGTCTCTCTAGCTTCAAGATCAGGGACCAGGTTTTCTGCTTTTGTATTTACTACAGCATTTGGCAGTGCTGAGCACATAGAATGCACTTAAATACTCAATTTATGTGCAGAATGCAACTGAGTAAAAACATCTATATTGATGTAGCCTTTTCAAGTTTTCTTAGATAGGTCCTGAAAGTAGCCCATAAGTACAAATCATATTATTCTTCATTCAAAAGTGATATAATTAAGGTGAAGGAATCAGTGGTGGAACCAGCACTATTATTTGTTATTTAATTATACCAGATATATGTTACACTCCTTTATGCAAAGCACCATGGAAGCATAAAATATGTATTTTCAAACTACTCTTGTAGAAAGATGTTAAGATTTACTTTTAAATGTAAATTTAGAAATAATTATTGGATGACTGAATAAAAATGTCCAGAAGACACTTGGAAAAATATGAGTAGAGTTTGAGAAAGAGGTTAGATTGTTAATTAAGCAATTTGATGATGGGAGCCATAAGGCCCATGACATGTGTAAGTTAAGTCTTTGTACTGCAGTTATTTTTCTTATGTGCATAGGATATTATGGTGATGCGTATAATTATTTAAAGGGATTGCTTTATAATCAGGGGTTTATAATGATTTTGAGATTTTAAATGATTTATTTTGAAACATTTGAGAATGCTTTCAGAGTATCTGTAGTCTTTAAAAACTCCATTCTACTTTATTCATAGGCCTAAGAACTTGAGTTAAAACTGCACTCTAAAATGGTGCATTATTATAGGGAATTATAAAACTGCATATTAAATTTAATATTTGAGAGAAGTGGCCACATGCCTGGTATAGTTATTTAATCAACAAACATTTATTTGTCACCTTCGATGCTACAGGTATTATGCTATGTACTAGGAACACCTAAAAAAATTCTCAGCTACCAAGGAGTTGACAATCTAGAAGAGAGACTAATAAATAAATTTTTACAGTACAAATTTTCTAGTATTGTAGAGGTCAAAAGGCACTATGACTTAATGAGAAATAAGGGCTTTGCATTTAGACAGATGTGAGTGGGGTATCTGGTTTTATCTCTTTCTGAGTTGTGTAAATTTGAGCAAAATATTTAGCCTCTCTGGAGTTCAATTTTTTAATGTGTGAAATAACAAGGTCATACAGAGTTCTTGGGATATCTTATAGATATTGCTTTAGTTTTTATAACATGTTGCCTAGTATAGAGTGGATGGATCCATTAACGATTGCTATTGTGCAAATGACACAATGATGATGGTTGGCCAAAGAGCTATAGGATCACTGAGGAAGAAACCCTAAAGAAGGGTTAACAAGATTAGGAAAGGCTCCACAGTGGAGGTGAGGGGTAATTGCTGCAGGAGACAGACTAAAAGAACTATATCTAGATGACTGCAAATAGATTCAAAGTGACTAGAATGAAGTAAACTCTAAGATAAAGATAATTTCATTATTGTTTTAAAAGCAGACTTCTGATAAAAGGCTTCCATATATATGATCTTCTTTTCTTTCTCAAATAATTGAAAAATTTTGTTGGAAAAAGTGTCAATAAGAAATATTATTTATAGCTTAAAAGTACCTTAGAACTCCTCTAGACCTGCCTCCTTACTATACTAATGAGAATATCAAGGTCTGGAGTGGGCAAGGGTCTTGTCTAGGGTCATACCAGTTTTGAAATGACTGAACTGGAATTAGAACATGTGAATCCTATTTGAATCTAGTGCTATTTCTCCCACACCAGTCTGCCTCCATAATGAGAAAGCAGTGCCTATTAGCACATTTAGATTGTTATTATTGTAACAGCATGTCAAATAACTTCACATTTCTTTAACATTTTGAACTATGCAAAACACTTTCACATCTGCTATATAATTTAATTCTCACAATAGCCTGTGAAGTATTTATGAAGTAATTTCACTTGAAAAATAAAACAGAGATACACCACAAATTAGGACAAGCCCCAAAGATTAGAGAGAATATGTCCAATCAGACAGATGGAGACAATGTTGTTCATCATTCTCTAATATTGTCTTCTAGGCCGCAGATGGAGGAATATGTGATAGAGAAACTTGTTGATGAGGTCTCAAAATTTTAGATTTCTTGAAAAAGGTTACAATTTTAGTGTTAACTATATCAAAAAAGATTCACAAATTTACACATAGTAGAATTCCAATGTATAGAGAAAATGTACTTTGTTTTTCTTTTTTTGCCTAGTCAGGTCTTATCCAGATACCACACTTTTGATGAATGATGACAAAAATTAATTTTGGTTCATTTCTTTATAACACTTAGTCTACATTAATCATTTAAATCTTCCACGTAGGTAATGCTAGTTCTCTATAGAAAATAAATATTTTGTCTCTCAGTTCTCTGTACCCCTCACAGTGAGAGAGTGAGGGGTACAGGGAACCTAAGAATATGGGGGAGAAATGGCTACACAAATGTGGAGTAGACTAAAAAGCATGGAGAAGCATGTTCCTTGTCTGCTGGATGTTGTTTGTCCTGTGGGATTCAGGATCAGAGTCTATGACTGGTATAAAGCACAGCCTGGTTGGTCACTCATAGCTTGGTTAGATCAGGGTGCATGGGGAAGGGGACTTCTGGCTGTCCAGGCCTCACTTGTATCTCACTGGAATTAGAGGTCGCTTGAGGTCTGTCTGTAATTTTCATTCAGCTCCAGGCTGTGGTAGATTGCAATGAGAGTTGCAGCATCTCACTTCTCCCTTTGTCCATGCTCTTTGTCATTGACTTTGCTGTTGCTTTCACTAAAGAGGTGGAGTCTATTCCCAGGCCCTCTCATTTCTGCCCTGAATCTGATCTGATTGATTTGGTTGGATACTTATAAATGCAGTTTCTTTCCTTCATTTCAAAATGAGGCAGCAGTAATGTGACAGTTCTGAGCCTAGGCCCGCAAGAGGCTTTGGACATTTCTTCTTGTTCTAGTGCAGTGGTTCTCAACCTTTTTAATGGTGCGACCCTTTAATACAGTTCCTCATGTTGTGGTGACCCCCAACCATAAAATTATTTTTGTTGCTACTTCATAACTGTAGTTTTGCTACTGTTATGAATCGTAATGTAAATATCTGTGTTTTCTGATGGTCTTAGGCTCTACAGCAGTGTTTCTCAACTTGTGGGTTGTAACCCACAGGTTGAGAACTGCTAGCAGGGTCGCCTAAGACAATCAGAATATTAGACGCATTACAAATGTCAGTGTTTTTTCTTCTCCTCACAGTGACTGTTTTTACTCATTCTTCCTGGCAGCTGTTTGTTTGAGGTGTACAAGGGGGAAAGTAAAGATGCAGACTTAGCTATGGTTTTGTGAATATGGGAGTGGGTAGAGAGTTGAAAGTATCCATTTCTCTCAGCTGTTGCCAGTTTTTCACTAAACTCTTTAAAATCTATCACATCTCTCTACTAGGAAGATTAATAGAATTAATTTCCTCCTGAAACCCCTTCTTTATGATCAATAAAAAATAATATATCTCCTATTACCATATTTTGGACTCTATTTTGGTATGATAGACCTAGAATGGGGTCAGTGTGTTGTCACAGTTAGAGAGTATAGTGAAATCTCTGGAGTCAGGTTGCTTGGGCCCCCTTCATGACCTTACCTAAAAAGGTGAGCATAGGAAATTTACTAGACTTTCTACACCTTTCTCTCCTGTATATAATGTGTGTGATAGTAAAACCTCCCTTGTACATTCATTGTGATGATCACATGAATGATCCATCAAATGCATTTAGAATTAGGTCTGATGTCTAGTTAGGACTGCTCCAGCCATGAAGACAGAAGAGAAACAGCCCAGAGATGGAAGATGCTGACAACACCTTGCCATACGAGCAGTCAGCAGCTGTGCGTCGTGGCAGGTTGCCCAGGACCAAACCAGAGAGGGTCGGACCTGCATTACCACCATTTGTCCACCATCCAGAACTGAAATATCATTGCTGACATGTACACATAAGGAACTGTTTGACATTGAAATTGGGACTCAAAAGAACTGTTGACCCAGAAAGAAACTCACTACAGACTGATTCATTTGCCTCTCAGCATAACCATTATTGCTTGTCTCATTTTCGGTTCTTATAAGTATATTTCTAGTATCACCTGATCTCACTCACCTAGGGGAAATAATGAACAACATAAACTGATGAACAAAAACAGACTCGGAGACAGAGAAGCATCGATCAGACTGTCAAACCTCAGAGGGGTGGTAGGGGAGGGTGGAGGTAAGGGGGAGAGATCAACCAAAGGACTTGTATGCATGCATATAAGCCTAACCAGTGGTCACGGACAGCAGGGGGTTGGGGGCATGCGTGGGGATGGGGTTTGGGATGTGAAGGGGGATGAGGACAAATATGTGATACCTTAATCAATAAAGAAATTAATAAAAAAATAATATAGCTTTTAAGAGCAGTGCCTGTCATGTAATTATACAACATAGATATTAATTGCAACTACTATTAATATTTTTAATTAAAAACTAAGACACTGGTTTTATTAAACCAAGGAAATAGTTCCTATTGCTGAATTGAGTTACATCAAAAATATTTCTTGCCTAAGAGCTCTGTTCCTAAGGTCTAGAATAAAGAATGAATGAGTGGGTCCTTTCTATCTTTGTTCTCTGTAGTGAACAACCCCTATAGTATATTATGTGATTGATGTTCAATAACTGTTGAATGAATGAACAAATAGTTTGTTCCATAGTTTTTCACTTCTTCCTTTATTCAAGAGCTCAGAACTATCTAACTTGTAAAATATTACATGAAACTGCTTTTTCACCACTTAGAATACCATTGTAGACTGATTTCCAAACTCCTGAAAGTCGGTGGCAGAAACGTGGCTGGTAAGTTTATTACATAAGCTCTGTCTTTTGCAGGGCATATGAGAAATGTCAAGTGGATTTGAATTCACTTAAACTGCAAAATGTATTAGTCCATTTCCTTCTCCTTTCTCCCTGTCTGAAAATAGTAAGTATTTCTTCATATTTAGACATAGCAGAGAAGTTCACTGATGGATACTGTTTTTATATCTAAGAGAGAATTGATCTAATTCCTCATCATTTCATGAAAAGTCAATGTGGAAAGTTTCAGGATGATATGATAATGCCAGGAGGCCAGGAACCAGGTGAAACAAGAAGGAGAGGGATGTCTGAGCAGCCCCAGAGCTGTATCAGTTTGCCTGGAGTGGGAGAGCTCAAGGGGACATCAATTCCATCTCTGACTCCCAGTAACTTTCTGCCTCTGTTGCCATACCATACAGCACATTTTCAGGAATACTATAATGTTTTTGGCTGGGTCAGGAGATAGAAAAAAATAATACAAAGATTTAAAAAGGAGGGAATTTCTAGTTTGATTTAGAAGGCATAGCATTCTAAGCCATCCTCTTAATTATACAATTCAAAAGCTAAGAGTACATCATTCTGGGCTCAAGCAAAATGTAAGTGCCATAGTCCGTACACAGCTCACTTGCATCTCCAAGCCCCAGTCTCCCTCCAGGGCAGCATGGACATGCACTGATGCATTTTCAGTGGAGGCAAAACTCAGTAGAATCTAGCACCATGAGAGGGCAAGGAATATCTGGTAATGACAAAGCTTATCTAAGGATCTGTGTGGTCCCCAGGTTGCGTGTCTATTGGGAGGAGTGAGAAGGGATAATAGCCATCCTACACTAGTTGCTGGGATCACTGTGCTACCTGTGGAAACACAAAAGGTCTGAAGCAATCCAGAGTGGTAGTCTCTACAGCACTTGCTCATACTCATTGGCCTGCAGGAAGAACACATGTTTACAGTTAATGTTTAAACTCATTTAAAATTTTATAAAGATATAAATGTACACACATTGGGTGGTAATGCCTCAAAAAAGGTGATATATCCAGAGATTTTTCTAAAAATGATTTACTCTTATGGTAGGAAAAGACTTTTAGGGTTGTTTATTTTGCTTAATGCTGCCTAGCTCAGTATCTGGTTGTTTATCTATTGCTGTCTATCAAAACTCCCCCAAACTCAATGACTTAACACAGTAAGCATTAATTATTGTACATGAGCCTATGGGTCTGTTAATTCTGCTGATCTAGGTAAGGCTCTGATGATGTCAGTGAGTTTTTTTTCATGTGTTTGTGGTCTGAAGGTGATTGGCTGGCTTCTCTCATTTGCATATCTTGTGGTTGGGTGACAATTGGCTAATGTGATGACGGCAGGGGGTGTCATTATTCATCATCCATCAGGTTGACCTAGGGTTTTTCTCAAGGTAGCTGGTCAGAGTTGTAAGAGAACAAAGCTCCTTGCAGCTTAAGCTCAATACTGGAACAAGGTTGCATCCTATTGGCCACAGTCACAAGATCAATCCAAATTCAAGAAGGAGGGAAGAAGGAAGAACTTTACTCTGATGGGAAGATATGTCAGGGCATATCTTTGTAACTGGCATAAGATAGATGATCCTAGCTACATTTTTGCCAAATGAGTCAGTGGCCTTTAAGGACACCTAGTCCTTTACCATTTTATGCTTCAATGCTCTTTACTCTATGTTTACTAAATGGTTACCCACCCTTTGCTTGAGTACCATCTGCATTAGGAAATTCTACTTTTAACTTCTGCCCACTTCCTCTGAAACCAATAAACTGAATTAAATAAAGACATTACTCTACCTCTTTGGAACTCTGTTTTTATGTGAAATATTAAAAAGATCTTCAAACTCCATAATAAGATTTAACAATATGTATTTTATGAGATATAATTTATGGTTTCTGAAATAGAGACCACCTCTCTTCATCTCCTTACCTCTTCACATCTGTTTATTATAAAGGAATCATGTATTTTTGAGGATAGGTGCACTGTGAAAACATATACCCAGATTTTGTTGAAGACCCAGAACTCAGAAAGTAATGAACTACAAACAGTGTATTTTCTATATCATTCTTATAATGGTATCTACTTTAAAACATTTCTTGCTGCATGGAAAGAGACACTTCCAGAGGGTCATCTGGCATTTCCAAAGGGCTTTGCAGAAAATCTGAGTTTTCCCTGTGGCAATTCTGTGAGGTCAGTGAGGGTTTTCATTCTTCTTAATTTATAGATAAAGGTTTAGATGCTGGTGGTATGCCCTACTTCACAGGGATATGTCAATGGTTGAACTTGCATAAAAGCTGATGGCCCAAGGCCCTGCCAGTTAGCTGACCTGTATTTGTATTGGTATGTGAAGGCAGACTGAGTGTATGAGCTTGGATTCTGCCCTGCAGCTCTCACCCAGCTGAGAGTCAGAGCCTTAGACTGTATAGAAAAAGGATTTCAGAGGTTCCCTTCCTAGGGTCAGATTCTGGTCTGGTTGTAAACAGTTTAGTGGATTGCAGCTAAGCATTTAAAAAAGTAAAATAAAATACATTAAAATAGAAAATATATTGCATCCATATAGTAAAACTTAATAAAAATATTTGTATTCTATATCTATAAATAAGTATTTATGCACATGCATGTATATGTATAGGTATAGCTATATATAGGGTTGCTATTTAAAGTTATTATTTCTTACTGTGGGTCATGTTCAAAAAGTTAATTGATCTAGTCTAGCCTCCCTTATTTTAGAACTCAGAAAATGAGGCTCAGGGTTATGAAATACCTTGACCCAGGTCACCTTGAAGATTGATGGCCAAATTTAGGTTTCTTAATTCCCAAAGGAGGCAGCATAGCATAGTCATAAGAGTGGGGACTTTTGGTTCAAATGAAAATTGGTTTATACCTTTGCCCCATTAAATACTGGTTGTATAATGATAGGAAAATTGCTTTATTTCACAGATGAGGAAACTGAGTCTTGGAGAGGTTAATACTTATATTTTAAAATAAGATGAGAGTTAAATTAGATAATATGGTATAGCTGATGCAATTAAACTCTTGTTTATTCAGTAAATAATTTTTCAGATCAGTCCTTTTTTAAGGCCAGGAGTTGTTTTTTTCTCTCATTCCCAAAGACTAGTATTATAACACTCTTAAACATAATTTATATCATATATATAATAATTAAGTTTTGACATAATATGTTTTAAACATTTGAGTAATTCTAAACTTTCTATGCTTTCTAGTGATTATAAAAGAAATATTTAATTAATATAGTGGACAAAAATAAAAACCACATACATATGAAAAGTTACTTTGCAAAATAAAAAAGAATTTGGTAGTTATAATATATGAATGACCCCAAAAATAAATGTTGTAATATCTCTGTAATCACTGTTAGGTAAAGGAATCAAGGAAGGCTGCCTGAAGGAGTTTTGGCTCAGTGATATTTGGTGGATTGGTAGAATTTAGAAAGTGGTGGGAAGAAGACAACATTATGAGAAAGAAGAAGCGCATAAATAAAAAGCACATAGAAGTTCTATAGGACAGATTCGGTTGTGAAAGCTACAGATAAAGAGGCAGAAGTAAGGAATCCTGAGATTAAAACATGGAGGGCCTGGATTGCCAGGCTCAGGATTGAGAATGTCATTCTGCAGGAAATAGGGTTCCATAAGAGGTTTTACTCTTGAGTAGTGATATGAGAATATTTTAAGCATGGTAGGCTAAATGATCTCTAGTCATCATTATAACCATATATTACTAAAAGAAGAAGAAGAAAAAGAAGGAAAAGGATAATAATAATAATAATAATAAAGATAATTGGCTAGGATAGTTACTATCACACCTCATGCATTTTGGGTAAAGTAGGTTTGGAGAAATTTTTCCCAAAGCATTAGGCAAGAGATGGATAAGATGCTAAGCTCTAGAGATCAGTCAAGAAAAGAGGAGCAACCCAATCTTGTCAGGCCATAAGAACAGTTGGGGTGGAAGGATGACCAGCACCTGAGGCTCAGGGACATGAAGTGCCTTGACCTAGTTCACCAGAAAGATTGGTGGCCAAAGTTAGGTTTAGAATTTAGGTTTCCTTATTCCCACAGGTGACAACATGTCATAATGGAAAGAGAAGGAACTTTCAATTCAAATACTAAAGGGGGTTTTGTAGAAATTGCCCCATAAGAAATGACTGATGTCCTTTAGAGGCAAATGACTAGTTGGAGTTCAAAATGGGCACGTAGTGCCCAAGAGGACAGTATAGGAAATAGATGATTTGAGATTCTCACACCTAACCCAAGGATAAAAATATCACTGCCTGCAAACTCAACACAAAGCAAATAATTACTGTAGTTTTCTCATTCTTGAGAATGCAGTTTTCTGCTATCACCATATTCCAGAATCATTCTTCCTCTTTTTGTGTCACCTCAAATTTCATCTCATCTGCTTAAGGCATTACTGTTGTGTTCATAGTTCTATACTTCTCAGTTGAATGTTTGAATAACCTTGTAATAAAACAGCTGAGAATTTAGAGATAATTAATTCTCCTCCTCTTCCTCTTCTTCCTTCCCCTCCTTCTGCTCCATTTTGGCTCATAATTGTAGTGCCTTCAACAGTTCCTCAAATGGCATATTTTCTAAATTCTTCCTCATATGGCTATCTTTATCTTTTTATGTTCTTGTCTTGTGCTCATTGTTCTCCTCATATTAGGACAATTAAAACTGAGCACAATGCTCCATCTGTGACTTAAGTGAGTCACAGAGGAATGATTTCGTGATTTGTGTGGGACATAGAATTTCTACTAGTGCAGTTACATATATTAGGTTTGTGGTATCAAAATATATGCTACCCAAGTTACCATATATACCTTTCCAATTTGCTTGGCTTCAGCTGCTTCCTGGTCCCTCTGCTGCTTGCTCTATTGAATCTTGATGTAATCAAGTCATCTCATGACAGATATCTCTACCTCTCCCAGGTAAGGCTGGTCTCCAGCACTGCCTCCACTGTTTCCGCTAGGGCAGAAGGCTTAGCCCCTCCAGTACTCAGAGTGGACCCAACTGGGGCAAACAGAGGCTCTGACTCGACTCCTCGGGACTCAGATGAAGTGCCATGGGGCATAAGCTATGACTTCTCCAGTAGCTACTCTCAGGGCCAAGTGACACAGATAGATATATGAAAGCATTAACATCTCATGGGCAAAGTTTGGCCAATAAAGAGGTAGAAAGGAATCGGTAATTTCCCCCCTTTCTTCTAATGTATGGTATTGTTTTCAAATGTATTCAGTCCAAACTGCACAGAGACAGTCTTTGTGAATGAACAATCAGCAAAGCTTTCTTGTAAAGTTATGGGCTGCATGATATGTACAACTTCTTTTTGCTTTCCCTCCTTTCCTGCTCCACATTCCATTTGCTTCAGTCTTGCTGGTCTAGTATTTCCTTAAAGCAGTAGCATATCATTTTTGTCTTGAGCTCTGTCTTCAGGGAACTTGTTCTAAGCCACAGACTGATTCTGTAGTCATTTATTCTATAAACATTTACTATTGCTTTCCATGTATTCCATAAAATGTGCTGAAAAGTTGTGGCACTAACTTGGGAAGTTGCTCAGTCTAGTAGAGGGAATAAATTATTTATGGGGTACTTATAAATATTTGTTAAATCACAACTTTTCTAACTGATATTGGTACAGTTGATGTTTAATAGAGATTAATGTGAAATTTGGCACTAGGGTTTAAATAACACTTTATCATTGTGGGGATGTTTTTATGTCATTTAACATATTTCAAAGCATTAGGTTTGTGGTCATATGTAAAGTTCTTCTTAATGAATATCTAATAATTAATGGTCTATCCACCTAAACTTGAATATGTTGTTATTTTCTTCTTTCCTTCATCCTTTTTTCTGTTTCTCTTCTTTTCCCTTTTTCTTCATCCACATCCTCTTCCATTTCCTCTCTGTCTCCAACTCCATCCCCCTCTTTCTCTGCCTTGTCCTCTTTGCTTATACAGTTAATTTTGAGATGAATCCTTGGCAGGCAAATCTTGTCCTGAATATTTAGATCTTTAGGAAAGATTTTTAGAAGTGAAAAATATGTCCAAGGATAAGAGTGATATGCTTCAAGACTACTGATAAGGCTTGTTAAAATTTCTTTATAATAAATTCATCCCTAAAATTATTTTGAGATTTGATATTTTAATAGGTGAATATAGTATGTTGTTTTTGCTATTTTTGTTTTTTGCTATTGCTAAACATATTTCTTTAAAAAGTTTATGGACATTTTTCTTTTGTGACTTACACATTCATATCTGTTGGAGTTTTAATATTTTTATTTACATGTGGGAAAACTTTATGTAGTAAGAATATCATCTGTTTTCCCATAGTCTTTCTCATAAATATTTTTCTTAGCTTAAAGTTTTTTTTTTAATTCATGATTTTACTTTATAAACATGTTAGACTTGTATGAATCCTGTTTTTCAATACTTTATTTATTAGTTTGACTTTCAACTTTGTCTCATCTACAAATTAGACAAAATATTCCTTTTTCAAAACTATTGATTTTTTTTTTTTAAAGAGTACAAAACAAAAAACATCGAACCCAATAAGGCAAAGGTCAGAATCTTGGCAGTTCAGGAACCCACCTCCAGGCTGACATTTATCTGCTAATACATTTAACTTTGTAATTTATCATTCAGAAATGACTTTATTTCTTTTACACAAAAAACGTTTCAGGAGACTTCATGCCTCTTGATCTCAGCAGTTTGACCATATTCATATGTAGCATTCCTACCATTATTTTCTAATAGATCCATTACAACCATGCAAAAGACATAGACAGGCTGTTTATAAAAAAAGCATGACAATTCCTAGAAAAAAGAGCATAGGCACCCTCACACATGACACATTATTTATGAAAATGGGGAAGTAAAGTAACATTTCTAGTTCCATATTCTTCCTAAAGAGAATTGGGATAAAGCTTATGTGAATAATCATGCAACATAGAAGAGCTGCCATAGTTCACTGTTAACAAATTTGTTCAACAATGTTTCTGTCTTCATCTAAACCCCAGGAAATTCCTCTAGGGGGTGGAAATCAACTTAGATTATGTTATGAGGCATTATTCTACCTTGGGATGTAAATTCTTCTCAATCTTCCCCCCCCCCCCCCCTTAACTTTTACTGTTTTTAAACAACCTTGATAGAAAAGATAAAGTCAATTAGGAGTAGTTCTGTCCTCTTTTGCCATCCTTACAGCATATAATAGTGCTGAATGTCCTGGTAATTTCTATGGTTCTTGTTGTTACAGTTTCTTCTTCATTCTTGTTCTCTCTTTAGATCAACAAGGATACAGTCAACCAGCAAAAAAATCAGTTTTCAGATGTGGGGGCAAATATGGGCCAGAGCTGTCTGAGGTTTATGGGGATGATCATCATCTGTGCTGAGTACATGCACAGAACTCTATTGCTGTACCTCACACTTGACCATGCCAAGGCCTATTCTAGTCCATGCTATCAACCATCTAGCACTTTTTGCTGCAGATCAACATTCCCATTCTGCTGGGAAGATCTGGCTACTCCACACCCATATTCATTTATGCAACATAAATCTGGTGTATCTGATGTCTATCAACTCATTAGTTTCATCTTATTTATCAGTTTCTTCAGGAAGGGAAAGGGACTACCAAAGCTATAAGATTATGCTTCCATCTAGGGACCCTGTTGTTCCTTCTCAGAGAAGGTTTCTGGAAATATATCTTCACCGTGCCTAGGGCACCATTTCTTTGGATGTCACCAAGAGTCTGTCTAAAGAAGACAAAAGAATCTGGTTTGGACAAGAATGTCTCCTGAGCTATTTAACTTTTGGTCCAATAAATATTTGTGGAGCCCAGTGCAGAGATGGATAGCACATACATCTTAGCTTTAACCTGCAAGCTGTTGAGGGCAAAGAGCACAGAAAACTCAATTCCAAGCTTTAGTTGTTTCTAATCAGACTTGACGTGTGTACCTGCACAATGAGATTTGTGACCTCAGCAGAATAACTAATCCCAATTAGCATGTATAAACATGCTCCAAGCAATGGGCTAACTTCAGACCCTCCAGACACAAGGAAGGATAGAGTGCAGGCTTTAGAGCCCAGTAGATCTGGGTTTGTTTCATCTCTCTTTCTCCTAGTAGTTGCCTCTGGACACACTACTTCCCCTTGCTAAACTTCAGTTTCTTTACTTTAAAAATGAGGATAGCCCTGGCCAGTGTGGCTCATTTGGTTGGACATCATCCCATGAATCCAAAGGTTGTTGGTTCAATTCCTGGTCAGGGCACATGCCCAGGTTGTGGGCTTGTTCCCCAGTAGGAGTTGTATAGGAGGTAGCCGATGGGTGGTTTACATCAATGTTTCTCTCTCTCCCTTCCTCTCTCTCTAAAAATCAATTTTTAAAAATGAGGATAAAAATAGTACCTGTCTTGCAATATTGTTGTGTGTATTAAATGAAAGCATGGCATGCAATATGCTTAGCATAGGGCCTGGTGTATAGTTTTTAATAGCAAAATAATAATAATTTTATGACTGATAATGAATATAATGTAATAATATATTTTATCTATACCCCTGGTAATGCTGGTGGTCTTGATCTGACATCTAGAAGGGTTTAGCAATCTGGAAAAGAGGCTGTGCATAAATTAAATAAGAGTCCAGAGGTGAAACATAATTTTGAAAGGCATTATAGGGAGTCAGAGAAGACTTAGTTAAAGGAACTAAGTTCTCCTCATCTCAGGACCCCTTGCTTTTTATTAACACAATTTGTCCTAAGAAAAGGTGTAGATATACATATCAAAGGCCAGGGTTTTGTATACCAATCCATTGTCAGATTGGTGGAGTTACCTCCAGCTGTTCAGGTGTTTGGCCAGGAGGAGGCAATAACATGTAGATTAAGATGCCCTGAGCTGTCTGGCAGCAAGCAATCATCCTTTTCAGGTTTGGGGAAATGCCTTTAGCCATTCCCAACAGGTGATAACATATGTGACTCAGCCCTTGTTGAGTCCCAAAGTTCCATCAACCTTTCAATGAAATTCCTGCAATTATGACATGCTGGAATTGGCTTCCGGCACCCTGGCCTTTCTTAAGAAGAATATTACTAAGGAACATTTTTATAATTATCTTCATAATCAAGAGCCAAGAAGAAAGATAAATGCATCAATACACAGTTGACTTTTTTTAAGGACCTAAAAGCAAATCACCGACATGAAGTTTTTCTGACCCAGACAGTGATGTATTTTTTCTTTTGTCTTTTCTCAGGGCAAAGGCATATATATAGTCCATGTCATATCTTGTTTGTATGATAACATGAAATTTATTCTTTTTTTTAACCCCTACCAGTATATGCCCCTAAACCAGATTATAAGATGCTATAGGCCAGAGAGTGACTATATTATGCATGAAGTAGGAATGAAAAGACAAAATCTAGTTTGAGCCCATTTTCAGAAATCAGAGTGGGTAGTATTATTGACATTTTGAAAAGGAGCTCCTATGGGAGAAAACACTGTGAAGAATGACTCAAATTCTTTTCAGACTTAGAAATAAAGTCAGTTTTCAATTTAAAACTTGTGTTTCTCAGTTCTCTACTTCATCATTAAAAATTTTCAAAATAAGCAAGCAAGCAAGCAAATATGCAGAAAAAAAAACACACAAAAAAAGGACATTTCTTTGGAAGAGAAGTAAATAGTAAATCACTTATTCTAATGAGAAGAAGGAGCTATGGATTTCTCCCAAAGGTAGGGACCTGTGTGCATTAGGAGTTAAACACAGATTATAAATCTTCCAATTCAGTTAGAATTCAATGTAAAATCAATAGACACTCGTGAACAATCAGTAATGAAATAGTAATTAGTGATAGAAGAAACTGAGTAATGAAAATGTAATTACAGATAACACAATTTCTTAAATATTTTTCATGCTAAACACTATGCAGAACACTTCCATTCTTTATTACATTAAAGCTTTGTAAGAAAGCTATGATATGAGTAATTATTATCTTGTTATCCTCATTTTGTTATGTAAAAACAGATTCAGAGATTAAGTAAATACCCCAGGTTATTTTAATTCTTAGAAAAATATTTATGGAATACCAGTACTGCCCTAGGAATTGGATACATAGCAGTGAATGTAGCAGTTATAAATCTCTGCCCCATGGAGCTCACATTCTAGTGGGAGAGGCAAATGATAAGCAAAATAAATAAAAAATTAGTATGATAGTAATAAATGTTAAAGACAGAAATAATGTAGAGGGAGATAGTAATTTAAGATGGGTGGTTAGGAATGGCCCAGCTGAGAAGATGACATTTTAATAGAGACCTAAAGAAATTGAGGGAACTGACCACACAAACATCTGGAGAAAGATTATTTCAGAAAATGGATAAAGCAAATGCAAAGTCCCTAATTTGAGAGTATGTCAGGAGTGTTTCAGGAATACGTAGGGGCCAGTGTGATGCGAATGAACTCAGGAAGTCAGAGAGATGATTGAAGGCAGATCATACAGTAAGACAGGAAGCCTTTTGTAAGTTTTGAGTAGACAAATGAAATGATCTACCTCACTTTTTAAAAATATATTTTTTTAACATTTTGGAATAAATTTTTTTTCTTTTAAAAATATATATTTTGATTTCAGAGAGGAAGAGAGAAGGAGATAGAGAGAAACATCAATGATAAGAGAGAATCATTGATTGGCTAACACTGGAGATCCAGCCTGCAACCTGAGCATGTGCCCTGACTGGAAATCAAACCAGGACCTCCTGGTTTATAGGTCAACACTTAACCACTGAGCCATGCCAGCTGGGCTGGAATAATTTTTACTTCAGAGAAAAGCTGTACAGACAGTACTGGTACACAGTGTTCCCATATATCATTCATCTACATCTTGTATAACAATGATACCTCTGTCAAGACTAAGACACTAACATTGATACATTAATATTTCCTAAACCACAGCCTTTAATCAGATTTAATCAATTTCCCACTAATGTTATTTTTCTGTTGCATTTAGTCTTCATGTCCCCTTAGTCTTCCCCAATCTATGACAGTTTCTCAGTCTTGTTTTGTCTCTCCTGACCGTGAGAGTTCTGAAGAGTACTGGTCATGTATTTTGTAGAATGACTCTCAATTTGGAATTATTCAAATTTGGAATTACTCATAATTTTTCTAGGCTTATTATTTTGGGAAATAGGTGAAGGACCTTTTCTCATCACAACATATCTGTGAATAGGTGACATCCATATGACTTACTACTGGTGATAAGAGCCTTTGATCACTGGGTTAAGATGGTGTCTGCTTGGTTTCTTCACTGTAAAGTTATCACTTGTCCCTTTCCCTACTTTATTCTTTGGAAGTGAGTCACTAAGTCTACCCCACATTCAAAGAGGGGGTGGGTGAATTGATTTACAACTCCATGAAGTCCTTTTAAATCAGTTTTTCTGGCTGTGGTGCTGAAAAAAGCTTGGGAGGGAGATCAACTAGAGAACTATTGTAAAAATCTAGTAAGAGGTGCTGGAGGCTTAGACTGGGGTATCCGCAGTGGATGTGGTAGGACATAGTTGGGTTCTGGATATATTTTGAATACACAGCCTAATAATACTGACTGACAGATTGATCATGGGATATAAAGCCAGGAATCAAGGATGGCTTCATTCACATGGTGATATGGAGATACAAGCTGCTGAGATGAGAAACAGTGCAAGGTGAGAAGGTCACATTGCTGGCAAGTGTGAGGGTAGTGAAGGTCTAAACCTGGTTCTTCCTGACTCCAAAGCCCAAACTCAGCTTCTGTGCTAATTAGTTTCTGTAGCTTACCTTCTTTATCTGGGACTTATCTGCTGGTAGAAATTACAATAAAAGTTTAAGGTACTCTTACTGTGAGTTTACTCTACGCCCCTTTGCAGTTGGCCCTTTTTCCAGGGGTCCAGCAGAGGTGTGTTTTCTCTCGCTCAACAGTCACATGGCAGCCTGCCAATTAGCAATATTCAGAATGGGAAACACTCAGAAACGGTCAGCTCTTATTGTGGTGACCATGGACTTGTACTGGATTCCTTTATTATCTCACTGAAAAGGTTGGCTTCCTTCTACTAATTGAACACAACTTTTTTATTACCATTGACAAAATTATCCAATAGCACATACCCTAAAGCAGTTCAAATCAGTCAAGGTTAAGGGATACTCTATATATTCAGCACTAAAAAGTGATGATGTTTTAGAGATGTTTGACCATGTTGGAAGAGTTGATTGAATGGGCTGAAAGGAAAACAATGCAGATACAGATTTCATTCTTACATCTCACACACCCTTCTTTTATGCCTCTTTTGCAATTTCAGTAGAAGCTCTGCAGGGGGATATAAAACCAGAACTGATGGGGGTGCCTCCAGGCCTGGTTATAGAAAGATATAGTTGAGGTAGTGTTTTTAGCTAGCCATGGATGTGTGCTGGTAGCTATTTACCTGCTAAAATATGTTGTCATTATATTTAAGATAACATCAGAACTCCGCATTATGTTAAACAAAGTCCTATGGGATCTAGCCTCTGCCTACCTCTCCATTCTTATGGCTCACAGGGTTCCAGCCAGAGAAGCTTACTTTCTGCCCTAACACTTGTCATTTTTCTTATTTCAATCTACATGTCCTTTGTATTTCCTGTACTGTTTGCCCAAAAAGTCCTCTCCTCTGGCCTTTGCACGACTCACTGATTTATATTTTTTTATATCTCAGTTAAAAACTTACCTTTCCAGAAGGGCCTCTGTCATTACCAGATCCAAAATTGGAACACTCTGTTACTCCCTCTTACAACAAACACTTCTCTTTGCCAGTTACTTTCTAGCATTGATCCTTTAGTTCCAGCACTTTGAGTAATCTGAAATTATTATTACTTGCTTCCCTGATTATTTGCTGACTCCCTCTGCTAGAACACAGCCTCTTTCATGGCAAGGATGCTATTTGCTTTTTTTCACTATATCCTCAGCAACTGGACTCATGCCTCCATAGTGGGTGATCAACAAATGTTTTTTAGGTGCATGAGTTAAGTGCCCTGAGGATTCTCTGAAACAGACTGTACACCATTTACTTTACCACGTTAAAGTGGAACATGTGGGAAAATGGGTCCTAGGGTAAATAAATGACAGGAAGACCTTTTGATTTGAGGATTCAAAATACATGTTTCAAATGGTGCAGCAGAACATGGGTGAGGGGCAGCCAGTAGAATAAGGTCAGAAGCAGGCCTTTAAGAGTTGATAGGTGTCTACCAACTGGCAGCGACCAAATGGCAGGACACCTCCATTCCTGAGAGATCCGTTTCCAAGGACTGGCTCTCTGCCTCACACCAGGCATCCAAAGAATCTCAAGTTGTTTCACTATGCAATTCCCCATAGGCTTGTCAAGAAATAGAGAAGGGGGGACAGGAGGACATTTTGGAAGCCAATTATCTTTAAAAGTTCATTGTTCATTTCCATTCCAGTCTCCTGGGAGCAATAGAAGAATTCTCTAATGGGTACTTGATTTTTAAAGATGAAAACTAAATAGGAAACTGGGCATCTCAATTGGTTTCAGAAGAATCTGATGCATAAAACAGTGGAAAAGTATATAAAAAGAGTTGAGTCTTCTGGGAAAATATGTTCCTCTTATAAAGTAAGGAAATGAAACCAATTCAATTTTGTCAACCTACAGACTATAGGAATTGGTTTCAGGCACTGGATAGTGTCCTTCTCATTGGTGCTGAGCCTTTGGATCCACATGGAATCTGATAAAGGTGGGCCATGGAGTTGGTGTTCAGGTGGAATTCTTAGATATAGTATCTGGTTCCAAAATCAATTTAACCTTGGCAGGAGGCAAAGCTACTCCCAATTCAGAGGCAGGAGTGGGCGCTGAAGGAGTTCTCTGTGAGCCAGGCTGTACCTCCAACAGAAACGAGCATGGAGCCCCTGGGCCCAATTCAACTTTTCTAAAAAGCTAAGATGTTATAAGATTTGAAGATATATAAGCCAGAATACGGGATGATCTTAGCAAGAAAACTCATCTCAGGGAGCAGAAACAAATAAAAGGGGACCCACACTATCTCCATAAGCACAGACCATCTCAGGTTTATTTTACTTCCATTGCTTCCCTGCCCCCCCCCCCGCCCCGCCCCTCATTTTTTTATTTTTCTTTTTAAAAAAATCTGTTTGGCATTCAATCTCTCCTTGAGGAAGGACCTTTTTATAAAATTTTAATTTGTTTTGTAGTGTGTTGCTTCTTGCCCCTTACCCCATTGCAGTGCTGACACAGGGTGAAGACACACAAAGGGTTCCATCTCTTCCTTTCCACTTTCCTCGGCACACAATGTGCCCTTGCTTTCCTATATTCTTTCAAACCCCAAAGAAATGTTTAATGCATCTCACACTAAGGTGTTAATGACTACCAAAACCATAATTACTCATACAGAGCAAGGTGGTAAGAATGGAGAGTGGGGAGGGTAGTTTGGGAAAGGTGTATTGCGCAGGGTAACTGTTTTAATCACACTTAAGACAGTTTGGGCAGTAGAATCCAGGATGATGGAGCCAGGAGAAAGAGAAAAACACTTTGTTGTAGTTCTTTAGGGGCCCTGTCTAGAGAGTTCTGCCTCCTGAAGATCCTCCACTGCTCTCTTTGTACTGTTTTCTTCAAGGATGTGCAGGACTTGTCCTGAGATGTTGAAGGGGCTGACAAGCCAGCAGGGAGCAGCTGAACTGACCTTGAGAAATTCTGTCTCTCCCTTCTGGGGGCCAATACAACTCCCTCAGCTCTGCTGTAGGCAGTGCGTGGGTTAGCTTCGGATTGCTGCAGACTGGGTCAAGGGTTGGAACATGAAGAGAAAAATAAATCTAATCTTCAACCATAGTTGTTCTTTCCTTAATCTCCCACATCTACCAGGAAAATCAGATCTGGCAGCTCAAGTGCCCGAGACTGGTACTGCGTGTACTTTCTGCCTTTTTACAAATTAGACTCTCAGAGATGCAGAAAGAGAAATAAAAGGAGGAGGGGGAAAAAATGGGAGAAGAGAAAGTCAAGGAGGGGTGGCCTGGAACAAGGGACCAGATAGAATCTGTTTCCATCCTTTGTACCCATCCCCCTCCCACCATGTGTCTGACAAGAAATAGCATCGTTTAGATACATTAACAATATGGTATCAGCAGCTGACTGGGGCTGGGAGTCTCCTTCAGAGGAAACCTGCGTTGTGCAGCCTGCCTCCTTGCTGCTGGAAGGAGGAAACTAAGGCAGTGAGAGAGGAGTGTGTGCATGCATTCTCAGATCCCTTTCTCCCAACCGGGTGAGAAGGGATCAGAGTTTGTTAACAGGTTTTTCAAATAAGGTGTACTTGCAAGGAATATTTTTAATTTGCAATTTGCTGCCTCTTTGTGGTTAGAAGAGAGGGGATGCAGTATGGTATGCTAATTCCCATACAAAACAAGTCCCAGAACTCGGCTGCCCCTCTCAGGCAAGGGTGAGACAAGTAACCAGAAGGAGTGAGAGGAACGGAGGCCCGAGGCTGCTCACTTGGCCCTGTATCTGGCTGGAACACGTCCTGAGTTTAACCCGTTGTCCTCGCCCCACCCCCCAAGAGATGGCACCATTCTTATCATCTGACCAGAGGGAGACCTCTACTAACCTGGCTTGTCCTTTTGGGGAAGTGACTCATCACCCTCAAACTTGGAAGGTGATTATATTAGTCAGACTTCTCCAGAGAAACAGAACCAGTAGGATACACACACACACACACACACACACACACACACACACACACAAATAGGTACACACACATGTATTCAGACACAAACATACATGTGTATAGACATATATAATTTTATATATAAATAATAAAATAGTATATATACTATATATGTACATACTTTATATGTAATACATATAAATGGATATTATGAAGAATTGGCTTATGCATTTGTGGAGGCTGAAAAGTCCTGTATTTTGCCCTCTGCAAGCTGGAGACCCAGGAGAGCCAGCACTGTAATTTCGGTCCAAGCCCAAAGGCCTGAGAACCGGGGCAGGAATGGTGTCAATATCAGATCAAGGGCAGAAGAAGATGGAGGCCCCAGTTTGAGCATCCAGGTAGGAAGAAAAAGGTGTGAATTCTTTCTTCTTCTGCTTTTTTTCTCCTCAGACCTACAGTAGGGTTGGATGATGCTTGCCCACATTGAGGAAGGTGACTTGCTTTTCTGATTCCACCAATTCAAATGCCAATCTTGTCCAAAAATTATGTTTCATCTGGTAGCTGTGTCACGGTCAAGTTGACACAGGAAATGAACCAACACAGTGACTGAGCTGCTGTGGCAGGTACCCAGGCCAGCATTTCATCACCCGCTTTCTTCTCTGAGGACAAAGACCCTGAGGCTGGGTTGTGACCAGGGTGAGATGAACAAGGCACTCACGAGGAGCTATCAAAAAATTCAGTCATCAAGACAATATCTTATTGCTGTAGTTTATAATCAAAAATTAATACAAAAGAAAATCCATGGTGAACCAAGTATCAAAGTTTTCAACAACAACAGGCTCAGTGTTACTGCTTTAAATTTGCCTTCAGTTTCAGTATAACTAGGTCTTCACTGACACTGACAGCACGGTTCTGAGGGTAAAGACCTTTCTCTCCCCACGTCCCTTTCTTTACCGCGGAAGAAGACATCATAATGCAGCAGCTGTGTCAAGACTTGAGGAAACAGTTCATGGTTCAAAAGAGCAGTAGTGTTAACTAAGCATGTTTATGAGACAACCTTGTAATTAACTGAGCATCCAATATTCTACCTCACACCTGCACAGTGCCTGGCTGTGTGTAAAAACAACTAGCCAGTCAGGAATGTCTTGATTCTATTAAGGCAAAAAAAGTAAGGTCATCGATGAGGAGCTTTCTCAGTTAACTTAGGTGGCAGGGCCATCTCTTTTGGTAGGACTTGTGGGTGGCCATGAACAAGATCCCCTGTGTCCTGAGGTCTTCGTTATTCATGTGATCCTCTGGAAACAGAGTTTGGGTGTCTGAGGAAGACACTTCATTGGGCCTGGTGGATACTTTCTTCTCACTACACTTTAGTTAAGGCTCTTCTCCTTAATACCTAATTGCACTTATATCAGCCACACTTCCTTCTGGTAGAGGATCTGTAACAATCTCAAGTTAAAGTATAAGTGGATTAATGATCTATAAGCACCCTTGGGTAACAGCATTACCCTACGACTTTGATCTTTGCTAAAAGTAATAGTGAAACCACAGATATCAGGTAAAGCATAAAGAAGGCAAAATAGTTATTCTTTTTGATGGCATGAAAACTACCCAGGCTATTCTGATTATATATATATATATATATATATATATATATATATATATATATATATATGCTAGAGGCTTGGTGCACAGATTCGTGCATCGGTAGGGTCCTCGGCTTGGCTTGCACCCTCTCACAATCCAGGACTCCTCGGGGGATGTTGGATAGCCAATTTCGGCCTGATCCCCACAGGCCCGATCCAGACAGGAGGGAGCCCAATCCTGTGCATTGAGTATCTGTCCCCTGGTGGTCAGTGTGCATCATAGTGACTGGTCAACTGGTCGTTTGGTCAACTGGTTGCTTAGGCATATATATATGCACACTAGTGGCCCGGTGCACAAAATTTGTGCATGAAGGGGGGGTTCCCTCAGCCCAGCCTGCACCCTCTCCAATTGAGAATCCCTTGGGGGATGTCTGACTGCTGGTTAAGGCCCGATCCCTGGGGCCTATACTGGCCGTCTGACATCCCCCTCACAATCTGGGACTGCTGGCTCCTACCTGCTCACCTGCCTGCCTGCCTGGTCGCCCCTAACTGCCCTCCCCTGCTGGCCTGATCTCACCCCCAACTATCCTCCCCTGCCAGCCTGGTTACCCCCAACTGCTCTCCTCTGCTGGCCTGATCGTGGCCCCAATGGCCCTCCCCTGCTGACCTGATCTCGCCCCCCAACTGCTCTCCCCTGCTGGTCTGATTGCTCCCAACTGCCCTCCTCTGCCAGACAATTTGGTTCTGATTGGTCGGTTTCTATGCCAGTCAGCGTCAAAAGCTCTGCCTCCTAGGCAGCCATTGGCTCCTCACAGTTGACCCAGATTTGGTTCTGATTAGTCAGTTTCTATGCCAGTCAGCATCAAAAGCTCTGCCTCCTAGGCAGCCATTGGCTCCTCACAGTTGACCCATATTTGGTTCTGATTGGTCAGTTTCTATGTCAATCAGCATCAAATGCTCCACCTCCTAGGAAGTCATTGGCTCCTCACACTTCACCCAGATTTGGTTCTGATTGGTCGGTTTCTATGCCAGTCAGCGTCTCTGGGCCTATCAACAGGGCCTGATCAAAAAGGCAGGGATGATCAGCAGCCCTGGAGGAGATCTGGAGAGAAATGGAGGCATGGCTGCTGGCCCAGCCAGGATAGAAAGAGAGAGGCAAGTGCTGATCAACAGCTGCCACACAGGGTACAGATCAGATCCTACTTCTCTCTTCAGGCCTCTCCCCAGGCCTGGGTCACCACACCTGCAACCACAGCAGTCCACGGCAACCCAACATTGACTGCAGGTCTGACTTCTGGTTGGTCAAGCCTCTGGTCATGATGGACCCAGGGTTTTTATATATTACGATAGATATTTTTTAAGACAGGCTACAGTTATCTGGGAATTTGTTGTTCTCCTTACTGCTCTAAATCAGGAAATATTTGGCTTGGACTCTATACTGGTTTTTCTTCAAATGTTGTTTATGACAATAAGGGAGTGGAAAATGCTTTTCAAATTATGAATTATTTTACACATTCATCTCAGTCCTTGAAATAACACTATGAGGTAGGAAACACCATTCCTGTTCTGTGTATGAGAAAACTGAGGTTCAGAAAGAATAAATTATTTGCTCAAGGTCATAGAGTTAATATCCAAGTGGCAGGATTGTGACTCCAACCAAGGTCAGCCAACTACAATCTCCTGGTTCTTTTAAAAACTCTAATTTCTTCAAAACCACTCTGATTTATTCTGAGTTCACTTATCCCCTCAATGCCCCAGCTCAATCCGGAAAGCTATTAGAAATAACTTCTTCTCTAAATCATGGCCCATTGAGAAAGGAATAGTTAAAGAACACCCTGCCTTAAATGGGATTTGCTCCTGGGAGCTGTCAGATTTACTTAGCATATTGAAACTATTTGCATGGCAGTTTTGGAGAGTGGGGTTTCTGTAGAGAAGATGGCATGTCAGAATCAGGAGGAAGAGTTTGATGAGCATCTGCCTTTGAGGGACTTTTCAGGTTCCAAGTCTGGTAAGTCTAACTCTTGGGACCCTAATAAATTCCCACAAAGCTGGAACCATACTACATTCTTGCGTAGACAGCAGCTAATGCTTTGTGTATGCTCAGTAAAAGACAGAGCTAAAAGAAAATGTCATATAGACTCTGGTGAGTGTATAAATAGCTCTCATATTTTGGGAGACATGACTTTCCCTGCAGCATTTATCTAACTGTATGCATTAACAAGTTGAGGCAGAAATTAGTGTGTCCAACTTAGAGCTGACCAAATAGACTTTCTTGGAGACATTATTTTCTAAGTTTGCTTTTCTTATAATCTAAAGGAAACACATCACTTCTATCTCCCCTTTGAAAAGATGATATGTTAAACCCAGAATCAGGCAGCAAATCAAGGATTCTTCACCCGCATGAGATTCTGATATTTGCCAGAGTAGTAAAACTGGGACCAAATTACAAGTGTCCTAGAAAGTAAAAATAGAAGAATTTAAGGGGAAAACATGTAGAAGAAAGAGAGGGGAAGATTGTTTGGAAATAAACTAGCTGGTGGTGGTGGTGGTGGTGGTGGTGGTGTGTGTATGTGTGTATGTGTGCGTGTGCACGCAGGTAGGGAGAGGAGGGAAATAACCTGACTCTTGCTTCATTGATGATACCTGTTCCCAAATGAAAGAAAAATAAGTGATCACACAGCACCATAAACAAGTACATCTTCCTCTGAGGCATAAACTTGGAGAGAGGAGGAAAATGAAGGTCAGGGAAAACAGACAAACACCAAGACAATGAAAGTTTGCATACTCCTGCTCTACAATAGGTGGAGACACTGTACCTTTAACATGCTTAACAAATAATTTCTGCATTATTTCATTATCATATGCATTTCTCCCTCACAGCATAATTCTTTTTGTAGTTATAGACTTGCTATCATTCTCAACACGTATACAGGGTTAGTTATTTTTTTTATATATTTCAAAAGAAAACTGATTTAAAAAGCAGAGGGATGTTCTTAGAGCTACATGTTGAAATAATTAATGTTAACAGCAAACTACTTCTACCACATTTTTCCATATTATTAGTTGTGTTGAGTTCTTCTACTTAAATTCTAATGACACATGAGCAACTTGAAAGGTTTTCTCTTTTCTTTATTTAAAGAAATGGAGAAATCCTTCTCTTTTCATTACCTAAAAGAAAAAAATGTCCACTTCTAATTGAGGACTTGAACCACTATATTTCGAGTGTGTGGAATCAGTGCATATTGGCAGACACACACACACACACCCATTAAAATCAGTCACCTTGGATTGGAAGATGGCGACCAGCAGGAAGGTAGGGAAGGAGAGAGTGTGAGAGAGTGATGGAACCATAGAGGAGAGTGTAGATGTATGTGTGGTGTGTGTGTGTGTATGAGCTAGGGACAGTTAGATTCTGCAGGCCCTCCAACGGGCTGCCAAACCAAGCAATCTTAGATGGCGGAGCCCCACGCACAAAGTGGACACTTCTGGGAGGCTAGTGCGGGCACAGAGACCACACCACCTTGAGAAACAGAGCTGCTTGAGACTAGGATCCTGGCCTCAGCACCACCCAGTTACAATTCAGACGCAAACCAGGACCCTGCAGCCATTGGGGATAGAGAACTGCAACCACAGCTTCAGACCAACAGACAACAAGAATCCAGACCTCCTGGCCACAGATTTCTGTGAGTCAAAGAGCCTATCCCCCTCCCCCAAGAATTGTGGATAGTGCTATAGTAACTGACAGACCCGCCCCTCGCTTGGGCCTCAGCGCCCCTACGGGAATTTGAGCTTAGGAGTGTGTGCAGGGACCGAAGCATTGCTATGGGAATTTGAGCCTGTGCACTCACAGAGACTGGAATCTGCTCCCCGCAATGCAATTGGACAACCAAACCTGAAGCCCATGCAGTGCCACCTGACTTCAATTCTGAGCAAGCACACATGGAAGTCTGTTTTCCGTAGTGCAGACACACCACAGTGCTACTGTGCAACCCAGTCCCCCATGGTGACCAGGATCCAGATTCTTCTGGCAAGAGGAAGCACTGAGCACTGCTGATTTGGCTCTGTTTCTTACCATGTGCGCCTGGGATCCCTGATTCACAGCGCATTCACACTAAGAACCAGTGACTCTAATTCTTGGTGCATGTGCACACAGGGACCCTGATTCTCAGTGAGAAGCTGCACAAGGCAACAGAGACTCTGATACTCAATTCTTGGTGCAGGCACAAGGAAACTCTGAGTCCTGGCATGCGCTAGGGGACTCATTTTCAGCACACACCAACAGCACAGTGCAGGCGGGGTCCATGATTCTAGGTGCGTACATGAGACCACACTGAATGCTGGTAACACTGACTCTGGGTGAGTCTGGTTCCTACCAACCCACTGCAGCCACACGTCCTAGTGTCGGAGCACTTCAGTGACACTCAGGTGGCACGAAGCTCCCATGGCACATGGCCCAGGTCCATGCAACTCGAAGTTTGAACCTTCTGATGATAGTCAGAATGGGGAGATGACATAATCCTCAGAGGAAAGAAAATGAGGAGTCACCAAGAAAGGAAATTAGTGAAATTGAAGCATGCAACATGACTGAAAAAGAATTCAGAGCAATGGTCGTGGATTTTATACATTGGATGGATGAGAAAATCAATAACCTATGTAAGAATCAGGAAGAAATGAAAAGTGATATAGCTACAATCAAAAACACCATGGAAAGTTTCAACAGTAGACTAGAAGAAGCAGAGGACCAAATTAGTGAGTTAGAAGATCAGGTACAGAAACAAACCCAATCTGAACAGCAACTGGAGAAAAAAATTAAAAAGCAGGAGGAAAGCCTAAGGGAGCTTTGGGACAACATGAAATGAAGTAGCATACATATAATAGGGCTGCCATAAGGACAAGAAGAGCAGCAAGGATTAGAAAATCTATTTGAAGAAATAATGACAGAAAAATTCCTGGATATGGGGAAGAAAAAAGTTACACAAGTACAGAGAGTCCCAAGATCAATCCCAAAAGACCCACACCAAGACACATCATAATTTCAATGGCAAATATTAACAACAAAGAGAGAATCTTAAAGGCAGCAAGAGAGAGACAGAAGGTTACCTACAAAGGATCCCCCATCAGATGATCAAATGATTTCTCAACAGAAACACATCAAGCTAGAAGGGAATGGAAGGAGGTATACAAAGTGTTGCGAAGCAAAGGACTGAATCAAAGAATACTCTATCCAGCAAGACTATCATTCAAAATTGAAGGGGAAATCAGGAGCTTCACAGACAAGAAAAAGGCTAAGGGAGTTTATCACCACCAAACCAGCAATGCAAGATATGCTAAAAGGAATACTGTAAAAAGAATAAATAAAAAGCTAAGAAGGAACACAGACACAAAAATAGATATGACTACAAACAAGTACCTTTCAGTAATAACTTTAAACATAAATGGACTAAATGCTCCAATCAAAAGACATTGAGTGGCTGAATGGATAAAAAAAAACATGACCAATATATATGCTGTCTACAAGAGACCCACTTCAGAACAAGGGACTCACACAGACTGAAAGTGAAGGGATGGAAAAACATCTTTCAGGCAAATGGAAATGAAAAAAAAGCTGGGGTAGCAATACTTATATCTGACAAAATAGACCTCAAAGTGAAGGCCATAACAAGAGATAAGGAAGGCCACTCCATAATACTAAAGGGATTGATATAACAACAGGATATACCCCTGATAAACATATATGCACCCAATGCAGGAGCACCCAAATACACAGCAAAACTCCTGGAAGATATCAAGGGAGAGATCGACAACAATACAATCATAGTAGGGGACTTTAATACACCACTGACATCACTAGATAAATCCTCTAGACAAAATATCAGCAAAGACACAGCAATCCTAAATGACTCACTAGATCAGATGGACTTAATTGACATCTTCAGAACATTGCATCCCAAAGCCATGGAATATACATTCTTCTCAAGTGCACATGAGACATTTTAAAAAATAGACCACATATTGGGTCACAAGCAAAGTCTCCCCAAATTCAAGAAGATTGAAATCATACCAAGCATCATCTCAGACCACAATGCCATAAAATACAATTAAAACAATCCAAAAATCTCAAACACTTGGAAGCTGAATAGCATGCTATTAAATAAGGACTGGGTTACCAATGAGATCAAAGAAGAAATTAAAAGCATCCTGAAAACTAATGACAACAAAAACACAGCAATCCAAAATCTATGGGACACAATGAAAGTAGTCCTGAGAGGGAAGTTCATAGCTCTACAGGCCTATCTCAAAAAGCAAGAAAAAATGGTAGTAAATCATCTAACTCTTCAACTCAAAGAATTAGAAAGAGAGCAACAAGATAAGCCCAGATTGAGCAGAAGGAAAGAGATAATAAAGATCAGAGTAGAAATAAATGACATAGAGACCAAAAACAAAACCAAAAACAAAACAAAACAAAAAGATCAATGAAACAAAGAGCTGGTTCTTTGAAAGGATAAATAAGATTGATGAACCTCTAGCCAGGCTCACCAAGAAGCAAAGAGAGAGGACCCAAATAAACAAAATCAGAAATGAAAGAGGTGACATAACAACAGATCCCACTGAAATACAAAGGATCATTAAAAAATATTATGAACAACTCTACTCCAACAAACTAAACAACCTGGAGGAAATGGACATATTCCTAGAAAAATACAACCTCCCAAAACTCAATCAGGAAGATTCTAAAAATCTCAGTAAGCCAATAACTATGGGAAAAAATTGAAGCAGTCATCAAAAAGCTCCCAGCAAACAAAAAGCTCAGGGCCGGATGGCTTCACAGGGGAGTTATACCAAACATTCAAGGAAGAACTAAAACCTATCCTCCTCAGACTATTCCAAAAAATTCAAGAGGAAAGAACACTTCCACGCTCATTCTATGAAGCCACCATCACCCTAATACCAAAACCAGATAAAGACAACACAATGAAAGAGAATTATAGGCCAATATCCCTCATGAACATAGATGCCAAAATCCTCAACAAAATTCTAGCAAATCAGATCCAGCAATACATTAGAAAGATCATATACCATGACCAAGTAGGATTTATCCCAGGGATGCAAGGATGGTACAACATCCGCAAATCAATAAACGTGATACATCACATAAAAAAATTCAGAGATAAAAATCACATAGTCATATCAATTGATTCAGAAAAAGCATTTGACAAAACAGATGGAAGAACATACCATGTTCATGGATTGGTAGACTCAACATCATCAAAATGTCCATACTACCCAAAGCAATCTACAGATTTGATGCAATCCCCATTAAAATAGCAACAGCATATTTCACAGACTTAGAAAGAACTCTCCAAAAATTCATCTGGAATAAAATAAGACCCCAAATAGCTGCAGCAATCCTGAGAAAGAAGAACAAAGTAAGTGGGATCTCAATACCAAATATCAAGCTGCATTACAAAGCCACTGTTCTTAAAACAGCCTGGTACTGGCACAAAAACAGACATATAGAGCAATGGAATAGAATAGAGAACCCAGAAATCGACCCAAACCACTATGCCCAATTAATATTTGACAAAGGAGGCATGAACATACAATGGAGTCAAGACAGTCTCTTCAATAAATGGTGTTGGGAAAATTGGACAGATACACGCAAAAAAAATGAAGCTAGACCACCAACTTACACCATACACAAAAATAAACTCAAAATGGATAAAGGACTTAAACATAAGACAGGAAACCAAAAAATACTAGAGGAATCCACCGGCAGCGAAATCTCAGACATATGCTGAAGGAACTTCTTCACTGATCCTGCTCCTAGGGCAATGGAAACTAAAGAGAAAATAAACAAATGGGACATCAAAATAAAAACTTTTGCACAGCAAAAGAAACCATCAACAAAGCAACAAGAAAGCCCACTGCATGGGAGAACACATTTGCCAATGTCATCACTGATAAGGGTTTAATCTCCAACATTTACAGGGAACTCATACAACATAACAAAATGAAGATAAACAATCTAATCAAAAAATGGGCAAAGGACCTAAATAGACACTTTTTGAAGGAGTACAGAAGGAAGGCCAAGAGACATATGAAAACATGCTCAAAGTCACTAATTATCCAAGAAATGCAAATCAAAACAACAATGCGGTGTCATCTCACACCTGTCAGAATGGCTATCACCAACAAATTAACAAATGACAAGTGTTGGCGAGGATGCAGAGAAAAAGGAGCCCTCGTGCACTGCTGGTGGGGTGCAGCCACTGTGGAGAACAGTATGGAGTTTCCTCAAAAACTAAAAATGGAACTCCCATTTGAACCAGTGATCCCACTTCTAGAAATATATCCCAAGAAACTAGAAACACCAATCAGAAAGGATATATGCACCCCTATGTTCATAGCAGCACAATTTACCATACCTAAGATTTGGAAACAGCCTAAGTGTCCATCAGCAGATGAGTGGATTAAAAAACTGTGGTACATCTACACAATGGAATACTATGTTGTGGTAAAAAAAGAAGGAATTCTTACCATTTGCAACAGCATGGATGGAACTGGAGAGCATTATGCTAACTGAAATAAGCCAGTCAGAGAAAGATAAATACCACATGATATCACTCAATTGTGGAATAAACTGATGAGCAGGGACAGATCCAGAGACAGAGAAGCATCAATCAGACTGCCAAACCTCAGAGGAAAGATAAGGGAAGGTGGGGGAAAGGAGGAGAGATCAACCAAAGGACTTGTATGCATGAATATAAGCCTAACCAATGGACACGAACACAAGGGGGTGAGGGCATGAGTGGGGGGAGGGTTGGGGGATTAATGGAGGGGTGAGGACACATATGTAATACCTTAATCAATAAAGACATTAAAAATTTTTTTAAAAAATAACCCACCTGCCAGAGAGAACTATGGAGTCTTTTCTAGATGAAATATAAAAACATTGGCCTAATTCTAGAACATAATTTCCTTCTATTTCTACATCTTTGGCATGTGGACCTCCCATTTCTCACTCTTTCCTATCCTTCTTGTCTTTCAGATGTGTCTAGACAGTTAGAATTTATTGTATACATTTTCTGCTGGGAAAAACATGAGCACTGTGACTGAGCTTTAAAATCATCTCCATCTGCCTTCCAGTTGTCTGGATGAAATATCCCTGCCAGGTTAATGTAGTTGGGTGATATTTTAATCCCCATCACCTTGTGGGCTTTTTTCTTTAAGACCTGGGAAAGTCTGGATAGTAATAAAAATAAGTAAGTTGACAACAATTCATACTCTTTGTTAAACACTTGGTTACAATATTTGTCATAGCTTTTGACTTTTGTCTTAAAAAGATCAATCCATCTCTTAAAAATACCAAAATGTTAGCTCTGTTTGCCCAAGGAATGACTATCTATATTAGTATTAATAATAGGATGAAAGGAATCTTACATTTACTAATGATCTCTCACTATTTTCCATTTTTGGATCTTCATTATTGGTTATTTTTTCATTTAGTAAGAAAAATGTTGCTTATGTAAGATACAGATTAACTCTGAAGAATTTTCCTGGAAATATGATTCCTTTGAAAAATTTCTTCCATTTAATAAAGTTGACCACATTTTAGCCTCAGAGTAGAAGCTGCATGGATCTCTCTCTCTCTCTCTCTTCTACCTCCTTATCAAATTATTTGTCTGATCCATTTCTTACTTTACTCTTTTTTCATTGAATAACCCACCTGCCAGAGAGAACTATGGAGTCTTTTCTAGACGAAATATAGAAACACCAGTCATGATGATCTCATGGCTCTCTTTCACCAGTCTGAGCAACAGGACTGCCAGCTCATTCTCCTTTTCTAGCTTCCCAGGAGGACCAAAGGCTGACAGACTGTCAGCAGAAGGAATTTAGTTGTGGACCATTGTGATGTATTCCTCCTCTGTACCCTTGCTACTATTGATGCCATCGGTGTCACAGTTTCTAGGCAGCTCTGCAGCTGTTATAGCGTCTACCATTAATTACCTCTGGTAAGACAGCAGGCATCTAGACTGAACTATGGGGACAACGCAGTTAACATCTGAGTAGTGTCAATTTCTTCAACGTTCAGAGTTACTGATAAGGCTATTTGGGATTGCTAAATTTGAAAGATATAAAGTAATAGGTTTAAATATGGTTTCTTTAAGATTTAAATAAAAATACAGCATAATAATTCACAAGAGCTTTTAAAGCAAATATCATCAGTGGTGAGCTGGAGCTGGTCCATACCCGACAATGAGCTGATTATTACATTTTCAGGAATTTTGTGAGCAGGTTGTAAAATATAGACATTATTAAAGTTAAAGTATAGAAACAACTTAAATAAATTATATTAAAAACAATGGTAATGAAAATTCATACTCATTACTTTCTAATTGTTTTTACCACATTTTGTGATTATCTATGCTTTCCAGGTTGTTAGTTATGGTGGGAATACTATATAACTTTGTTCTATGGCTCATCTCTTCTCAACACTGCATTCAGTAAAGCCACATTGGTAACATGAAATTGGCTGTTTTAGGTCTATTTACACCACAGAAATTGGCAAATGTTAACAAATTAGGGCTTTTGCTTCAAAGAGTTAATCGTTAAATATTTACCAACACACTTCTGTGTACAATTATTTCTATTGTATAGAAAATAGAGGCTCAGAAGGTGAGTTAATCTTTTTTTTTAATTTATTGTTGAAAGTATTCCCCCTTTTATTAATTTTAATTAATTAATTTATTGTTGAAAGATGTCCCCTTTTCTCTCCCACTGATCCCCCTTAGAGCCTGCCCCTTCCCCCTACTCCAGGCCTCCACCACCCTATTGTCTGTGTCCAAGGTGAATTAATGTTTAAGGTCTTCTAGGTTCTGCCATCACTGGCCATGGATGCAGGATGGACATTTGGATTACTTTGTTAGCTGTTAGGTCTTAGTGGGAAACAGGAATCACTCCCTTCTCCTCATCTAAACCTCTCAAAATGTCATCTCCACTTCCTACCAGCTTCCCTCCACTTCATTCCCCACCCAGAGAGTAGATTTTGGGATCTTCTGCTCACAAATTTCACACTCCATCGAAGTGCCACAATGTCTCAAGGTACAGCACACCTAGAAATTCACAAATTAACTTCCACTCAAGTGTGACTCAGATAGAAGAGCTTCAGAAATGATGAGAAATTTTGGTACATTGGAGCTTGTGTCGGCACAGAAAGGGCATGGTGCAAAAAAGGGAGAAATAGAACAAAACAGAAAACATGTTTGTTAAGCTGGTTACCCTTTCGCCCCCATTAAACCTCTCCACCCTGCCCCCTCCTCAGGCCTACTGCACAATTGTCTGTGTTCATGGGCTATGTGTATATATGCATATAAGTTCTTTGGTTAATCTCTTTCTGCCCTCCGTCTCTTCCCTCTGAGATTGGTCCGTCTGTTGCATGCTTCCATGTCTCTGATCTATTTTGTTTGTCAGCTTATTTTGTCCATTAGATTCCACATATAAGTGAGATTGTGTGATACTTGTCTTTCTCTGACTGGGTTATTTTACTTAGCATAATACTCTCCAGGTCCCTCCATGTTGTCTCAAAGGGTAAAAGATCCTTCTTTTTTATAGCTGGAGAGTATTCCATTGAATAAATGTAACCACACCATTCTTATCTACCCATGGGCTCTTAGGCTGTTTCCAGATCTTAGCTATTGTAAATAACACTGATATGAACATAGGGATGCATATATTCTCTCTGATTGGTGTTTCAGGGTTTTTAGGATATATTCCTAGAAGTGGGATCACTGGGTCAAATGACCATTTTTAATTTTTTGAGGAAACTCCATATTGTTTTCCATTGTGGCTGTACCAGTCTGCATTCCCACCAGCAATGTACTAGGTTTCCCCTTTCTCCACATCCTGGCCAGCACTTGTCATTTGTTGATTTGTTGATGGTAGCCATTCTGGCAGGTGTGAGGTGATACCTCATTATTGTTTTAACTTGCATCTCTCTGATAATTTGAGCATTTTTTCATATGTCTGTCTCTTGGCTATCTGTATGTCCTCTTTGGAGAAGTGTCTATTTAGAACCTTTGGCCATTTTTAAATAAGATTGTTTGTCTTCCTTTTGTTAAGTTCTTTATGTATTTTGGAAATTAACCCTTTATCTGATGTGTCATTGGAAAATATTTCCTCCCATACAATGGGTACCTCTTTATTCTTGTTTAGAGTGGATCCTGGCTTTGATATTTTTATTTAGTAACAACAACATCTAAAGGCATCCTTCAAAAAGATATTTAAGAAACTTGCTGAGAATCCTGTAGAAGGATTCCTTATATTAAAAAAGGATTTCATGTAATTTTACATTTTAATTAGACACTGCCTTTTTAATTTTAATTTTTTAAAAGTTAAAGTATATTTGGCATACAATAGTATATTAGTTTCAGGTAAATTTTGGTTTGTCATTGATACATTAAGGCATGGAGGATAATTTATCCAGGATTGAACAAGTAACTAGATTGATGTGAACCTTGGGATTGATTTTAAGTGTAAGCTCTGATGACAGTATTTAGTGAACAATCACTCTATGTCAAACATGTGTTAGAGCTAGGTACCTTTTTTTATATACTCTATCTTATTTGGGTTCCTTAAGATAACTATTGTTGCTCATATTTTATAGACAAGGACACTGGGGCATAAAATAATTAGAAATTTTATCCAAAATCCTGTAGCGACTTAATGTTAGGGTCATTGAAAAGCCCAGCTCTCCCTCACCTTGGAATAGATACTCTGAACCATATACTTCAAATTAATAGGTCCAAACCTAAATGATATGTTCTGTTCTAAACTTACTTCCATTAGTGAGAAAACGCACAAAAACATAGCCTGCCATAAAGAATGTTTAGCATGTACCTGTCATTCTAGTAAAGTGCTTTTAGACATTTGTTCCCTAGTGAGGGATTTGGGACTACAGCACTATAAGAAAAAGCAGCAGAGTAAATATAAAATGACCCCAGTTCTTTGCTGTCAAGCTCTGACATTCAGTCACCAGTAGTTCTGGGTCATGGGAAAGTGACCTATAAATAGAAAGTCTCAGAACCTCATTCAGTCGGGTGAAGTTTAAAATGCAAACACCAGTGTGCCTCTGTATGAAATTTAGTGGTTTTTTGTTGTTGTTGTGTTTGTGTGTGTGTGTGTGTGTGTGTGTGTGTGTCTACTCCATGGATCCTTGTACCCCAGGAGAACTCCTCAGGCAGGTTTTTGTGGAAATACAAACAAATACTTTGAGTGTGAATTAAAAAAACACTTCCACTTTAACTCATGGGACCCAAATGTGTTGGTTGCTATAACAGAACCTTAAAGACAAGCACAAGCACAAATCAGAGGAGACTATAGACCCAAATCTGTATTTACTGTAGGGTCTTCAGCTCCAAGTTACCTTGAAAAAGAGTCTTCATAACTCTAATCTTGGCCTTCCTCCAAAAGAAGGTTCATTAAGCTATTCAATGTAGTTGTCTTGGAAGTGAGGAGGGCTGTCATTGGGGAATGGTGGGTCTGCGGGTAAGGGGTCAGGCAATGTCTCACCCTCCTTAAACTTGATAACCCTGCATCAGTTCCTGTGTATTTTAAGGTGTTACTTTGATTTCAGAATCTTCTAATGAGGAATCAGACCGCCCCCCCCCCATCTCCTGCAAACATTGCTTATTTTTTCTACTATGAATCAATGATACATAATGGTATTCTGCATATTATTGCTGTGAAACTACTTACTCCAAAACTTTGCAGCTTAAAGCAATCATTTAATTTTTCTCACAATTTGTGGGTCAGGAATTTCAGAAAGGCTCGATAGGGTAATTTTCACTCAGGGTCTCTTATGCAATTGCCATTAAATGTTAGTTGGGGCTAGCTTCATCTGACGTCTTGGCTGCGTTGGACCTATAAGATGGTGCAGCTGCATGGCTAGCAGTCCATACTGGCTGTTGGCTGGGTGCTCAGTGGGAACTGTTGACCAGAGCATTTACATGTTACCTCTATAGCACAACATTCTCAGTAGAGTCAGGCATCTCACTTGATCTCTGGCTTTCCCCCAGAGTCTGAGAATCAGTTGGATACTACTTGTCCTTTTCTTACCCAGACTCAGAAGTCATGTGGCATTACCTCTGCATTCTATTGGTCAAACCAGTCACAAATTCTCCTCAGGTTCAAGAAAAAGACATAGACTCTTCTGGCCTGGAGGTGTGTCAAAGGATTTGGGATACTATAAAAATTAATTTATAGAAATAATAGTTACACCAGTCTGCTCCAGAGACTGTGCTTGTAACTGCTACATTATACTGTTAACAAGTTTTCTTTTTATAAGGGATAAAATTGTGATGGGTAATCATGAAGGGTTTATTTTCATATATGAACAGGAGGGTCAAGTACAACCAACACATGACTTTTTGGTCAAATTTGGTCACATAGCATGACCTTTTAAATTCTTTTGTATCTTATTAATTTTTTCTCTTATTATTTTTATTCCTTATACTGTATTTTTATTTATTAATTTGTTCTCTTTTTGAATGTTTACATTTAAGTTTTAACATTTTCTTCTAGTATATTTATTTAAGAATAAAAAATTATTTCTAATATATACTTTCTGAATTTCATGTATACAGAGTGGCCAGATTATTATGACCACCCCATCACTACTTCGTTGGGCCACCTTTTGCCTTCAATACTGCAGTGATTCTTCTTGGCATTAACTCCACGAGATGTTGAAAGGTGATGCGAGGAATCTGACACCATGCCTGATGAATAGCACTGTCCAGTTCTGTGAGATTTGATGGTTGTGAAACCAGCTGCCTGATGGCTCTTCTAACTTCTTCCCACAAATGCTCAATTGGATTGAGATCCGGTGATTGTGGGGGCCACCTAAGCAAGGTAAAGTCTCCCTCGTGTTCTTGAAACCACTCCTGCACAATACGAGCACCGTGGCATGGCGCATTGTCTTGTTGGAAGAAGCCATCTCCATTGGGATACATCATCAACATAATAGGATGAATTTGATCAGCAATGATACTTAGGTATGTTGTGCTATTCAGAAGTTGTTCCACACAAATTAAAGGGCTCAAATCATGCCAGGAAAACATGCCCCAAACCATAACACTGCCCCCACCAGCTTGAAGGGTTGTACTCATGCATGTGGGGTGCATGCTTTTATGCTGTTTCTGTGAAATTCTCACTCTGCCATCTGCATGATGCAACTGGAAATGTGATTCATCGGACCACATGACTTTTTTCCAATGCTCATTTGCCTACAAATGTCAGGTTGTCATAATAATCTGGCCACGGAGTGTATATTTTTATTTTTACTGTAATATAGTGCTAAATATTTTATAATTTTGTGAAGTAATGAATGTTTCTAATGGAATTTTGAAGAAATCTAATGTATCTATTTTTCATTTTATGGGGTGTGCTTATGGTGTCATGTCTAAGAACTTTTTCTTACTCTTAATCCCAATAATTTTCTCTCATATACTTTATATATTTTATAACTATATTTTACATTTAAGTTTGTGATAGATTTTAAGCTACTTCTGCATAAATTAGGTTTTGTATAATATTGAGATTTAGGTTGAGGTTCATTTCTTTTTAACTAAAAGATGTTTAGTGCTCCATTAACATTTGTTAAAAGGTTATCTTTTCTCCATGAACTGCTTTTTCATCTTTTTTAAAACTTCCATTTGGCTTATTATTCTTGGGTTTAATTAATCTATGTGTCTATCCCTCTGCCAATAACATATAGTCTTGATCACTGTCATTTTGTATATTCATAAAAGCCTAAGCGACCGGCCGACCGGCTGGTAGCTATGATGCGCAATGACCACCAAGGGGCAGATGCTCAACGCAGGATCTGCAGAGCAACAGCAACTTTGCAGAGTGCCCTCTCACTCTGGGACCCCTCGGGGGATGTCAGAGAGCTGGTTTCGGCCCAATCCCTGTAGGCCAGGCCGAGGGACCCCACTTGCCAGAATGACCCCACTCATTCCGTAGACACCCTTTGAGCCCCAGCACTGCCTCAAGTGAGGCCTAACTGGGAGGAACCATGGAAAGTTGGCTCCAGGGCATGTCTGGCCAGTCTCATCCAGTCCTGCCCTGCCGGCCACCTTCTAATTAATTTCCTTTCAATGTGCACGAATCTGGGCCTCTAGTGTAATGTAATGTCTTAAAACTGGAGAGGCTCCTTCCTCAGACTTTATTTTTATTTTTCACTTTTTTGTTGTTTTGTTTTGGTCAACAGGATTGGCATTTCCCACACCTGAGCAGAAGATTTGATTGTGCTTATGTGATTTGACTATGTCTCTCTCACTGCTACCCTCCACTAAAAGAAGATATTCCAAGATTATGGGTTCTCCTTCACTCTGGGTTCTTGGGAGGGTAAACTTGAAGGGCCCAGTTAAACCCAGCCCAGCTCAGTAGTGACCAACAGAGCTGAAGTCAAACACAGTCCTTGTAAGTCACTAACTTACAAGGTTAGTGATCAAGAAATAAATGCCTTTTTTTTTTTCTTCTATAACTTACTGCTATGTCAGGGTTATTTGTTATGATAGGATGACTATTCAATCAATAATCTAATCTTAGGCCCTTTTTCTTCTCATTCTACACAGTGACCTTGAGCAATCTTGTCCATACATTTAACACTAAAACACTAAGGACTCTAAATGTGAACTTCAAACTTCTATCTTTCTTCTGAACTTCAGACTCACATTTCTATCTGCCAACTCTGGCTCAAAGGCATTCCATCTGAAGAAGCTTTTACTCACTTGTCCAAAGTTAAAGCTCTTACTCTGTGCTGCAACATCACCTTTTCCATAACTACATTTATAATATTTACCTCATTGTAATGCAATTACTGATTTATGTACACTTCTTACTGCTAGACCAGGAACTCCTTGAGAGTAGGGACCTTATCATTTCCATCCTAGAATTCAGCCTGGGCCACATAATCATGTTCTTTAAATATTTGTTGAAATAATGTGATGGTAAAGTACTATTAGACTCAAAAATAAATATTATCATCATTTTAGAAAAATTTTCATTTTCACGCAAAAACCTAGACAACAAATATGGCTAAAAATAAGAAAAAAAAGAATAATAATGTTAAGGCACAACATTTATTTTCTACTTAGGTAGCAAGAAGATTTTTTTCAATTATAGGAGGTATGGCCCCAACTATTCAATAACAATTTATGAAACCCTACTGATTTTTCCACTTATTGTTTTAACCCCCAATTTTACATTAACTACACAGAATCAATTTTGTTTTTAAGAAGGAATGGGAAAAGGAAAGAGGAAAGGAACCTTTTATTAACAATCTACTTCCTTGACTGCATGTTAGGTATTTTTCTCTTTGTCTTGTTTTATTCTCTTCAGAACCTTTTAAGATATGTTATTGTAGAGACAATAACATATTGGTTTTCAAAGAAGTTAAATTACTTGCCCTAGGCCACTCACCTAGTAAAGTGTAGAGCCAGGACTTGAACCTTGGGTGCCTGACTTAACATCTAGGAGTCTTTTCGTGATTTACTCTGTCACCTCTTTAAGAGTCCCTACTCATGTGTGTACAATAAGTCATTGTCCTCACTTACACACCCATAGAAGATTAAAGAAGACAGAATGCTGGGCTATATAAAACTGTCAACATTCTGGAGAGGAGTCAACTGGGACCCACTAAGGATATCAGGGCTCTTCTTCCTCAATGAACTGCTCATTGATATGATGCTTCCCCATGTTTTCAGTGACTAACCTGTGATTTATCACCCTGATATGATTATAGGTTTCAGTGTTTGAAGTGGGAGAGGAGTTTCTCCAGACAGCTAAAATGAACTTATTTCCAGCCATTCATAACATGTCCATTCCTATTTTCTTTCTGATATCTAAAGGATTATATTATAGGCTCATGGTCCTGCTACATTTAATTTGAAAAAAAAAACACAAAACACACAACAAAAACAAATTCACTTTTCAAATCATGGAGACCAAAACCAGAAAAGGCAGAACTCTATTTTCACCTTTGGAACTAAAAATTGAGATGCTTTACAATGAAAACACATTATTAGAATAGAAATCATTGTTAGAATAGAAATATTTCTCAATTTTGAAAATATAGGTTATTTTTATATACACTTTTTAAAGAGCAACAACCTTCTGAACTACTAGACTATTTTGAGAATAAATTTTATAACCTAATTTTTGCATTTTGTTTCTCACCAACTTCTTTTGGTTCTGAGCTTTCCCAAAGGGAAAGGCTGCGAAAGTGAAAAGGGAAGTGACCTGTTTGGCACAGAGATGCAGTGGCCACCTCACCTCTAACCATTAGGCTCTACGTTCATCTATAGGAGCTGTCCTCTTTTTCCAAACACATTCTTACCCTGTGCTTAAGAATAATAATGTTAAGGCACAACATTTCATTCCAAACACATCCTTACCCATTTCATTTTTTTGGAAATATATGTTTGTCTAAGAAGAATATTAAAAACATTTGTTACTAATACATTAATATCATTGATCTACTGAGTGTGTCCACTTGTGTTTGTTGGTGTTCTCGCTGTGTGTGTGAGAAGTGCTATGAAACATGGAAAACGATAAAGACAGAAACTGGGGACATGAGGAATAGGGCTGGATTTTTTAGACACTGTAATCAAAGAAAACTCAAATCAAATTTGAGTCCTGAATTGTGGGAAAATGTTATAGGAAGTTCAAGGAGCAAGTTCTGTAAGCAGGGGGAACAGCAAATGCTCTTAGAATATTTTGGGCAAAAGAAAGAAAAATGGTAGTGCTGAAGTGCAGCAAACAGGAGCAACAAAGGCAGACCATTTAGGGAAATATAGCCATGCTGAGGATTTTGCATTTTATTCTAATTGTCATGGGAAATCATTGAAGAGTTTAACCTGGGCGGGGGTGGGGAGGTAATACAATCTGATAAAGCTGAACCGTTAAAGTCTAACAGCTGAAGATTTATTCTTTGTATTTCACTATTGTTTTAAAAGTAAAGGATCAGAAGTAATTATGAAGAAGGTGACAAAATAATTTTTACTTCTTTCCTTCTGCTCCTCCTTTTCCCTCTAGAGAGCCCAGGATTTGGCTTGCTGTTTCTGTGATGGCCAGAATCAAGCCTGTGTAGAGCCCCTCTGGCCTGGTTTTCTTGCATATGTCACTTGAGTCTGATGCCAGGTGGTGATTGAAATAAACACAGAGTATTAGTTCGGTCATTGCAGCATTTCTATCTGACTGGGTTGGTGGTTAAAAGAGAATTTGGTGAATTGTAGAGTTATTCACTAACTGGCAGCTGTGACTAGAATGAAACCAAGACATAGATTGAAAAGGCGACAGCCTTTTGAGAAGGAGTGCCTGGAATAACAACTCATGAATTTCCCCTGGATCCTATGTTCCTTGGCAATAACATGTGCTCTCAGCCATGCCGGCAGGGACCGTGTGGCCATCTGTCCTAGAGCAAAGGGTTTCTGTGGTATCCTGCCATTCATTAAAGCTGCTCACAGATCCTGTGCACAAGGATGAAATGCTTCAGCATTTCCCACCTCTTCATCTAAAGAAGCAAAGATAGCTCGGTGACCTGTAGACAGAATATAACGTACCATCCTTCAGAGAGAGAGTCTGGAAGCAGCAATCTGGAAAGTTAATGCAGACTTCAAGCTCAGAGAGTGTGATTTGTAGTTGCTACATTTCCTTGGTTATTCTCTAACCCATGAGGCCACTGATAATGTCTGCTTGAGTATATTTGCATAGTCATCTTATCTGAAATGTGATTCGTTTTGTCAGTGCTATGCAATACTAGGAGACTGAGAAATATTATTAATCTATATGTATGAGATATTAAAAATCTAAATCTAAGGAACCAGACTTTCCTTTTTAATCTCTATGTATGAGTCTGGAATTTCTTATAGTTGCCTTAACACTGCAAAGCTATACATAAATATGTGAGCGCCAATATTCTTCCTTGTAAGACAGGAGGAGGCAGACATAATTAGCCAGCACCTTTCTGCAGGTATGGAAGCTGATGCTTAGAGAGGTTCCGTGAGAGTGTCACAGAAAAGCAGATGAGTTTTTAACATGTGAATTAACTTTAGTTCAATAACATATATTTTAATACATACCATGTATTCAAATGTAGTACATGAGGCCTTGGTTCTTCCTCTCATAGAATATATAGGCTTCTTGAAATGATATGGTACACAATTAAATTCGCTAAAATTTAAACTGAATATGCAATATCACAGAAGTAATCTAGCATGTGTCTTAACAGTTGTGTAATAAGAACACCATATTAAAAACCTAGACTTTATCCTATAATGTGAAACTACTGACAGATTTTAAGTAGCTATATTTGTCCTTTAAAAAGATCAATCTGGTAGTAGTGTGAAAAATAAGTCTGTATATTGGAAGAAGGTGATACCGGAAGTAGAGGAAAAAACTACTTGTTTAATTAAGTCAGAGATAAATCCAAGCCTGGCTCCTGGGGTTCAGGACTGTAGCCAATTGCTTTTTCCATGATTGTATATTCTTCATCTATTTTATGTACACTTCAAGATTCAACCGTGTGTGTTAGTACTGAATAGGAAATTACCCTCAGACTAAACCAGGATTCAGTTAATGGTGCTAGGTTAGTTGAGTGGCCATTCGGAAAAATAAAATGAAATTAGATCCCAAGCTCAAAACGTATACTAAAAAGTTACAAATGGATCATAGATTTAATGTAGAAACACACACACCTAATTTAACTTAGCTCATCATCATCATCAATGCACCAACCCTACAATAAGCAAAAGTCAAAAGACCAATAACAAATCATGAAACATAGTTGAGAGGACTAATTTTTCTAATATTGATTTTCTAATAACAATTCCAATAACCCAATAGAAAAAATGAGTAAAATACAATTCACAGAAAAGCAATATAAATGGCTTAAATACGAAAAGATCCTAACCTCACTCATAACATGAACAATATACTGTATATCAAAACTATACTGAGATACCAATTTCACATACCAGGCATATATTTTATATTTGACAAGAGATTAGGGTAACCAGACCTATCAGATGTTTTGGATAGAAATGTAAATTGTTATAATCTCTAGGGGGGGCGGGAATTTTTAAAACACTATCAAAATAACAAATAGAAAATAACAAGGAGTCTTTGGAACAAGCAATTCTACCACTAAGAATTTAGAATTAACAATGTACTTTGCATATGTGGAATGTTATGTATCTAAGTTTATACAGTGCATGGTTTATAAGAAGCAAAATATTAGAAACAATCTGAATATCCCTCAATAAGGAATAATTAAGTTATGTAGCATTCCAACAATAAAATACTATGCAGCTTCATAAAGGAATAAGAAGAGGTTTATATATTCTGACTAGAGGCCCGTTGCATGAAATTCGTGCATGGGGGGGGGGGTGGGCCCTCAGCCCAGCCTGCACCCTCTCCAATCTGGGACCCCTCGAGGGATGTCCGACTGCCCGTTTAGGCCCAATCGGGCAGTTGGACATCCCTCTTGTGGGTGTTTCTCCCTTCTCCACATCCAGTGTGGAAAGAGAGCGGATCCAGTTCCTGAGCAGAGGAGCTGGGGGTTAAGAAATAAAAGAAAGAAATAGACCAGATAGAAAAATAGCAACAAAGCTGGGAGCCAGGTGGGACGCCATCCTCTCTGATGGAGAGGCAGGGACCTCGAGCCCACGCAGCAAGTTTATTTTATACCCCCAAATACCAGGAAGTATCACCAAAACTTAGGATCAAAGGAGCTTATTTGCATTCTTGAGTAGGCCCAAGCATTCCTGGTGCTTGTCTGGATTTACATATCAAAGTCCGCTAGGCTGACACCTGGACAAAGGTAAAAAGTCGGTACTGATAACACCCCCCCCCCACCTTCTTGGGGAGGGTGTAACCGAGACGCAGCTCTGCCAATCCCCTCAGGCTCAGCTGACAACAATTTAAAGAAATGCCCATGTGCCTTCCCAGGCAGCCCTCTACACCCTCTCACAATCCAGGACTACTGGCTCCCAACTGCTTACCTGCCTGCCTTCCTGATTGCCCCTAACTGCCCGCCCCTGCAGGCCTGGGTTCCCCCCAAATGCCCTTCCCTGCAGGTCTGGTCAACCCCAACTTCCCTCCTCTACCTGCCTGGTCACTCCTAACTGCCCTCCCCTGCAGGCTTGATCGCTTCCAACTTCCCTCCCTTGCAGACCTGGTCCCTCCCAACTACCCTCCCCTGCTGGCCATCTTGTGGCGGCCATCTTATGTCCACATGGGGCAGCCCATGTGTGTTGGAGTGATGGTCAATTTGTGTATTACTCTTTTATTAGATAGGATAGAGGTCTGGTGCATGGGTGGGGGCCGGCTGGATTGTCCTGAAGGGTGTCCTGGATCAGGGTGGGGGTTCCCTTGGGGCATGGGGCAGCCTGGGCGAGGGGCCTGTGGTGGTTTGCAGGCTGGCCATGCCCCCCAGCGACCCAAGCAGAGGCTCTGGTATCTGGGATTTATTTATCTTCTATAATTGAAACTTTGTAGCCTTGCGCGGAGGCCAGGGCTGCCAGAGTTTGGCTTCCTCCACTGCTGGGGAAACCCAAGCCTCCTGCTTGCTCTGTGGCTACAGCCATCTTGGTTGGGTTAATTTGCATGCTCGCTCCTGATTGGCTGGTGGGTGTGCCTTGTGGGTGTAGCGAAGGTACAGTCAATTTGCATATTACTCTTTTATTAGATAGGATATAGAAAGACCTCCATTTGAGTCTTGAAAAAGAAATCTAGGTGTAAACAGGTGTATTGTTATCCTAATATTTATATAATATGGGATAAAAAGGTCCCATGTACAAATGCATCATATTCAGAGAGTTAATTCCTTGTATATTCACAAAATACACCTCAAGCACTATAAAAAGGTGATCAAATTCATTGACCTAGAGGAGGGAAACTAGTATTTATGTCTAGAGTTTAGGACTGGAGAGATAATTTTCACAATGGGCTCTTCCTTTTGTAACTTTTGTATTTTGTTTTTAAATTTTATTGTTTAAGGTATTGCAAATAGTAGCACATATGTTTCTTTTTTTCCCACTGACCTCCCCCGGCCTCTCCTAACCCCCCCCCCCCCCGCACTTGCCCTCATTCCCCCCCCCCCCCCATCCAACTCCCAGTGTCTTGCATCTGTTGGTTGTGCTTACATGCATGCACACAAGTCCTTCGGTTGATCTCTTACCCCTCGAATCCTCCCCTACCTTCCCACTGTAGTTTGACAGTCTGTTCGATGCTTCTTTGCCTCTGTCTATTTTTGTTCAACAATTTGTAATGTTCTTTATTATCCATAAATGAGTGAGATCATGTGGTATTTATTTTTCACTGACTGGCTTATTTCACTTAGCATAATGCTCTCCATATCCATCCATGCTGTTGCAAATGGTAAGAATTCCTTCTTTTTTACAACAGCGGAGTATTCCATTGTCTAGATGTACCACAGTTTTCTAATCCAATCATCTGCTGATGGGCATTTCGGTTGTTTCCAAATGTTAGCTATTGTAAATTGCGCTGCTATGAATGTAGGGGTGCATATATCCTTTCTGATTGGTGTTTCTGTTTTCTTGGGATTCCTAGAAGTGGTATTACTGAGTCAAATAGCAGTCCCATTTTTAAGTTTTTGAGGAAATGCCATAATGTTTTCCACAGTGGCTGCACCAGTCAGCATTCCTACCAGCAGTGAAGAAGGGTTCCTTTTTCTCATCCTCTCCAGCACCTGTCATTTGTTGATTTGTTGATATAGCCATGTGAGATGGTACCTTATTATTGTTTTTACCTTTTGTATTTTGTATCATGTGAATGTATAACATATGGAAAAGTAATATTAATGAGAAAACAGAGCAAACCATCAGAAGCCAAAGGTAAGTTCACCATAAGTGAATATGGAATTCCATAAATTACTCAGGTTTTCTCCCCTATCTAGTTTCTTATTTAGTCTTTATCTGTTATCATTCCATTTCACAAAGAGGAAATTGCCTTTTAAAGATAAGAGACTTTTCCAAAATCACACAGGTAAGAAGTGAAACTTAGATCTGGCTTTATAAATCATTAAGTTAGCATTGTTTGCCTGTCCATTGCCAATTTTTGCTTGTTTCAGTAATTTTTTTTAAAAGAATGGACATTGCTAGGATGTGTGGTGTCCATTCTATTCTTGCAGAACATTTCCATTGTTGTTGTTCTCTTTTAGTGTTTTAAGAATTTCAAGGGTAAGTTTGAGCCCAGTGAAAGTCTAAAGCACAAGGAAAAGAAACAAAATCTGAGGGCACAGTGAGCTTTCCCAAAGTTAGACTTCAGTTTGCCTCTCAGCAGCAGGAACAGCAGGCCACTCTACCTGATGGCTACTGGAAAATTATAATAAATCATTCATCCTTGTTTGAGAGGTCACTTTATTACAGAATGCATGAGGTGACATGTGGCAGTGCGATGCTCAGAAGGGCACCAGGAGAGCTGCTTTTTAGTCTGTGCACCCTGTGGACATTATGTTTATTAAGTTCTATTTTACTTTCAAGGAGAAAATTGTGCCCGGTAATTATGTGTCTCTTACTTGTCACCTCCTAAGAGATGCTCTGACAGATAGGGTGCCAATTATATTGACAGATCCTGTTCCATGAATTCCACAGTGGCATGGCCTATCCTTGCCCTCTCCACCTGCTAAGAGCAGATCATTAAAGCAGGTAGAGGCACATCATCAGGAAAGGTACACAGCCAACAAGATAGAGGGGGTACATTTTCTTTTAATCCCTCTAACTGAGCAAGTTCCAGGGATGAGACTCATGTAAAACAAGATGTCTCAGAAGCACCAAGGTGTGAGAGTACAGGAAATACTGAGAAAGGGTCCTTGCTGATCTCATTGAAATGAGATTGGCTGTGAGGTAAGCCTCCAATTCTGGTTTGGCCTAGGTGTTATTTGATTTTTTTAAGAAATAGATCACATTCTTTTTTTCTAGGACGGTTAATTAAAGTCTGGGTTGAATATGAAAATGCCACTTGGCAATAGTTTCTACTACTTGGGAGCTGAAGGGTCTGATTTGGGTCTTGTCTCTCATAATTAAAGGCACTCATGATATTAAATTGGCTGGACAACTGTGCCAAAATTAAAATTGCTATGCACTATTATTTTCTTCTTTCAGTAAGCACGTATTAAATTTACAGTTAATATCTACTGTCAATTTATACTGTTAGATGGTGTTATATTTGTACATCTTTCCAAAGAGCTCTAACAATGTTTCAAATATTATTAAATTGTTCATACATATTCAACAATTTCATGTCAAGTTCTCTTCTTTAAGGAAATATTTGAACAAATGAGCAAAGATGCATATAAAGGATGTTCATTTCAGTATTGTTTATAATAGGTAAAAACTTCAGTATACAAAAAGTATTGAATAAATAGTCAGCCATTAAAATTATGTCAATCTATATTTATCAATGTGAAAATACTTGTGTTTTGATAGAAAAACTGTTTCAAAAGTCATATTTATAGTGTGAGCTTAGCTTTTGCATATGTGATATACATAATACATTAAATGTATAAATAATATGAGACTATACAACAAGAAGTGCCCAGTAACACTTTTTGTGTAACAGGCCTAAAAATGCCTTTTTTTCCCTTGAACATCCTGCTAGTTCATATTTTCTAATTTGTCCTCTATAAACATAGATTACTTGTAAGAAGGAAAAAGTCTGCCAAAGGATTTACCACTCAAAGCACTCTATCTGAATTTTAAATTGAAATGACAATAAAAATAGATAGCATTATGTTCTCTAACTAAATAAAACTAGTGTGCTTGTAATATACTGACTGAGCATCTCTTGTATTAATTTGTGGCATGAAGCCTGCCTAAGGTAAGAAGCCACTAGAAACTTTAGACTGCATTATTTATCCTTTGCTAATATGTTAGCCTTGAATTACATTTTGCCTTTTATTTATATGAAGAATTATTTATCAATTTATATTCACATATTTTTCCTATTTCCACATTGTGAATTAATGACATTGACAACTATGAGTAATATTAATAGTCTAAAATTGATATTTTTAATAAAAAAAGATGATCATTTATATATAAGGGCATATAAGGACTTTAAGCAATTTATTTTTTTCCATATTCTTCACTCTCTCCCCGTAGCCTCTTACTTAGTTTTATTCACAAAATAAATAGAGATGACAATGATAGTACATTCAACTACACATATATTATTCATTTCCTCACAGATATTTTTAGAGCAGATACAATGAATAAGGTAGTGAACTTAGAGCTACAGGGTATATAAGTCACAGTTCATTACTTTGAAAAGCTTATCTGTAGGCGGGTGATATTTACATATCATCCTATTCTGGGTACTATGAAAGTAGCATAAAATATGAACAGGGTCTTTGAGAGTTAGAAGGGAAAAATTTATACTTAATCAGACTCCATGAACTTTGATTGGACATTGAAGGACTGGAGGTAAATCTCCAGGTGGAAATTAGGAGGAGATATTTTATATAGCAGGTCTATCACAAGCTATGGAGTGGACAAGGGAGAGTGAATGTATGTTTGGAAAGCGACCTCCTGTTTGGATTGCCAAAGCATGATTTACAAGTGATTATTGGAGAGGTAGATTTGGATCAGTATATGGAGATTTGGAATCCTAAGCAAAGAAGCCTGCACTCTGTTCAACAGTCCAATAAGATAAGGAATCCATAGCATTTGAATAGGTGACTGATATGATTAATTTGTGTATGAGAGAATCAATCTGATAATACCTCATAGGATGACTGGAAGAAGATGTCAATTTTTGAATGTCCTGACTCATCATCAGAAGTTTGTCAGTAGCAAATTACACATTTCTTTCCATGTTCATAACACTTATTACTATCTTTTTACAACTTGATATATAGTCAGAGTTGCACTGATAAGAGACATATTTACTTGAGGAAGGGAAAACAAGGACAATAATGAGCTTAAGCTTCAACTGGACACTTTATTTTATTATTATTACTAGTAGCCCTGTGCACGAATCCGTGCACCAGCAGCTCACCAGTAGCTCGCTGCTGCCCTCCAGTAGATTTCCACCCATTGCCCCACCCTCCTGTAGCTCCCCCGCTCCCCTCCCCTTCGCTCCCCTCTCATAGCTATAGCTTGCTGCCCTGCTCCCTCCTGTAGCTCTCTGCTGCCCACTTGTAGCTTGCTGTCCCAGCCTCCTGCTGATCCGTGATCTGGTCGTTACATGGTTACACTTCATGGTGTAATGACCATTTGCATATTACATCTTTATTATATAGGATTATTTTAATATATATTTTTATTCATTTCAGAGAGGAAGGGAGGGGGGAGAGAGAGAGAAACATCAATGATGAAAGAGAATCACTGATTGGCTGCCTTCTGCATGCTCCCTACTAGGGATTGAGCCCGCAACCTGGGCCTGTGCCCTTGACCAAAATGGAACCCAGGACCCTTCAGTCCACAGACTGATGCTCTATTCACTGAGCCAAACCAGCTAGGGCAGGATACTTTATTGTCTGATGTACTTTTTTCATTTGGGTTTCTCTTACAGTTAGGTTAGGGCCAAAGAAGTTATTCATATACTGGTTAAGGACTTACACTAGCATCAGAATGTCTGGTTCTGAATTGTAACACTTACTAGATGTGTGACTCAGAACAAATTACATATACTAGTACTTCCTGTTCCTAATTTACTTACTTTTAAATAGGAAATATTATTAAACCTGCTCCATAGGTCTTCTGTGTAGATTAAATTTTAAAATATCTGTACAATGCTTAGAATAGTAGTTGCCTCATAGTAATTAAGCCTTTAATGAATGTTGAAGATACTATTTTTTTTCTCCTTTGTGAAAAAACAAAAACAAAAAACCAATAGGACACTATGTTGCGCCTGGATTTGAATTGACCAATTCAATCGTTTGCAATTCAGTTCACCTTTTCATTGAGAATATACCCCTTTACTCCTGATTTTATAGGATGGAGCATGTCAGGTTCTCACTTTGCTTTCCCCAATATCAAGAGATGTTCTTTTGCTATTGTTGTCCACTAAAAACTAAGTTCCTTTGATCCTGAATTTGCTATTGCCCTCTCCCCAATCCCAGCAGAACCATCAGGCTCCTGCTTACAGTCTGATTTTCAGTATCTTCTTTATTTAGCTTCTGAGATGTTCTTATACCTCAAATGTGTATTTTAAAAGAAGTTGATCGTATATTTTACATACTTTATATTAGTTTAATGCTAAATGGAATTTCTTTATACTTGCTCTCTCGCCTTGAAAATAGATAAACAAAGAAGTTTATATGAAGACCAAAACATGCCATGTAATATTATAAAAACAATTTTGAAACTGTAGCAACACAAATAATCATTGCAACACTTTTGAACTTCTATAAAAATAGCTTATTTTCCAACAACACTTTACACATCAACATATGTTGTTCAAATATTTTATGACTCAGGTATTTCATTTCTTCTTTGTGAAACACATATTGCAAACAGTCTGATTATATATAGGTTTGTTTTTTTATTAAAGTAGTTATTTTCCCAAACAGTAGAAGAATATATGGGTGTGTATAGAAGCATGGCTCCTTAAATATTTAAACAACACTCAGATAATGTGTTTCAATAAAACAGAAGTGATTTCACCCTTTTGACTGTTATATGATGCTGATTAAATATCAGTCATATTTAATTGTATAAAATTCTCTTTGGGTCATCACCCATTTGAATCACATCATAAAATTAGTTGGTTAGCCAAAAGCAGTATCCTCATGAGATGTGGGCAAGTGGGCCAGATATCAGCTTGTTCATGGGGCCCTCAATATCTTTCTGCTTTGTGGAGCATTTATCTGGAAATTTTCTAGGTGGTCCTTCCAAGCCTCCTATTGTTAGGGCAGCAGTACCTTCCAGTCAAGGTACCATAAGCATGAACTCCTGCTAAGCGGAGGGGGGTCCTTATTTAAATCTCCACCTACCTGTGGGGTCAACCAGATGTCCAGTGGAGCCCTAGGAATCATGCACACAGGTCACTTCCTGGAGGGCTGCCTGGACAATTAATTATTCTTGCTGCAGTTGCCTAATTTCTTTCTTGGGAGTTTGGGCCATCAGGAAGGTGCTGACATAGTGATTTGGGGTGACTCGAAATGTTTATATAGACTAAAGTCTCTAAAAAAAAAAGTTTGTTTACATATCCTAGAGGGGTTCTTCCCTAAAGATGTGTTATTCCACCCCCCACCCCGCCCCCGCATCTCCATACTCTTGTTTCTTTGAAAGTAAATACTGGTGGGCAAGTCACCTTTATCATTTATTCTTCACAGGAAAAGGATTCCAGTGATTTTCCTAAGAATTAAAAAATCTTAGAAGAAGCACAATAACTTCTGTATTCAAGTCTTCTCCTTCGGAAGTCAACTTTACAGTTACCTCCAGAGGAGCTAAATGGGCCTCGCTTTCCCAATAAGTGAGTTAAGGCCATACCTTCTATGCCCACAGTTGCTATGACAACCCTGAGGCAACCTTGAGAGATGGAGCCCAGCTCCAGAAGCTCACTGGTGGTTCACAAGCCTTAAGGCCACGTCTCAGAATCTCCTTGGAGTCAGGTGTCGAGGCCAGTGCAGCCTGATGAAAAATGGTGGTACAAGCTCCATGGAAATCTATGCCTTCCTCTCTTATAGTCCAAATGCCAAAATGCAGCAAGCATGGGGCCATTTTTGCTGATTTCTGGCCCATTCAGAAGCACTGGAAATTTCCCAAGAAGCGGTTATAGGGAAATTTACAGTTCCGGTTTGCTGATGAAGTAGGTTTAAATGAGCATCGAATGCATTATTGGTTTGTGGGGTTTTTCTTTCTTTGCCGGGGCAGTAAGCAGATTATGAAAGAGGCTCTGAAAAGCTATCAAAATCTGTCCATAATGGTGTATCAATGCCCTGGAAGCAAAACATTGTGGGGGAAAGCCTCTCACTTACAAATATTTTATTTGCTTTCCCTAGACTATTCCTTTCTGAGACTGGAAAGCAAATAGAAAAACATAGTGATTTTAGCATAATAGCAGCAGATACAAATCAATTCTCACCTAGTTTTTCTTTATTATGAGTGGGATCTTTGGAGATATTAATTCACTACTTACAATTCTATGTAAATAGAGAATAATGATAGAAACATGCATTTAATTTTCTATTTTTGTGGAAGAAAGCAGTGTCTGCAATGGAATTATTACTGAATCACCCATCAGGTCTCTGTGGAAATGACTGAGAAGAATCCAGTTACCTGAAGGCATGTTATCTTACACCCTCTGAAACAGGAAGAAGTCTGAAGGAGGGCCAAGGGATTCAGGAAGCCCATCCTCCATATTTTACAAAATGTAAATAAGGAATTGAATCCAATTCATAGCATTTTTTTTCTACCTCTCTGCTCATCCCATTTTGTATTCTTCACACAAGGGCTAGAGACAGTGGCAGCAAGTCTGAACAACTGACCAGCTGCCTTACAGACAGTAGGGCTAATTTCTTCTGGAGCAAATTACCAAAGTCTTCTTAGTGCAGAAAGAAATTTGAAAGGTAAACTGCAAGAAGGAAAGTAAGTGGAGGAAGAGGGAAAGAGGGAAAGGGAAGAGGAATGGGAGGGATCTGTTTATTCTCTCACTGGCAATTAATTCCAAATTTTTGGTTAAAGTCTATGGACACTGTGCTGTTACCAAAACTTAATAGGCGGAATCTAAAGCAACAGGGACAACAGTAAAAGCTGTAGACCCCTTGCCCTACCCAGTTTGGCTCAGTGGATAGAGCATCAGCCTGAGAACTGAAAGGTCCCAGGTTCTATTCCAGTCAAGGGCACATGCCCAGGGTTGTGGGCTGGATCCCCAGTGGGGGACTTGCAAGAGGCAGCTGATCTATGATTTTCTCTCATCATGGATGTTTTTCTCTCTCTCTCCCTCTTTCTTTCTCTCTGAAATCAGTGATATATATATATATATATATATATATATATATATAAAGCAAACACACAGATAGATATTAACATAGGCATTATATTAGTGTCCTGGGGCTGCCGCAAACAAAGGACCACAAACCAGGTGGCTTCCGCTACAGAAACGGAAGGTGTCAGCAGGGATGGTTCCTTCTGAGGCTGTGAGGGAGACTGTCCCAGGTTGCTCCGGGCTGCTGGTGGTTTGCTGGTCACCTGTGGTGCTCCTTGGTTTGTAGAGGCTTCACTCCATCTCTGCCTTCATCTCCACATGGCATTCTCCCTATGTTTATCTGTCTCTATGCCCAGATTTTCCCTTATACAAGGACACAGTCATATTGGATTAGCTACCCCATCCCTCCAATAACCTCAGCTTAACTTGATCATCTGCAAAGACCCAATTTTCAAATAAACTCAGATTCACAGGTAGGAGTAGTTAGAACCTCAGCATATAAATGTTGAGGGAGATGCACTTTAACCCCTAACAGGGCATGAACATAATAATTAAATTAAGTACAGTTTTAGTTTGAAAAGGCAAAGAACAAAATGAAGTGAAAATATTGCACTTAAATTTAGAAAACTAAACTCTAATGTAGCTCCTGTGTTATAATTGAAGAAGGCCATAGCATTTTTAAACTGACCATCTTATTTTTATTTGCAATATTTGGAACATAGTATGTGGGTGGTTTTGAGGATGATACCTACGAAGAGTATAGGCAGGCAGAAAGTGTTAAGATCTATCATGGAACATAATTTTACAACTGAGATATCTCTTGCACATAAAGCATCATGGTATGGCTTTACCAAAAATAAATGATGACTTTTTATGTTACACCCTTTGTGTTCTTTCTCTACTTTTATAAAATCAAGTTTGGTGCTGCCCCTTCCCTTGCACCATTCCTTCCTGATCTTATCTTTAGTTGCTTTACACCTGAGGTTTTAGTCTGCAGCAGAAATGGGCATATTATCTATAAAAAGTGTTAGTCAGGAACAAGAAATAAACATTACCCATTGCGCATAATTTGGATAAGAAGCAGGTGAGTGTACTTTCAGCATGATGTAAAACTACAAACAGCTCTCTGATCTTGAAAATTATCCCTTGATTTCACTCATATTTATCATACGTTGAATATCTTAGGAAATGAATCACCATCGCATGATTAAAATAATCTCTATATTTTAATCCTCAGAGTTCCCGTGGGAATAAAACCAAGCTCCTCTGTATACAAAAAATGAATTGCAGAAAAGATTGAGAGTCTTACCAAAGAGGTAATAAAAATGGCTTCAGGGCCTGCCAGTGTGGCTCGGTTGGTTGAGCATCTTCACATGCACTGAGAGGTCTCCAGTTCCATTGCAGGAGAGGGCACATGCCTGGGTTCAGGCTCGATCACCAGTAGCGGGTGTGCAGGAGGCAGCCAATTGATGCTTCTCTCCTTCTCCCTTCCTCTCTCTATAAAAAAATCAATAAAAACACTTAAAAACTGGTTTCAGAACCCTAAAACATTACAATATTCTATGACTAAAGAGCATTGGTTTAAAATTGTTGATGGAAAATTAAAGGATGCTAGAAATTTAACCTAAGGAAAGTCTCTCTCTCTCTCTCTCTCTCTCTCTCTCTCTCTCTCTCTCTCTCTCTCTCTCTCTCTCTGATGTTGCTCCAGATTCAGTATTCTAAGGTTAGATAATACAAATTTGCCCTCTGTTGTATTATTTGGAAAGAATGGACTGAATATTGAGAGTTTCTCAGGTATTGTGTGAACTCAGATGGAGGAAAGTCACAAAGGGAATTGTACTGTTGAGCTGAGCTTTGACTATCATTATGTCATTATGTTTTACTCATGCCACAACATAAATTTAGGTAAGTTAGAGGCAGTAGGGAATCACTCAGCCTTCCTCTTTGTAGATAAGGACACTGGTAGAGGGACTTGCCTAAGGTCATTTGTGCTTCAGGGAAGATTCTGATCTAGGACCCAGCTCACTGGAGTCTGACACTAATGTTCTTTTTACCACATCACACTTGGCTCAGTAATTTTTAGGTCTGTGTTTGTAAAAATCCCTTCATTTTATTCCGGGTGCTTCAAATTTATAATCAGAGTTAGTTCTACTATCTCTAGTATGAGAGGATATTATTAGCCATGCCTAGATTATTTGAGTAGTGTGTGTGTATGTTTGGGAGCCTGAAGGGTGAGAGAGAATGAGAAAGAGAGGGAGAAGAAGACAGATGTCAACATTGAGGTGCATTGTCAGTCAGTTAGCTACAAGAAGAAATAAGAATCTTCAGAGAGATTGTCTGTTTATAATATGTGCTTATATGATCTGACAGTCTCGCTTTCCAAAATTGAATTAATAAATCATTCACAGTACTGGCTGGAATAGTTAATACACTTTTTGTGCCCCAGCAGAGAGGAAAATGGCCCGGCTTTCCATAGCTTTATGACACATTAGGCTTAAATAGAACTAATGATTGAGCTTTTGAACCATATTTACTGTGGAGAGCTCCACTTGAAGGCCTATAAGCTATAGAAATACACAGGAAACTTCTCATATTATTGAAAATAACTTTTTATTGGCTCAGAGAACTTTTTCTAGTTGTTGAAGTAGCATTACTTGATGACATAAACTCTGTGTGTGTGTGTGTGTGTGTATGTATCTATACGCATGAATTTTTCCAGTTTTAATGTATATGACACATATTAGGAAAACATACATGTTTTATTATGAGTGTTTTATATTATCATACTATTTAATCTGTGTTGAATCTTCCAAAGGCCTTTGGAGATGGACAGAGAGGGAAGGATGGAGAGGGATGGGAGGATGGAGGAAAGAGGAAGAGAAATAGAGACAGACAATGAATAGAAATATAATTCTTGCTGTACTTTAAGAGCAAATTTAAAGGAAAGAAGAGGAAATTTTCATTTTGGGTCTCAGATCTTAAATAATTTCTGAAGTTTTCTAGTCACTGGGACATTATGAAGCAGGTGAAAATGATGGCGAAGACAATTAGGTATTTTAAAGGGTGGAAATAAACACGTAAATCAGATTTTCTCTCTTTATGCTTGAACAGTTAATTATTGAAATGTTAAGTGTATTATATCTATGAATAATTAAATCAGAATTCTAATGAAATATCCACTAGGACCTTAAAGTTAGAGCAAAACATGTTAATTTGTCTGCAACAAAATCAGAACATGTCTTTCTTTCCTTTGACAAGTATTCTACTGGAAAAAAACAACACATGCCATTTCTGTGATCAGAATATATTTTCTTCTGCCTTACAATTCTAGAACAAGAAGCGTAAATTAAAAGGTTAGTTCATCCATTCTTCCGACTTTAGAATAAACTACATCTAATCATACCAAGTAGATTTTTAAAGACCTTCACAGGAAATCTTCTTGTCTTATTTCCTTTAACAATGCATATTATTTGCAAAGATATAAGACATATTATGCATTTTTAAGTTAGAGTAATACTTCTTCAGTAAAATAAGTAAACCTCTTCTATAAACAAGTCTCCATGTTCATGAGTGTACTGCAGAAATGGACATTTCACTTAATCATTAGATATGTCAGAATTAAGGTTTTGTTTTATTCTTATGTTTTTATGTAGATATTATGTGAATATATCAAGATAGAAACATTATTAAAGGAGGAAACTAGGTAGGGAATAAAATAAAATAAATATTTACTATTTATCAAATAATAACTAAAGGAACCTTCTTTGAAAAATAATACATATAAACAGAAAAACAAGGAAGAAGAGGTAGCCTCTGTGGAGACCAAGTTTACATTCCTCTCTCTAGACATTTTGGAGATAAATATTATTAATCTTTTTTATATGAAGATTTGTTTCTACTCCCCACTGAATATTACTTTCCACAATCTAGACATTCAGAAGAGCAGGGCCTGAAATATGTAGAAGAGTTTAAAACTCCTAAAATAGATTACTTGAGTAAATAATCATATAACCTTGCCCGAGATAGAAATCTGAGTAATCTAAGAAAACACTGTAGGCCCCAGAAAACAGAAATTGGATGTCCAAAGCATGTGTGTTTACTAAATATTCCAGCAGTTCAGCAAATGTGAATGAAATCACTGGATATCTGAAGGCACCAAGCTTAGGATGAACACAACCCATTCCTTATAAAGCACTTCTTAGAACTTTTCCAGATGGAACAAGAGAAGCTGTAATTTTGGTTGCAAGGTAAAAACAAAGAAACAAGCACTCTTGTCTTATTTTTACATCATGAACATTTATTTAATATAGTAGATCAATTGCATGTTTTTAGCCAGAAGTACATAGGGAATAGACTCAACCCTCAGTCCGTTATCCAACCTTTACCAAGTGCTCTAAATGTCTTTACTGAATTAATTAACCCTTCAGAGATTTCTCTCCAAATCATATTTTTGTCCCTTGTTTCTGAGAAGCTAAGTTGCTCGTGACATGCAAAGCATTTTTAATTCTCGACTTACAACTTCAGATCAATGAGAGATGGCAAATAAATCAATTTAAAACATAGTCAAGTAGAAGTATGAGAGGGGAAAAAAAGGCACTAAGTTGTAATCTATTAGTTTTTAAGTTTTTCTACCACCTGGATCTCAACATAGCAATGGAGTTTGTTTTTCTGGAAAAGGAGTCCAAGATACTTGGATTGCAAATCTTTGCCAACCATTAGGATGAGTGATATGGTTGATATTATTTTAAGGGCTGGAATGGAGAGTGGTGGGATAGTGCAATGGGAGAGAGAAAACAAGAAAGATTCCCTTTCCTCCTAAAAACGGAAGAATTTACTGTACTGATAATTTAACATTCTCAAACACCATTTACCCAAATAGAATAGGTTACCAATTGCATACCAGAAATCTATCTGCACAAATATAAATAATACAAATATGCAAAAAGGAAGTTAAATAGGTAGAGTGCTAATGATATGTTTCTAATGATAGAAGAGAAACTTACATGCTATGTGTTAGTCAGAGTTCCCCAGAATAGGAGAAAGAGATAAACTGATTTAAGGAACTGGCTCTCATAATTGTGGGAGGTAGCCAGTTTGAAATCTTCAGAGCTGGCAGTCAAGCGGAAGACCTAGGGAAGAGTTTATGTTGCAGCGTGAGTCTGAAGGGAGTGTGGAGGCAGAATTCCTTCTTCCCCCGGGGAACTTCAGTGTTGTCTCTTAAGACCTTGAATTGAGTGGACCTTCAATTTGTTTTATTCAAAACTACTGATATAAATATTAATCTGAAAAGTTACTTGCATAGCAACATCTAGACTGGTGTTTGACCAAAAACTGGGTCCATGATCTATCTAGCCAGGTTGACATCTAAAATTATACCATCACAGGGTAATACTATGAAGCTATTACTAATTTGTTTAAAGAACATATTATAAATGCATGCTCAGCACACTGAGTCAGAGAGAGCTGGGTTTGGAGACAAAAGACCCAGGTCTTTGTCCTAAATCTGCCAGGCAAGCAGCCTTAGATATTGCCAATATTTTTTTTCTTGGGAAATTGGGCAGATCTGGGTAATATAAAATGAGGTAGAGAATCAAAGGAAGAGAGTTGTTTCAGTGTTGACATTGATGTTTGTATAAGATATGGCCATGAAGAAAACCTATAAGCAAACGAATACATGTATGCATCTAGAGCTCATGGGACAAGTATCAGTGGAAAGTTAGCTGAGAGTCATTTACATATGGATGGCAACTGAGGTCATGTGAATGACAAGAAGAGAGGGCAAAAATAAAAAAGGAATGGAACAAGTAGAAGTAAAGGAAGAATAAGCACAGCATATCAAGAAGAAATATTAATGGGATGAGAATGGCAATGAGATAAAGAGAATGAGAACCAGGATAAAGTGGAGTTATGGAGGTCAAGGCAGTAGAGGATTTTAAGATGAGAGGAGTGTTCAATAATACCAAACATCAAAAGGAACTTATAAAAAGACAAGGTCTGAGAATATCCCACTGGATTTGGCAATCAGCTCCCACTATCTTTGGAGTTTAAATAATAATATAACACTGGTACTCTTATCCTGCATGAGGCTTTGTATTGTGCTTTGTAATTATTGTCTCTTTTAATGCTTCCTACCTAGGAGACAGGTATTGTTATCTTTGTCCCTATTTTATAGGTACATAAACTCAAGTTTAGAGAACTTATCTTTCCCAAAGTGACACAGCTAAAGCTTGGTACTTGGGTTTCTAATCCATTTCTGTTTGAATCCAAAATGTGTCCTCTTTATTTTATTGCCTCTTTTGTTCAGTGGAGTGAAGAAGGCTGAATATAAAAGAGTAAAAAAAGTTCATGGAATGAATGAGAACTGAGAAAGGGGAGGAAGAGATTATCGATTATTATTTTCAAAGACAGGAGCTGGAGGGAAGATGCTGCTTTATGAGTCACTTTCAGGTATGAGAAGTTGTGCACATTTGTACACTGCAAGAATGGAATCAAGAGGAAAGGAGAGGATGGGGATACAGATGACAAAAAAACAGCCAAAGGACCAAGGCCCCAAGAGAGTCACCAGGATGTGAGCCTAGGTGGACTCCTGGAGAGACAGACTGGAAACTGGCAAGTGACACCTGGTGCCCTTACACTGAAGAGAAGTAAATGTGGGTAGGAGAAGAGTTTAAATGTTTAAATATGGGGTGGGTGGGGGATTGGTTAGAATGAGTTGGGGAAAAGACATTGTTTTGGAAAAGGTATAAGAATAGATTTTGTAGTACTCTGATCAGGAGCACAGGCTCAGGGCATACCTTTCCTAAGTTCCAACTTCTGGTTCCAACTTTGCCCCTTCCTCACTCATTCTATAACTGGCTGGCTATCCTTCAGAACACAACTTATATGTCACCTCTGTAGAAGAGCCTTTCCTGACCACCTTCTCTGGAAAACATCTTCCTCATATTCTTAATCTCATGACATCACAATTTGTTAATATTTCGTTTGTGTTTACCTTTTCCTGTATGTCCTCCCCCACTATCACAGAAATCTCCATAAAGCCACCTCTATTTGATTCTCATGGCTGTATTTCTTACTCCTGACATAGTGCTTCTAGGCACATAGTAGGAACTGAACAAATATGTGTTGAATGAAAGAAATAAATTCCCTCTCTATCCTATCTAATAAAAGAGTAATATGCAAATTAACCACCACTCTGCTACATCCACAAGCCACGCCCACCAGCCAATCAGGAGCAAGTATGCAAATTAACCCAACCAAGATGGCTGCAGCCATAGAGTGAGTAGGAGGCTTGGGTTTCCCGGCCATGGAGGAAGCCAAGCTTTCCGCACACCCTGGCAGGGTGTGCACTCAAGGCCTGCACTCAAGTGCCCAGGCCTGCACTCAAGGCTACAAAGATTCAATTATAGAAGATAAGTAAATCTCCCAAAAAATGGTGGCAGTCACAGAGCTAGAGAGAACAGGAGGCTTGAATTGCCCCCGGCAATGGAGGAAGCCAAGCTTTCTGCATACCTTTGTAGGCCCAGGCCTCCACTCAAGGCTACAAAGTTTCAATTGTAGAAGATAAATAAATCCCAGATACCAGGGCCTCCTCTTGGGTATCCGGGGGCATGGCCGGCCTGCAAAACACCATAGGCCCCTCGTCCAGGCCGCCCCACACCCCAAGGAAACCCCCACCCTGATCCAGGATACCCTTCAGGGCAAACCAGCTGGCCCTCACCTGTGCACCAGGCCTCTATCCTATCTAATAATCCTATCTAATAAAAGAGTAATATGCAAATTGACCATCACTCCAACACACAAGATGGCTGCCTCCATGTGGACACAAGATGGCTCTCACAAGATGGCCAGCAGGAAAGGATAGTTGGGAGGGACCAGGCCTGTAAGGGAGGGCAGTTGGGGGTGATCAAGCTTGCTGGGGAGGGCAGTTAGGGGTGACCAGGAAGGCAGAGGAGGGAAGCTGGGGGTGACCAGGCCTGCAGAGAAGGGCAGTTGGGAGGGACCCAGGCCTGTAGGGGAGAGCAGTTGGGGAGACCAGGCCTGCAGGGGAAGGCAGTTAGGGGTGACCAGGCCTGCAGGGGAGGGCAGTTAGGGGCAAACAAGCTGGCAGGGGAACAGTTAGGCATCAATCAGGTTGGCAGGGGAGTGGTTAGGGGGTGATCAGGCTGGCAGGCAGAAGCAGTTAGGAACAATCAGGAAGGCAGGCAGATGAGCAGTTGGGAGCTGGCAGTCCTGGATTGTGAGAGGGATGTCTGACGGCCCGTTTAGGCCCAATCCTACTGTGATTGGGCCTAAACAGGCCATCGGACATCCCTCGAGGGGTCCCAGATTGGAGAGGGTGCAGGCTGGGCTGAGGGACACCCCCCTCCCACCCCGTGCACAAATTTCATGCACTGGGCCTCTAGTTATTTAATAGTTGAGTGACCTTGGCAAGATGATTTAACTTCACAGGCCTTGGTTTTATTATTTGTATAATAGAAATACTTATCATCCTGTCAGGGGGGTCTTATGAGCATAAAAGAAAATGATGAGCCTAAAAAGCTTTTTTTTTTTCTAATACATAATATGTTCAATTAACATCAGTTATTTTTTTGGGTGTGGGAGTGATAAAGCTTAGGGGTTCTTGCTAAAAAAAAAAAAAAAAAAAAGTAGGTTAAGATTTCAGAGGGAGCTCTTCAAAATGATAACAGCATCCAGGCTGAGATCTTCCTCTCTTCTGGGACTGATGGATTGGTGCCCATTTAGAATGTTGATTGACAATGAGGACAAAAAAAGGCACACAAAAATGGAAGTAGATCTTAAGAATATAACCCTGTGGTTCCAAGAAAAAGGATTAGAAGGGAATTCAAACCAAGTAAAATTTCCTTTCAGACAAGTGCTCTCCTCAGAACTGGCCTGCTGAAATAGAAAGGTCCCTGTCAATATCACATCTCATCACATCCTAGCTTGATGCACCTTAATACCAAGTAATATGCCCCATTAATCAAATTTAAGACAGTAAGCCTAGAATCTGGGAGTTGTAACCCAAGTCACTTCTCCCCAGGTAAATAGGAATGTATTTTTCTATAAATTGCTTTGAAGTGCCCTGAGATTTCTTTAATCTAATCATAAGGAATGATGGCCAATATCGTATTTGATGGGGCCATGTTGGCATATCTTTTATCTACTTCTATTACATTTCCCCCCAGATAATAAGGCTCCACAGGCTCTGGATTAAAACCCATATTACTGCTATCACAAAGGGAGGAGGTGAAGAAAAGTTTGCTTTCCCTGGCTTAGCAAGTGCTAGAAGTTCTCCGTCGGCTGAAAATGGAACTGGAAAGTTGAAAATTCAACTGTAATCCAGATTCTGTCATATTTGATTAGACTGGACATCTTAATGGAGTTTTAATACTTGGGGACACGTCTGTAGGATACTAACTCCTCAACCGGAAATAGTGCTCAGAGACATCCTGAAGCCCACCTGCCATTATTTACTAACATTTCAACTAGATTCCATTTAGACCTAGCAAAATTCCTTGTAATTTTATCCCGAGTTATACATATCTTTGTATTTAGAAGATATATATTCTTCATTCATCCTTGACTAGCATAGAAACATCAAAGCCCTGGCCATTGAATTTGTCACGATTAGTTATTTTTTTCTTCCTCTTTAGTTATTAATAATGCATAAGCAGAGATATCTTTGAACTCTTTCTAGATGGTTTATTTTTTAGTCTTCTTGTTTCCTCAGCATGCAAACTTATCAAAGCTACCTCTCTAATCTGTTGTTCTTTGCCTGAAATGCTCTTTGTCAGATGCTTATCTTTGAGGTTTTAAGCCTCTAAAAACACTTTTTTAATCTCCCTTTATCTCATTGCACTGTATCTGGCTCCAGGCTCTCCTATCAGCCTCTCCTTTTTGATTACATCCAGGTCTGAGTGCACAGATAAAAGGTGGGTGGGACAACAACCAGCACTTTCCCAGCAGCCCCTGGGAAGCATGCACTGGACATCCATTAGCTTCTTAAAGATATTTTTAGAGGAATGGCTTTCCAGTTCTAACCTCAAAGTGCCCAATCTAATTTCCTGATCCCTTATTTATTTTCTATCCCTTCCTATGTTTCATAGCCAGGCAGGGCATGTCTAATTTCTACCAAATTCAGCCGATGTCCACCACACAACTCAGCTATTGGATGTCAGAGGAAGGTACAAGTAGAGGAAGCATTCTGGAGCTTATACCACCACATCCACTAAAAAATTCTGCTGCCAACCAGCCAAGACCCATGTAGAAGCCAAACAAAAATTTTGCACCCATATTTCTATGTTGTATACCTATTTTTTAGCTGCTGTTCAATTTTTCATATTCATCATTTTTATGTTTATGCCAAGTCTTAGCCATTTCAATGTGTTCCATTCTTTCTCTCTTAAATTTATTCACATATTCTTGAACACTCCACAACCTGTGCTTCTTAAAATTGGCTACACATTGGAAACGCTTAGGAAACTTAAAAAAGAATTTCCACTGCCTGGTTTCCCCATCCCAGGCCAATTAAATTAGAATCTCCAGATGAGGCTCAGACATCAGTATTTTATACAAAATCTCTTCCAGATAATTATAATATGAAGCTAAAGTTTCAAAAACCATTGTTAACCCATCGTTATCTAGATGCTGTAAGATTTCTGCCTAACTTACTATTAGGCAGTGTTTGTGAAAGCTCTTTGGCTTTTTCTGAAGTTCAGCTTCGTTCTCTCAGATACTTCCTCTAAAGGTTGGTGCTGACAGTCTGATTACCTGAGTTAATGCACCCTTACATCCAATTGTCCCAGGGATCACACCACACCATCGCCATCCTCTTATATTCACTAGCAGAAACTCAGGGATTGCACTAGGTAACTTAATAACTTACCTCTAATTTTATTAAGGAAGGGAAATTGCTATAAGGGTATGAAAACAAAAGAGCGTGGGAGGCAGTTCACCTATCCAAAAATAGGAACATGGAAAGGTAATATTCTCTTTGTGTCATCCATCAAGTACCAAGTTCTGGGTGTTCAGAACCAAACGTAGCATCACTTTGGTTAATAATTGTGCCTTAGTCACATGCTGTCCTGAACAAGCGGTGCTGGGTTCAATCTCTGCCCGCTACAATGGGAATACACTTAGCATTATTTAGAGCGGATGCTCACCTGCAGCTACTGTCATGCTGAGGGACCAGATGGCTTTAGGATGCAGTCCTCCCTACGTCAATGATATTCACCTACAGCCTTGCTTGGAATATAAATTAAAGCATCACTTCACAATAAACCATACATGTTTGGTGATCAATACAGAACTCTAATTTTCTCAAGTTAATGCCTTTTAATGACAGGTTCCCAATGCTAGCTGTAGACAGTTACATGCAAGATTATAAATCACGGTGATGCCTTAACTCTGAATTATTAATCTTTGCTCCCCCTGCATTACATAATTGATAATGACTATATTGACAGTTCCAAGAGAGCTCAGAGATGGATCTGTTCAGTGGCAGAAAAAGCATTCCTGCTGTGGAGTGCAGCAAACAGTGCCGAAATGACATGCTGTGTATTCTAATGAGTGAATTCTATAACCTCTAGTTGTATCCTTGAATTCTCCAGGCTTTTCCTTCTCCCTAAAAAGCTTAGTTGTGGTCAGAAAGTGACCAAATAAGTATATTATCTTCTTCCCTTGGATATTTGTTCCCTGTGCTCCTTCAAGTCATTTTTGGTGACTTTTACTGACAGAAAAATTCATAATATCTCCCATTAGAGTCCACAGATCCAATAAAGCTACATGAGAGAGAGCTATAGTGTATTTTTCCCAGCAGATCCACATTCTTTATGAATTTACCCTGTTTGGTAGCAAATGCAAGGGAGAAGAAAGGGTAAACAAGACAATTTAGAGCAGTGGAGATGCCCACCACATTGACTAAATTTTAAAAGTGCATATCTCCCTTGGCATGGGAATTTTATTCATTTACAAAGGAGCATTCTCCCCTATGAGCCTAGTTGGCGTCCACCAACAACAAAGATAAATGCAAATTATTTTACAGTTTTATTTAGGCCTAAAGTCTGGTCTAGAGGGAGCCATCTACTCACATGTGACTACTCTGTGAAGTATATCCACAATACATTTTCTCTGTACAGGTCGAGCATTCCCCAAGAGGCAACTGGCTTTTCATATTTTCACTGTACATACAAGCGAGTTAACATCTCAATTGACCGTTTTGGTTTTCAGCTGTTCATTTTGTACACAGAGCAGGGGTGAAAGACTCTCAATCCACTCCACACACAGGAGGGCAGCTGCCTAGGAAAAAGCATGTCATTTAGAACAGGACACTTTCACTAAATCAGAGGGGAAACTTTCTCATAATTGATCACACGATCCCTTTCCCCGCTATGACTCAGGGGAACAGGTGATGGGTAATTTCTTTGAAATGATTTTCATCATTATCTCAGGAGCACATTTGACACTTGGATGTTGTAAACTCATTCTCTGTTGCTCACATGCCCTTCCATTAGGTCCACATCTTGATGGAGTAGTGCCAATGCCATGGGTTAAAAACTAAGAGCTCTTACACTTTGCCTTTGTGTGGTGTTAAGAAGGTCACCTTATGTTACTAAGTCTTGTTCTTATATATGGACAGCAGTGACAATAATATATGCCCAACTGTATCAGTCATGGATTAAAGGGCTTTGATAGGTGTAAAAAGTAATGTAAATCTATAGTGTCATTGGTATTGTTGAAGGCCACATGGTCCTAGATAAATATCTAGAGGTTGGTGAGCAGGGAGTAACCTTGGGTTTTCTTACCAGCGTTCATTAAACCTGGAACAGTAAATCTTGCATTCCTTTGTCTCTCCATTTGCTAACTCATTTTAAATGTTTTATACTTGTTGTACAGTTGGCACTTAGTGCTTCCTTGTTCTCTAATTGTCAATATAGATAACACAAAATGGCATTCTGTCATCATCTGTTATCTTACCCTTAAATTGTGTCATGAGTGTTTCATATTTTTTCTCAGCTATGTGGCATCTGCCCACACTGTCTAGAATAGTGCCATGTAACAGATTCTGTTCTTTATAAATACCAATAGGACTAACAGTCCCGTGTATTATCTTTACTCCGTGCACAGATAGAAAGAAGGTTAAACCTCAGAGATAGAATAGATGTGCTGATGCAGTAAGAATTAACCGCATAGTTTGGCTGAATCCCATTGGTATAATTAGTATCTGCTAAAGGATGCACAGTTTGTAATTTCTGACAGAGAAAGTAAGTCATGTTTCAGTCTCATTCCTTGGTCTGTTATCTATGGCAAAATGTGTATTGCGTTTTGAGACATAATTTTCTATTTCAACTAATCTACATTTGTGCCACTAAGGTTTTTTCTCCCTATTTAAATGGATATGAAAGAATTAATGCTCTGCATTGTAATGAATATATCAGTTTTCCAGTGTTCATGAATGCTATATATTGGAATAGATTTAAGCTATGGTGAGATCACTGCTAAATCATTTCCAGTTGTATAATCAATTTATGGAAAGAAGATTGACCTGAGGTTACTCAGGGGAAAATACTCTTTCATTTTGTAGATGAATTGGAACACTTAGCCTAATAACGTAATGGCAGAAAGTAATTTGACACCAACTCTTAGAGAATGACTTTGGTTCCATATCTCCTAACTGCCCCTGTTTTATATATGTAAGGGATACTTGACTCTGCTCTGATATACTGGTTTTCTTTATAAATATATTTTGCTTACTGATATGGGTACCTCAATTTGATGAACACTATGGTATTTCTTTGTTTCAACATTTCTCTGAAAAAAGAAGTTTTAAGAAAATGCTTTCCTTCCATGTAAAATTGAATTTAGATGCTAGATCCTAAAGACAAGTTGGAGGCTGCAGTCCAACTTTGTGATGATAAATCCTGCTTATTTATTAGTTTTTGCTGATTGTTTTGCTCCATTGCTGAGTTCTTTCCTGATCTTTAGAAAAACCCTCTGTACTCAGTACCAAGCTATCCTCATGCTGCTGGTCTAACTTTGACTAGTACCCTAGTTTATCCTAGTTTGAAATATTAGCTATTTCCTTCATTGCCAAGATTTCTCTCTCTCTCTCTCCCTCTCTCTCTCCCTCCCTCCCTCCCTCCATCTCTCCCTTCCCTTCCTTTTCCTTCCTTTCTTTCTTTCTTTCTTCCTTCCTTCCTTCCTTCCTTCCTTCCTTCCTTCCTTCCTTCCTTCCTTCCTTCCTTCCTTCCTTCCTTCCTTTCTTCCTTCCTTTCTTTCTTTTTAAAATATATTTTATTGATTTTTTTACAGAGAGGAAGGGAAAGGGATAGAGAATTAGAAACATCAATGAGAGTGAAACATCTATCAGCTGCCTCCTGCACACCTCCTACTGGGGATGTGCCTGGAACCAAGGTACACGCCCTTGACTGGAATCAAACCTGGGGCCCTTGAGTCCTCAGGCTGACGCTCTAGCCACTGAGCCAAACCGGTTAGGGCTCTTTCTTTCTTAAATATATTTTTATTGATTTCAGAGAAGCAGAGAGAGGAAAAGAGATAGAAACATTAACAATGAGAGAGAATCATTGATCGGCTGCCTCCTGCACGCCTCCTACTGGGGATCGAACTCACAACTGGGTATATGCTTTGACAGTGAATCAAACCATGACCTTTCATAGGTGACTGCTCAACCACTGAGCCATGCCTGCTGGGCAAGATTTCTTTCTTTTTCCACTCGCCTTCCTTCCCTTTCTTCTGTCCTGAATTAAGACAACTCTCTCCAATTTTGTTATTCATCCAGCTACCTTTCCCTCATATTTTCCTAGATCATCTCCACCTCCACTGTCCTCTTTATGATGAGCAGCCTACTTACCACAACTTTTCAATTCACTAGGAGAGTAGTCTGAATAGCACTAGCTAGTCTCAGTTTGACAATTATTGTTTAGGGATATGGTTAAAGAGCAACCACAAATGTATCTGCCTATGTTATATCATGTTGAAAAATGATCAAAAATATTTTAAATTCTATTTTGGAGTTATTAGCCAAAAGCACTTCTGATTTTCTAGAGAAGTGATCTGAAAAGGAAAATTAAAACAAAAAAGGCTGCAGAATTGATTTATTTTGGTAGACGTTGAATGGTCAGTTGTCTTAGTCCATTCAACCTGTTACAACAAAATACCATAGACTGGATGGCTTATACACAATGGACATTTATTTCTCACAGCTTTGGAGGCTAGGAAGTCCAAGAATAAGGTGCCAGCATACAGGGTGTCTAGTGAGAGCCTGCTGCCTGCTTCCTGCTTCATAGATGGCGGTCCTTTTTGCTGTGTTCTCACATGTTGGAGTCTGAGGTCTCTTTTTATAAGGGCACTAATCCCACTGAGGGCTTAACCTTCATGTCTAATCACCATCCAAAGGCCTCACCTCCAAATACCATTACATTGGGGGTTAGGTTTCAACATATAATTTTGGGGGGACATAAACAGTCTACAACACCAGATTACATTTATAAATGTTAAATAAAGTTAATAATTTCTCTCTCTCTCCCCCACCCTTTCATTCATTAAAGTATTTTCTATTTGAGAGTGCCTAAAGCTGCAACAATTTTTAGTACATAGTTATCAGCATCTCCTACCATTCTCCTGATTAATTTGTTCCTGTAGCCAATATTGAATATATTCAATTCATAATAATTGGTTATTCATTAAGAGTGGGTGCTAAGTATTAGGAGAAATAAAGAATTCTATACTTTATTTCCAGAAGCTTTTATTGAGTGACAGTTCATTCTAGTCAGGTGGTTGTTAGGTACTATATGATGAACACAGTGAGAGCCTAGTGAATTAGACATGCAACCTGTACTCAAGCACCTTGTGATTTAAGAGTCAAACTAAAGTATTTAGACAAATGACAATCTGTCCTTTTTTATGACATTTATTAATTTATTTAAAAATGTAATGTTTAGGTCAAAATATATATTTAATAATTAAATAGTACTACAAGACTAATTGTAAATTAAGAACATTCCTATGACCCACCTGTCTTACTCATAATATTCTTCTACTAACTAATTCTTTCCTACATCTTCTCACCTGTTTCCCCATTATAATTACATGACAATGTTGGTTCAATTGATATTCAGGTTTTATCTTATTGTAACTTGGTGTATTATGCCTTCATTATATTTCCTTCTATATTTCCCAATGGAAACATAACCCCTCTCTCATAGGCTGAGTTATGTCCTTCTAAAATTCTTATGTTGAAATCCCAACCCCCAGCACCTCAGAATGAAACCGTATTTGTAGAAAAGGTCCTTGAAGAGGTGATGGAGGCTGTTAGCACGGAGCCCTAAGCTAATATGACTGGTGTCCTCATAAGAAGAAAGAGACATCAGGGGCACATGTGCACAGAGGGACAGCCATGTGGAGAGGCAGCAAGAGAGCAGCCCTCTACAAGCCAAGGACAGAGGCTTTAGGAGAAATCAATCCTGATGACACCTTAATCTAGCTCTCAAAACTAGAAGAAAATACATTTCTGTTGTTCAGCCATCTAGTCAGTTATACTTTGTTATGGCAGCCCAAGCAAACTAATGTACACTCTGAACACTAAAACACTTCAGATATTGTGATATTTCCACCATTTGCCAAGAAACCTTTCTCAAAAAACTCTCTCTTCCTGCCCCCTGTTGGACTCATGCTACAGCCTGATGCACAATCTTTGTTCTGGGATTTCACTTCATCCCTATTCTTTGTTGGGTCTCCTATTTATTAAATCCAGTGTCTTCTTTTGCTTCATCTCTTGTTTTGACAGCACACACATGCCAGTAGCTTCTTTAGAAAAAGTAGGAATAGAGTTTTGTTTTGTTTTTCACACTTGTATATATGAGAAATGTTTTATTCTGCTTTCATGCCTAATTGACAATTTGGCAGCATTTACAATTGTAGTTTTAAAACCATTTACTCTCAGAATTTTGAGGGAATCGCTCTATCATCTTCCAGTTTTGAATGTTGTTGCTAAGAAGTTTAATGCCTTTATGTTTCTTGATGCTTTTTATGTTATCTGATTTATTTCTTTTCTGGGAATTTTTTGGATCTTTTCTTTTCCCTTGCTTTCTGAATTTGCATGTTGATGTGCTTTGGGTAATTTATCATTTATTATACTGGGACCTTAGCATACCCTTTTTATCTGGAAAATAATCTTATAATCTTTTAGAAAATTCTCTTGAATTATTGTACCCCAGATTTGGTTCCTTGTAAAGTGAACTATGAGATAGATATTAACATGCAGGAGGCATGGATCTCTTAGATTAATCCTCTAATTTTCTGTATATTTGGGTAGGTCTTAAGGACTAGTGGACTTCACTTTAGGAATATTGGGAGGACCCAGATGGTTCCTTAAGGGACCAAAAGTCAATATTTATAAGCATTTTATGACTGCTATAAGGCTTCCCAGGGAAGACTACTCCAAAACTCATGTGTAGGAATATTGGCTAAACAAATGACATTCTTGCAGTGGAGTGGAATTAAGCAGGATGGGGAATGTCATCAAACAGTAACATTCTAGAATGGTGCCTTACTCTGCCTCTGTGCCAGGAGTGCTAAAATCTGGGCAATCGCTAATTCAGTTTATACACAAAATAAACCATCAGTTTCTGGGAAGAGGCTAAGTATTTAAACACTTTTCATGAGACTTTCAGGTAGACTTTTAGTTTTCAGTCCTACACCTCACTCTATCCTTCCTTGGTATCTAGAATTCATACCATTGTAATTAGATAGTTATTAATAATGGGAAAGGAGCAAAAGAGAAGGACAGACATTATAGTCATAACAACAGGAAGCTGCAACTTTGCACTCCCCAGTGAATCATCTGCCCATTCCTTGCAGATCACTGGGGGAAGAGGTCCATCAGAGGGGAGCTAGACACATGCCCAATAAAATTAGGGGAGGTACCTGCCTGCCAGTCAATCCTGGGGACAGAGATGGTTGGCCAGGATGGGCGGGGCTGTGAAAATTTGGGAATACATACTCCCCTAAACAAAGTGTTATTGCTCTTGTTGCTCTTGTGCTTGACTCTTGGCTTATGGGACTCTTTCTCCTGCTTCCTTGCATTCACCCATGTTTTCTCCATAGCTATGTGGTCCTGTGGACCCCATATACTAGTACAATGGACTGATGGATGGCAGTGAGGAACACAAACTGTGCTAGCCTAATACTGGATTGGACTTCAATATGGAAAGGAAACGTTGAACACTGGCTCTGATTTTAGCTCTCCTGAAGCCCATTCTATACTTCTTCTATGACTGGACAAAGGGAAATGGAACTTTGGAATCTCAGGGATTTGAGTCCACAGAAATATAGCTTTCTGCAATATTTGACTTTCCCGTGCAAGTCTCAGAAAATTCTTTTTTGGGGGATGTCGCAAGAATTCCACTCCCACGACCAATAGGTGGGGACAAGGACCTTTCTCCACTGGTAACAGAATCTCAATATATGAACCTTTTGAAGTTCCTGCTGCATGATATAGCTGGCTTCTCGTTGGTCCCACGCATCTTCCAATCGTTTGTTGACATCTCTTTATCGCTAGATAACTCCCTTGCTTTTTTTCTTTTTGTGTCCTGGATTTATCTTTACTCTCATTTGAATAGGATTTCTGGAAGAAGCAGAGAAAAATCTCTCATGTTTAATCTTCTATGTTTAACCAGGAGTTCTCACTTTCTATTTGAAATGTCACATTCTCAAGAATATTGAGAATATTCTCAAGAGGTCAGAGAAAGAAGAGATTATCTTTGGCTGAGTGTCATGAGAAGGTCAAGAGGATCTATGCAATAATAAAGATTCTTCCTTCCAGAGTATATAAAATACTGGGCATAGGGCTTTTACCAGTATTATCAATATAGTCTGTCTAATCTATAATAGTACTGAAAATGTTATTGAATTTCCCCTGGAAAGATTGATTATTGATTTTTTGGGTACTGTCTGGAAAAGACTATTTCTTGCTGTTGGTTCTTTCTCAGTGAATTGGAAAAATGTAAATGAGAAAAAGAAAATATACAGTGACTAGGGTTAGACTAGGCTTTCTTTTCATATCCATTTTTTCTATCCCAAGCAGAATTAAAGTACCGAGGAGGAAAGGTGCTTAACAAATAGTGCTTGTTTTTTTGCCATTGATGCTATCATTAATCTAATAGAGCTGCTCAAGGTTCTGTGGCTGCTCCATTTAGGAATGTCAAAATAAGCTTTTTAAAGATATATGGTTTAACTTGACCTTCAAATCCTTGTCATTTTCTTTCTTATTTATTATTAAATTTGCCTTTTAAGATAAAGTAAATAAAATTATATTTAAAAAACTATACTGTGTTTATTTACTTATTCTATTTATTGGAGATGGTATCTGGCATATCAGAAAATGTAATTGTCTTATATCTTTTATTATGTGTTTCTGTATAAATTTAGAAGTTTTATTTTGGTGACTTTATTTTATTTAGGGGAGGTGATACTTTAACTGTCTGATTGTTTTCTAAGTGCTTTTGGTTATCTTATTGAAAAAAGGAACCTGGCCTCATAATTCGCAGCATTTATAGAAAGCATTAATTTCATGAATTTTTGCTTATTAACAAACTTTTCTTGAAAACTCAAGTAAACGAAGGATGAGGAAACAAAAGATGCACATTGGCTTCTATTCCCAGTATTCTACTCACTCTGCCCCTTCAACGATCAATGATGATCTCCTAATTGACAAATCTAATGGCAGTTTCTTAGTTGTTTATTCTCAATAGAATCTCTATTGTTAAATGACTGAAAGAACTCTTGACTTTTTTTTTCTTTATTCATATTGTTGACACTATTACAGATGTTTCTATTCCCCCAATTTTGCCCAGCCCCACCTCCCTCCTCTCTGGCCATCACCACATTGTTTTCTGTGTCTGTGGATTATGCACACTTGTTCTTCGGCTAATCCCCTCACCTTCTTGAAAATTTAAACTCTCATTGTATCTCTTTATCCAACCATTCCTTTTTCTGTGTATGTGTGTGTGTGTGTGTGTGTGTGTGTGTGGTGTTGGTATGAGATCATGTGATATTTTTTTTCTCTGACTGGCTTGTTTCACTTAGCATTGTAATCTCCAGGTCCATCCATGCTGTCTCCAAGGCTAAGATAATTATGTTTGTCCATCACAGTGTAGGTCAGAAAATATATGCATATTTTAGATGTGCCTACGTCTAAAATGGATCTCCTTATGTTTTTCTCTTCAAACCAAGTGCCCCTTGGTGTTTTGTTATTATTGTGTACTTGTCATCCAGGTTTGATTTCAATGCCTTTCCCATTAACATAGTACTGTTGATTTCTCCTTCATATTTTCTCACCTCCAAATTTTACTTATTATCAGTACTATAATTCCCTAAACATTTTTTCAGGATTTAGTTTTCCAGGTCTTGTGTATGAATGAACTAACCAACCAACTACCCATCAATCACTTGATCAATAAATATTTACCAAGTGCACCATTCCCCAAGCTCCCAGGGGGCAGTCATTGAGATGGGGGTCAGTTTAACCATAGTCAAATGATTTATTCTTCCATCTCACAAACCATAAATTACTTCAATTTTTCTACAAGGAATCTGTGAAATTTTAAGAAGTTTCTGAGAAAGAATGCCCTCTGCAATCTGTTTCAGTTTATCTCCTCACCTTGCCTCTTACTCTTCTGTATCTACTATCCATTACTGACAGGTAGTTGTATTAAAACCCATCTAGCATACTTCCTGCCTTGAGTATCCCATCTCTGAGCTTTTGCATTTGTTATAACTCCTGTGCCTGGGGCAACCATTCTTCTCTCTACTAATCTAAGCAGTATTCTGAAGCCTACTGCCTCCACAAAGCCTCATTCGATCATATTATTACTCAATGCTTTCCCTTCCTCTTGAGTTACCTACCTTAAATATGGATCGCATGGCTAGCTGGTTTCTCTAAGTCATTTGGGTGTTAGTACAAATAATTCCTCCTCAGAGAGGCCTCCCCTGACTCACCTAAGGCCAGTCCTCTCCCAACCTATTTGCTTATCTCATTAGCCTACTTTTATCATAGTACTCACCCCTCTGACCCTTTCTTGTTCATGTATATTTACCAAGTATGTAGGCACTATTCTCATCACTTTACATGTATGTACTAATTTAATGCTCAGAAAAACCATATGATGTATATTGTACTATTAACATCATTTATAGTTATAATAACCAAGATACAAGACCGTGGTCACTCAGGTACTAAATATCAGAGTGTTGAATGTGGCTTCCTAGTACATAAGCTGGATTTATGCCAAAGCTCCCCAACAAGTGGTAAAATAATGATAAATGCTTTCTCTTCAACTCTAGAGTAAGTTGTTTGAAGACAGGCAATTGAGGATCATAATTCTTTTCACCTCCTATAGTGGCTGGAATTCTCTTGGCTGTAATGGACAAGATTTAGCAGTAAGTGTGATGTCACATATTAAACCTGCAACACCCTTCAGAGCTGTCCAAATGGGATATAAATGCATTAAGAGAAAAAAAAAATCTCCCTTCAAATCAGAGGAAGACTAGCCAGGAGTGAAATGGTACCAGACACCTTCTTTTCTTCTAATGGGGCTTTTTCTCTGTCTCCACATACACAGGAATCACTAGGAATTAGAACAAAAGAAGCATTAATGTTTTACATCTTTTCATAAAAGTAGAACTAGTTATACATCACCACCCTTGAAATACTTAGGTTCTGGGAAGTAGAGAGTAAATGATGGCTTATGCTCATGTTTTGACAGCTTTTCCAGGGATATCATCAAATCAGCTTTCTTAAACTATTTAGATGTTTCTGTTTATACCCCTCACCAGGAAGAACTGTAACTCTGATGAACGACTTTCTTTACCAAACCAGACACCTCATTTCCTGCCTTGAAAAATTTGGATTAGCATACAAACTGTCCCTGGGGGCAAAAAAAAAAAATGTAGTAATGCGCCAAATCAAGGCTATTTTGAACTGTGATTGTAACATGCTAGAAAAATGTCCTGCATTGATTTCTGCAGTTAGACCTTATAGTTCTCTATAAAGTTTCTCCATTTAAAAGCAATCAAATCAATATTTCAGGATCTGTGAACTTGAGGCTTAAAATAAATAAAACCACTCAAATAAAAATAGGCCTGTGTACTCAAAGATCGCAAATCAATGAACTTTTGACAGTAATTCTAAAATTGATTTTTTAGTTAATATTATTATGAGCTTATTATAAGGAGCATGAATCTAAGAATAGTGTTTGTTTCTATGAATTCCTCCTGTTCAATCAGATATATTTCACCTCACTTTAACCTGTTCTTATATTATGTTATAGAAGACCTGAGAAAAACCAAACAATGCTCTGAGAAATGGAGTTATACAGCTTTATTATGCCGGCGGGCTCAGAGGAGGTTGCCTCTCAAATTCTGAACAAACCAATATGGTGGAAGCCCCTTTTTTTATCCCCTTTTGGTGTTGTTGTCCCCCAAATATGGATCATACTTCTGGACCTTTCGCGGGCTTTGCAAAAAGCCCCAGGTGTTGGGGGTCTTGAGACATACCGAAGGGCCTGGCCTGGCGCCAGCACTGACAATCCCCCTCCAGGGGCTGTGTCATGGTTTATGGCCTCTGTAAAATGTGAGCATTTAGGTAACAGGTCTTGCAAGACCAGTTTGTGGAGAAAGGGACAATGACTTAATTACAGGTTATCAAGAATATACACTGGGCTTGCTGGCACAGATTCAGATTGCTAGCCACCCCCCCCCCCCCCCCCCCCAAATATTAGGGTTACATTGGAATTAGCCTTTTAGACTTCTCGATCACACCACCTCTGTAAAGCCACCTTAGCGTTAATCAACTATCATTGCTTCAAATGGGAAAACAGGAAGACGAGGCTGTGATTGGTGTGTGATAGCTATTCTATTGCTAAAAATGGAGTTGAGGCGCAATGCTCCAAGATGCGGTGTTAGCCCCAGGATCCTTCTTCATTGTAGCAGCGTGTCCATTCTCCCTCTTGTACTACTTTATCTGTAGCGCAGTTTGTTCTTTCAACGCTCCTAACTTATGCTGCAAACACTTTCTGCCATGTAGCCATTCTTTTTTTTTTTCTACCCATGCTCAGGAAGCCCATATCAATAAGATGTTGTTATTAAAACTGTCATGTCTCTCCTACAACAAATCTTACTGTAGCAGAGTGTCCTGTGGCTTCAGAGGCTATTAATGTTTTCTCAGCTGTCAATTGATTTCAAGGCTGCCTCCCTATCAAGCCATGTGCTCCTTCAAAAGTTACGTAAGCCAGACTGAAAGAAAGGATTGTGAAAGTGTCTGACAATCTCCCATCATCTCCACACAGCCTGTCATTGCTGGATAAATCTTTCCCATGTGGATCTTTTGGTAACAGTTTCTCCAACTCTCCAGTTAGCCTTCCTCTTTCCTATGATGTGAAGGCTTTTAACTGACCAGAGGAAACTAGCTTGATAGTTTTCAGCTACTAGGGATGTCACGTTCATTTTCAAAATAAGATTAAAATGGCAAATGCGGTGTTATCTGTCTTTTAACTCTTAAGATAAGTTGGCAACAATATAGGAATTGATCCCCTTGAAACTTTCACATTTTAATTTAAGGAAAGCTGCCCAGGACTTCCATCACTAATTGGCAATTCATGTGCTTGATTATTTACTTCTTTAGTATCATTCAAGAGTCAACTCTGCTTCTATCTCCTGTATGTAATACTTGCCTACTGCTCCAGCTCACAGTGTGCTGTGCAATAGTGATTATAGAGGAGCCATAAGCATGGATGATGTTGCACACAGAAAGTGAGCTGAATGAGAAGAAAATAAGGAGAATATCAACATTTGAGGGGTGGCCCAAAGTATTCATGCTCTCTTCCAAACCACTTTGATTCTCAGAAATTGGATCATTTGTTCTTTTGATACCTGGTACATTCTCATCTTCTGTGACTTTTCTCTTCCCCTTTCCCAGACAGTTTTGATACCAAACCTTGCTTATCAGTTCAGCCTGTGGTTTCCTGTGACATTCAAGAAGGTAGAGAACAACTCTACCTGCGTTCTTCCAACAAGAATGTAAGTGTTTCTCCCACTGAGGCTTCAAATAAACCAGCTCATGACTTAGTATCTCCCAGAACCCACACATAATCTTCACAACCAAAGGTCTTCTGTGTCCTTTAGGATAATGCAAAAATTATGCAGCATGGACCACAAGGAGATTTGAGACCTGACCTCAATTTGCCTTGTGACATTTGCCATCTGTGCCTCAGCATTCATCTATTCCTGCAAATGTTTGATTTGGCCCCTCCTTTTCCTGGAAACATCATGTCCTTTCCCACCTCTGACTCTTAATTCACACTGTTCCTCTACCTTGTGTAGCACCCCTATTTATTATGATGAGCTATTCATTCTTTGACTTTTACCCCAAACCTCCCAGTGCACTTAGACTAGACCTAATGATCACACACCGCTGAGTTTCACACATGTCTCCTCTGCTACCCTGTGGAACCTTCTAAGTCAAGGACAAGCTCTGCATCTGCAATGCAAGCGCACCATGCTTGGCAGTCTGTGTCAGGTAGAATGTCTAACTGAACTTAAAAAATTAGAAGAAGAAAAGAAAATATTTCTCACTTGAAGTGTTTCATTGGTGGCATCTGTCTGCCTCTTTTATACCTCTTGTGTTTATTCTTAGCATCCTGACACAAGGTAGACTGGAGTTTCCTTATTTATGCAAATAGAGCCATCCTTACTGAGAAAAGAACAGAATATGAAGGAAACTAAAAGTCAAGGCCACAATGTAAGAATAGAGCTGATGTGTGGAAATCAAGAGAGGGAACATCAAACCTTTACTAGTAAAACCTAAGCAAATTCATCACAAAATTTAGTTCTAGTGTATGTAGCAGGTGGCCAATATTCCTCTTCCCCTAGGGACAAATGTACCGCATTTCCTGTTCCAATAAACATTTATGCTTTTACCTTGGACTTCTCATCAAAACAAAACAAAACAAAACAAAACAAAACAAAACAAAACAAAACAAAACAAAAAAAGCATCTCTCTCTGGCAGGCACCAATGGAAAAAGGTTTTGGAGAAAAATGAAGTTTTGTAAGTGATGCTGGGTGGCGCTAGATGTCACTGACCAAGACTCTTATTATTCTTAGTGACTACCCAACCATTCTCTGAACACACTTGGGCCCAGTGAGGGTGGGTGAAGTAGGGACAGGAAAGTGGACACAGATTTCCCCTGCACAGAGTCTATGAGTAGGGGGAAAGTGAGCAGGCCAGCACACTTGGAGTGGTAGTGATTGGGTGGAAGCCTGCATGTTTCGCTGCCCTACATGGTGATCCTGTTATCATCCAGGCAGCTGTAGCCCCATAGGCAGATGGAGTTATTGAGTCACAAAGCAACACAGACCCAAAAGAACAATGACTTTCTACCTCTCCAATGTGAGTGAAATGGGGCACCTAAGAAATTTTCTGAGTTGGGATTGTTATGAACCTCAAAATGAGAGGATTATGGTCTCATTAGCAGTCATCTAAAATACCCAAGCTCTGTGGGCCCACAGGAGCTAAATGAATAAGCTCTCGTGAAGGGCATGGAGAGATATGGGGATTTGAATAAATCCACACATGTACCAACAGGTGGAAAATGCAGCTCTCTTATCTTTTCCCTCTCCTTTTATGTGCCTGTGAGATAATAGCATGTGTCCTCATTCAAACTGGCCTATTGACTACGACTTAGTGCCGCCACTCTGCCCCTTTCTGCCAATTATATTGGGAATTGTAATGTTATCTCCTTGCTGCTCGACCCTTCTGAACCTGTCAAATATGTTCTCTCGCAATGCATATTAATCTGAGACATGTGATTGAAAGAAGGAGCAAATAAATCCATCTTCAAGATGTGATAAGTATGAAGTCGTCCTAATAAATGGGCTTTGTGTTAAACATCTGCAGTATCGCCAGGACTGGGGGATATTTAATTAAAGACACACACACAAAAGATAATGAGAGGGGTAGGAAGACTCCGCCTGTATGTGGGTTTTGTTTCTAAAAGTCAGCCACTTTCTGCTGTATTGCTGTTAATTAAATATTGCATCAAAAGTCGTGTACTGATCTTAAAAGGAAAGATGTGATTAAACGCATTCTTTAGCTTGTATATGACTGTATGTGTGATAAAAAATTGTTTAGGCAATAAGGCAGTCATAAATACAACATGGAACATAGTAAGTGATGTAGTGGGGAGAAAAATATGTTCAGGGATAAGGAGAAAGAACACGGAAAAGAAAAAGCTTTCCTGAAAATGATGCTGTGAGGCTAACCTGGGAAGCTTAAATAATGGCTCGTGAACAAAGGGTAGTGCATTGCTGGAAGCCTGCAAGGAGCTGAGCTCTCATTTAAAGGGAATTCTGAACGACTATGCCAGCAAAGAAAATTAGGTTGGAAGATGACAAGATTTCCTTCCCCCTTTACGGGCTATAATTTACTCTTTGAAACTATGTTCCTTTTCTTTCCCTCTGCTGCAGAGTTCCTGGCTCTAGTTGTATGAGAAGCACAGTCATTCCTTCAAACTAAGAAGGAGGTGCACCTTGAGACAATTTAGTGTCCTTGGGTGCCATGGAGACCACACTCTTCCATCTCCTCCCTTTTAGAGGAGCTAAAAACCCCTCTGCCCTTTCCAAAGGTCATGGTCAGTAGATATTTTTTAAAGGGACACATATGGACTAAAGAGATGAGCAACTGTGACTCAAGAAGCTAAATGAATTGAAAGGAAAGGAAAGGTCCCTGGCCTGGAATCTTTCCTCTGGGTGGAGGGTCAGGTCAAGGGGTCAAGGACCCAGAAGGAAGATGGGACAACAAACTAGGTGAATTTGGCACTGGGTCTTTTCACTTAACAGAGGGAAAAGACTATTGCCAAGGGAGGGGAAATATAATAAAATGAAACGCAGAAGCCAGGGCAAAAAAATAAAATAAAAATGCTCCCCTCTCCCTTCCTTTCCAGGGGTTGCTCATTTTTTTTATTTATTTTTTTTTTGTGCTTAGGGGATCCAAATGCTCCAAACAAGGCTGATACTAAATGTGTGCATTGGAAAACAAGTGATAACACTCCAATTTCACTCAAGAAACATGAAAATATTGAAACAGTATGAAAAAGTTCTGATGCAGTCTGTGGCCTTTACTTCTATGAAGATGCCCTTTCAACCTCAAACCTATGAAATTATAGCCTTTATTTTCCTCTTGGTTATTCAATGTGAAATAAAGAAACATGCTTCCAGGTAAACAATCTCTTTGCTGTCATCATCAGGACATTCATGCCTTCCATATATATTGTTAAGAAAATAAGAAGAGGATATACACTTTCATTTTATTTTTTACTTTTTTTATTGTTTTAAGTATTACAAATAGTAGTACATATGTCTCCTTTTATTTTTCCCCATTGACCTCCCCCCGACCTCCCCTATCCCCCAGTACATGCCTTCAGCTGCCCCCCCCCCCCCCAGTGTCTTGAATCCATTGGTTGTGCTTATATGCATGTGTACAAGTCCTTCGGTTGGTCTCTTACAGCCCCCCTCGCCCAACCTCCCCTGTCTTCCCAATGTACTTTGACAGTCTGTTCAATGCTTCTTTGCCTCTGTATCTTTTCCCACCATTTCTTTGCTTTAAAAAGTTTTGCTTTTGCAGACTAGAAATAAACATATAATAGCAAAACAAAACAAAACAAAAAAATGTTTGAGTCCCAATTTCAATGTCCAACAGTTCTGAGTCCCCGTTTCAATGTCTAACAGTTCCTTATGTGTACATGTCAGCAATGATATCTGGATGGTGGGCACATGGTGGCAATGCAGGTCCGACCCTCTCTGGTTTGGTCCTAGGCAACCTGGAGTGGTGCACAGCTGCTGACTGCTCGCTTGGCAAGGCGTTGTCAGTGTCTTCCATCTCTGGACTGTTTTCCCTCTTGTCTTCGTGGTTGGAGCACACCTGTCAATTCCTCTCTGTTGCAGGAATCCACATGGTCTTGGAGTTGTTTTCTGAAAATATACAAACATATTCTCAACCACAAGTTAATAAAGGTATCTTTTCTATTTAATTGATTTGGGATCCTTTTTATTTTTGCCCAAACAATTTTCCTTTGACTTATTTAGACACCATGTGTGTTTTTCATGGCCATCTTGCTGTTAGCATTACAAATGAAAATTAATTTTGTAAAGTAAAAATTTTCTAGATGTAATTTACTTATAGGATATTTTTCCTTACATGATATTACCCTACTATCTCCCCCCCCCTTTTTTTTATTAATGGAGGTTTTTGTAAATTTTATAATGCAGTCTTGATAACTTTAAATTTAATTTTTTTTTTTTGCCCAAAAATATGACTGCTTTAGGTTCATTGCATATTCAGGAATTTTACCATGAGATGAACTACCAATAGAAATTTTAGTTATTACTTTAAGAACAGCTTTTTGTCCAGTACAATTAAATTTACTTGAATATTCACTTATTTCAATTAGCCTATTTAAATTAATCTGAAAACTTGATTACTATTTTACTGTCAAATTTAATACTCTACCAACAATCTTAGTTTACCCTGTAAATATTAGTGGGAAGGATTATTTGCGTTCTTGAGTGGGCCCTGAGCATTCCTGATGCTAGGCTGAATTTAGATATAGGGCAGCTGCTGTCGGCCAAGTCTCTTGTCTGTTACCTGGGTCCCGATCTGAGCTGGGCCAAGTCTCTGTCTGTCACCTGTATCTCGATGTGAGCTGGGCCAAGTCTCTTTCTGTTGCCTGGGTCCGGATCTGAGCTGGGTGTGGGAGGTGCGAAGCAGCCATGGAGGCAGGAGACCTCCTTCAGAAGGGGCGAGGGTTCAAGCCCCTGCAATGTTGCGGGGGGTAAGGGTCTCTGCCCCACTTCTGTTGCACCCCCAAGTTCTCTCCTGATGGCCCCTTTGCGACTGTGCCTGTCTTAGGTTGTTCCTTCCTTGAGGAATCTTACCCGTCTCTGGCTAACCAGCCATCCTCCGGGGCCCAGCAGGGTGGTGTGAGGTTCAGTTCTGTCTCCTTGGTAGCCTATGACCCCGTGGCCTCCACACCCAGCACCTGCCTTGGGAACCCCTGGCCTGCTGGCAGGGTCCCGGTGCTGATCACGTATCTTAGGGAACTCGGGTTTCTTCTCCAGTGAGGGCCCAGCTCACACCATTGGGTGTGAGACAGATCCATGGTACCAGGCTCCACGAGGCTTCAAGCTCAGCATGAACAGAAAGCTCAGGCAACAAGGTATTTCAAGTCCTGGAAGAATGTATAATACAAGTCCATAAATAAAAAGACATTTTAAAAGCAACATATAAGTATATTACTATATTTACTATCTCATTACATGTGACTTAGAGCAAGATTTAAAGAAATATGTTTACCTCAGAATATAGGTACCTCAATGTTGAGATGTTTTGAATTACAGTTTCACTGTTTCCTTCTTAAGTTGGCTATCACCTCTAATTTCCTTTCAGCCTTGTCCTCTTCTTTGTCTACCTTTCACATGTATTGCTTTTCTCCCTTGATAGGCTTTTATTTGACTCAATCTTAACCATAATATGATAGGCCTGACATGTTTTAAAATAGAAAGGAACCCATTGACTTTTCATATTCTGGTTCTTTGGCATCTTTTATACTGCACTGAAAAAATGGGGAGGAAAAATAAAGTAACTTTGAACAAAACTGTGATTAAAAGAAAGACCGTTTGGAGATTTTTATTTGGGTTGTTATACTCTTCTTCCTGACCCCAAAGTACTTTCCAGCTACTGTGTTCCCGAAGGATGTTTGATTTTTGTTCTGTGTTTTTATATAATTTATCTTCATACTAAAAGCTGCATTTTCCTCCAAGAATGTATAGCCTGGAACCAATTTCTTACTCTACAACAAAATTATTATTTTTGACCCTACATTAATTTTAGGTCTCCTAAAGAGTCTATGTTTTGTTTGCATATATCAGTTTGTCAAAACTGAAACATATGCCTGTTTCTTCAACGAGTCTAACACTAACTCCTAGAGGTCATAAGTAGAAAGTAGTGAAATCAAAATGAACTCTGAGACATCTATATATCTTAACAAGAAACCCAAGAGAGTTTCAGTGAAGGGCAGCTATTGATGGATAATACTTTGATTTAAATTTATATAAACTTCTTTTAAAAAATATTTTTTATTGACTTCAGAGAGGAAGGGAGAGGGAGAGATAGAAACATCAATGATAAGAATCATTGATCAGTTACCTCCTGCCAGGCCCCTACTGGGGATTGAACCTGCAACTTGAACATGTACTCTGACTGGGAATCAAACCATGACCTCCTAGGTTGATGCTCAACCATTGAGCCATGCTGGCCAGGCTAAAACTTCTTAATTTTAAGAATCAGATTGCTGCTTTGTAGAAAGATTGGGGAAGAAGCAGCTAGGTTTTATACGTGAAGTATTTATATATCTCTTTAATGTTTTTCTTTCATATAAAACAGATGAATTTAGTTACAGCTTCTTCTCTGTTTCATGGTTATAGTAATCTCACTTTTGTGTCAGATAAACAAATGATTCACAGCAGACTCTTCTCTCTTTGTCTCTATTTCTTTTATTGATGTTTCATTTGATGGGGTTTTATTCTTATAAATTACCTCCTCTTTCCTAGTAAACAAAATTGTGTCCCCTGCTTGCTCAGAGGAAAAAAAAAGCAATATACAGAATAACAACCACAAAAAACAACAAATAAAACCCAAAATATGTTCTTTATATTCTGCCTTTCTAAGCTCTAGAACATTAGTTGCTAGAAGATGAGAAATCTATTGATGATAATTAGCCTCTTAGGAAAAGTTTTTATAGCACTCTTAATCCAATCCATAGGTACATTTTCTTTCTACTTCTTGTGCTCAAGAATATTTGTTAATCAGACATTTATGCATTGTTATATCGGTAAGCATTTGGTTGACAAAAGGAAGTGTATAGATGAAAGTTTGCAATTTCTTGGTTTGCATGTTAAGTGGTTCTATGAAATCTGCTTATATTTGTTATAAATCCTTTCTTATTAAGGACATCATGTTAGCCATACAGGAGTAATCAATTTCTATCACTCTATACCCTCAATCCAGATTCCTAAATTACTATTTCTTCTTTAGCACTGATGAAGTTCACTTGTTTCCATGTCATTTAAACATCAAGATGATAAAGTGTATTTATAAGCATTGAATCCAAGAATGAATGATATTATGCAAATGCAAAGAATAAGGAGCATTCTAGATCAATGCTAGGATACATTGTTGAATTTATTGTTCTAGACCTAATGACACACACATTATATTGTCAATTTCAAGCTACTGGGCAACTTGTTCCAAAATGCTTCCATTCATTATATTGATGGTAATGTTAATCAAATTGACTATCTTTAACAAAAAGCCCTGCTTCATTTGAGTTATATTGCTTTTCTGCCTACGGGAAACATTTACACAATTAGCAAAAGCAGATCAAATGCTAATAAAGAAAACAAATGAAGATTTATTCATAATCCTCAAAAGAATTGTAATAATTTAATTAACATATATGGTACTTTTAGAAGGGAAGAGATAAGAGAGGAAAAAATAACACCTTTGTGAGAAGGTGAAGGGAGGGGCAAGGGAACTTGTTAAAGAATTCGTTATCTTTTGTAATATTCATTGATTTAATCTCAAAGAACAATAGACAGGAATCCATTGAAGATAGAATTTAGCACTTGAGGAGGTGGGGGGTGGGGGGCGGGGAAGAAATCAATCAAAAGCTGAAGCTTGCCAAATATTTGAAAGATAAAGAGACAGCCAGGAGGAAGAACAACAGTCTGGGGTGGTCCAAGGGAATAAAAGAAATGCTTAATGGGATGAAACTAAGGAGCAAAAGAAAATTCAAACTGATTATCAAGTAATGCTTTCTGGCAGCCACAGATTATTTATTCCTGAGCAATGCTAGACTTCCCGTGGAGATGTTTTCCTTTAAAGTTTTATTCTAAGCCATTAAGAGAGAAACAAAGCTTCCTAAAACTATGATGTGCATGCAACATCAATGTTTGTGAAGACTGTTGGCTCAGCTAAATCTATCAAGTTCTTTCGGAGGCAAGAATACTAATGAAGTAATAGCATGCAAACCTAGAGAAGACTGAGGTTCCTCTACCATGTACCTATTTAATAAACCAGGTACAAGGAGTATTTCAGAGTAATTTGAAAAGTCATCAGCATATTAATTCAGTTCTTCAGATTCATATATAGTTGAGAAGTTATGCCTTACATGGCACCCAAAGAAGCTTTGTGTATTGGACTCAGCTCCTCCTAGGTGGATGTTAAATATGGTCTAATTGGAGGCCACAATTTTATATGTGCCGTATGAATGCATCATTTAGGGCTAAAACATGCAGGATTGATTTTAAGGGGAGACCCATGAATGTTGGACTCTTTAGGAAAGCTCTCACAGGGTTAGGCTAGGAACAAGCAACCACTTTACACTTGTGGGAGAGAGAGAAAAGTACATGGGAAGGGGGATGGATGTACAGGAAGCTATCAAGGCAATAATGAACCTTCTGTCACTTTACAATACTGTGAATATTCATGAAATCTGTATGTTTAACTTCCTAAAACATATAACTTGCTGGTAAGAAATCTCTGCAAAGGACCCCAGAACTTTATGGACTTTTTTAAAAATAAAAAATAACCAAACAATGCTATGTTATATTTATGAAGATGCCTATATATAAAAGGAGCAGTGTGTACAATAGAATAATAACTCACTGAAATTTTTTTAAAATATTTTTTTATTGATTTAAGAGAGGAAGGGGGAGAGGGAGATAGAAACATCAGTGATGAGAGAGAACATTGATCAGCTGCCTCCTGTACACTCTCTATTGGGGATTGAGCCCACAACCGGGGCATGTGCCCCGACCAAGAATTGAACTGTGACCTCCTAGTTCACAGGTTGACGGTCAACCACTAAGCTATGCCAGACAGGCTCACTGAGCCTTTTAAGACATAGATGCAACACACAGTTCTGCTATTAACTAGCATAATATCTTTGAGGATATACTTAAGTAGTTAAGTTGGGAAGGAACTTAACCTCTTTGGATCTCATTTTGGCCATCTGTGATGAATGAGTGAACTGAATACAGTAAGCAAATAAAAAAATTAAGGTCAGTTTCCCAATCGCTGCAATACTCCTTTCCTATGCTACGTTTCTAAAATTCTTTTCAAATGAGTAGAAAAAAAAAAGTGAGAGCTACACAAGTTATAATTTTGCATGTGCAAAAATTTGCACAGGTTCAGGTTACTTTGGGAACATATAAAAGATGCTTACTTCCAAGGAATAATGCAAGAAACTATCAAAAACAACAACAAGAAATTGATGTGCCTCTTTTGTTACTTCTTCTCCTTGTCAGTCTTCCCTCCAATGTCATAGTGAGTTGGGTCCTAACCTTAAATACCATGAAGAGATTTCAAGTTACCATCAGACAGATGCAGGGACATTTAGCTATATCCTATTTGGTTACAAGAAAGAAAATGATGGAGTGATTTTGGTGTCAGGTCTGGAAAGAGAAGGGTAACCCAGTTGGTTTCACCCTGAGCAAAGCAGCACTTCCTTCTGCTTATAATGCCATCATTTCAGTAGGACAGATGTGAATAATTCAGACTACAGTGAGTTTCCTTCACACAAACCCAGAGGGATGTATCCCGTAAAGATAAGTTTCCATTGGAGAGTCCTATTTGATAAGGGAGATTTTAAAGATGGGTAAAATCAAGAGACAGACTAAGTCAAACACAAAAATTTTCTGCTTTTCAACTCATGCACTTTCTACAGTGTTTATTGTTATTAATATAAGCTCTGTTTTGCTCTAACAAAAGAAAACACATGCTAATGAGAAGGCTAAAAAGGGTTAATTCCAATGTAACCCTGATATTTGGGGGATAGTAATCTGAATCCATGCCAGCAACCTCTTAGTTACCTATAATGAAGTCACTACCTCCTTCCCAGATACTGGTCTTGCAGAACCAGTTACAGAGGGCATGGGGCTGTGGAGAGTGCACTGCCCCAGAGGGAGTGTTATTAACGCTGGCACCAGGCCAGACCATCACATATGACCTGGAGACCCCCAGCATCTGGGGGCCTTCTTGCAAGGCCCTCGAAAAGGACCAGAAGCATAATCCACATTTGCAGGACAAAGACCACAGGGAGATATAAAGGGAAGCCCCATGAATGTTTCTTCACTCAGATTTGGAAGGCTGTTCCCTGAGACCGCCGGTGTATTAAAACAGTGTCCCTCCTCTTCTTTAAAGTGTCCTTGGTTTTCTTTGGTCTTCTGCAACACTTACACTTACCTATGTCTACTTTATTACCCTTTTGTTTGAAAACATAAAAGACCATTGTGTGGCTCAGTGCTTAAGTTTATGAGCCTTAGGAAGGAAGGTGAGTTTAGAGATGAAATGAAATTCCTTATATTTTAAGCAATTTGTTGCTTTACTTTGAAAACATAAATTAAACATAAGCTGTTAGAAAGGAGAGAATTTAATACAAATCCATGTCAAAGAAGGCTTAAGCTATAAAGCCCTAGGTATTAGCCTGTTTGTCTTGTTTTACATAGTGCTTCTAAATATCAAGATTCATTGCTCTAGACTGTGGCACTGATTAATGATTATACAGACAGAGATATCTTGTAAAAGTTATTTAAATAATGAATGAAGTCTGGACAGATTTCATGTCAGAACAGAAAATCTGAGTAGTAAACATAGGAGACTAGTTGGATGAAACTCCATCAGTCTAAATGTTTCTTAACCACTGAAATGATTCAGTTCAGAACTGATATTCCAAATATTTTCTTAATTTGTTTTAATTAGGGAGTTAATCCCAGGTGGGGGGGAAAGGCACTGGGGTATATATAAGGAGTACTGATTCTACCATTCATGAGCTATGTGGTTTTGGGCAAGATACCTTAGCATGTCATTCATGTGACTCTCCTATAAAAATAGAAATGATAATGCCTATTCTTTCTAGCACAGAATCTTGTAAAAATGCATTGAAATAATATTTATGACATAAAAATAATCCTCTCTAATAAAGAGGGAATATGCTAATTGACTGCCACACCCTCACAAGATGGCAGCACCCACAGCCACAAGATGGCGGCACCCAGTCCTCTCAGCCCTGCTTCATCCAGCTGGAGTCCCCCAATCCCTTCAGCCCCGCCTCATCCAGCCTCCGTCTCCCAGTACCCTCAGCCCTGCCTCATCCAGCCTCAGTCCCCCACTTCCCTCAGCTCTGCAGGAGAGGGCAGTTGGGGACGATCAGCCCTGCCTCATCCAGCCTCAGTACCCTAGTCCCCTCAGCCCTGCCTCATCCAGCCTCAGTACCCTAGTCCCCTCAGCCCTGCCTCATCCAGCCTCATTCCCCCACTTCCCTCAGCCCTGCAGGGGAGGGCAGTTGGGGACAATCATGCTGGCAGGGAAGCAGTTAGGCATCAATCAGGCCGGCAGGGGAACGGTTAGGGGGCTATCAGGCTGGCAGGCAGGCAAGTGGTTAGGAGCCAGTAGTCCCGGATTGTGAGAGGGATGTCGACTGCTGGTTTTGGGCCTAAACCAGCAGTCGGACATCCCCGAAGGGGTCCCAGATTGGAGAGGGTGCAGGCTGGGCTGAGGGACACCCCCTGCCCCCAGTGCATGAATTTCGTGCACTGGGCCTCTAGTTAAATAATAAATTGGTAATTAAATCCTATGTTTTAGCATTATCCTTAGCTCTATAATTAAATCATCTTTAATTTTTACAAATGACCTAGAGACCTTTTCCACTTTAAAGATGAGAAAACAACTACTCATAATGGTAAAGAATTTTACCTAAACTCACAAAATACGTAATATAAAGAGCAAAGCTTCAAATCAGTTCTTCCTAGTCTTAAAGCCCATGCTTTTTCCATTATTCCATAGCAATCTCAGCAAATAGTAGTGACTAACAAGGGACTCTAACTCAGTATAAAACACCTGTCAATTAAAAAGTTTCATTGCTAAAGACAGGATTACACTGTAAAGGGTCCATCCTGCAGTTTTGGTTATTTCTGTTTTGTTTCTGCAAACAAGGTTAGATAGCCTGCCACAGGCTACTCATTTCTCAAGATCCATTTTAAATGTCACTTAGTTCATGAAACCTTCAATTAAACTCCTGATTGTACTGCTTACTTCTTGCTTGCAATCAATAGGACTTTTGTTATTTTTAATATAATCTTTGTATTTTCCTAAGCTGATATTTTCCTTTAGACCAGAGCTGTTTCTTAGAGTACCCATTAATGTCATGTAGCTATTAAAATTAAAATTAATTAATTTAAATAAAAATGTAAATGTAGTTTCTTAGGCCACTGGTTACATTTCATGAATTAAATAGCCAATAGGGCTAATAGCTGCTGAATCAGATAATGCAGATCTAGAACACTTCCATCATCAAAGAAAGTTTATTGGATAATGATGCTGTAGATCAGGGGTTCAAAACTACAGCTTATGGGTAAGATCTGACCTACTTCCTAATTTTGTACATTAAGTTTTAGAAGAAGACAGCCATTCTCATTCATTTGATCTTGTCTCTGTGCCACAATGGCAGAGTTGAGAAGTTCCAACAGATACAAAATGGCCCACTATGTCTAAAATATTTATTATACGATCCTTTATAGAGAAAGTTGGCCAACTTTTGATTTAAACTACAAGCTGCTTGAGGCTCAAAGTTCTATGTCTTTTCATTCTTTTGGGGTCCTACTATATTAGGTTATATAGTGAGAACCAATGTGTTAACTGAATTGAGTTGACATCAGATTTATAAATTAACCTATGGTTCCACAGCTAGTAAGTAATAAGCTAAAAATAAAGACAGTTCATCTGATTCAAAAAACTATGTGCTCATTTCATAACATCATGATGCTTCCTGATCTTCTGGGATTGTTAGTGAGTTAGTAAAAAACTGACGATGGTGTCACAAAGGGTAAGATTTCCTTCTTTTTTAGGGCCGAGTAATATTCCATTATATAAATGTACCACAGCTTTTTTTTATCTACTCATCTATTGATGGACAATTGGGCTGCTTCCAAATCTTGGCTATTGTAAATAATGCTGCAATGAACATAGGGGTGCATATATTATTTCAAATAAGTGTTTCTGGTTTCTTTGGATATATTTCCAGAAGTAGAACCACTTACTCTCTGTGACAGCATGAATGGACCAGAGACATTTTGCTAAGTGAAATAAGCCAGTCACAGAAAGATAAGTACCATATGACTTCACTCATGTGTGGACTATAATGAACAAAATGAATTAATAAGCAAAATAGACACAGACCAATAGACAGAGAGCAGGCTGACAGCTTTTGGGGGTAGGGTTGCGGTGTGTGTGGGGGGGAGAATTGAGAAAAAAAGAGAGAAAAACTTATGGACATAGATAACGGTGTGGAGATTGCTGTGGGGAGGGTGGATAGGGAGAGTGGAGGAAGGTATAGGAGGGGTAAATGGTGATGGAAAGAGACTTGACTTGGGGTGGTAAATACAATATAGTATACAGATGATGTGTTGAGGAATGGTGCACCTGAAACCTATATAATTTTGTTAACCAATGCCACCCTGATAAATTCAATAAAAAGTAAACACACCAAAAACAACAACAAAAAAACACTAATGATGGCCATGAACCAGAGCCTATCAGCAAGATGCCCTCTGGATAAGCTTTGTTCTCAAACATGCTTTCTAACTGTGGGTTCCTCACATAAGCCCAACCATAGTAGAAACTAAAAGGGGAAATGGACTCATTTGGACTCCTCTAATCTATTTCTATTATCCACTTTGTTCTCTCGGCTCCAGTTGTAGTCATCTCCCTTTCTCATGAACCTTCGAGACATGCTTCCTCCCCATCACTTTGCAGTTCCTTCTCTGCCTGCCTGGCAGAAATACTGCGTAGGGTGGTCCACAGTATGCACAACTGACTGTGGCAGCCATGGTGTCCACAGTTCTCTTCCCTCCATACCCAGTGGCTCCCTCTTTGGCTTTCTTCAAAACTATTCACTTTCATTTTCGCATGAGCCAGCCCTTGGTACTTCCAGTCAACTTTACTTAGTTACTTCTTCCTTAAAATTTAGATTCTTACATAATATTTAACTTACCTATTTGGCTTATTGCTTATTTTCTGTCTTCCCCTACTAAAAAATAAATTCCACGAGGGTAAATATTTTTGTTGTTTTTGGTATTCTTCAGTGCTGAATAAAGGATCTGGATCAAAATCCTCAAATCTCTTCCTCTGAATTTCTGTGCTGGTTGGCAGTCTAGACTAATGGCAGTCATATCTAAGGCATCAAGAGTGTGGTATCAATTAAATTAACAATACTAATGACAAGCACCTTGTCAAGTTCCTTGGCAAGTTCTCCCTTCTTCTCTAATCATAAATGGGTTTAGCTCTATGTTATATTGAAATTTATACTTAAGTAGTTCAGGGAATGAGGATTGTGGCTGAAAAGAAGAATAATGAAATTGCATGTGTGAGAATGTGTGAGTATGTGAAAGAGACAGAAAGGGAGAAAACCTGAGAGCGATGGTATTCATTGGAAAGGGTGTGAGCTGTTGGATTTGGTCAAAAGATATTTATAGGGCAAGCTAAAGATGTGGTGGCAAACATGGTGTGAGCAACTGACTTGTTCCCTGCAGTTGCCATGTGCTGTTCTCACTACTGGTGTTGTACTATTTTGAGGAGCTTCTTAGAAGTTGAAAAAAATTCTGTTTGTTTCTTCCCATAAAAGGTTTTTCATTTTTTTCCCCCTCACCAAAAACAAAACAAAACACTAGAGTTTATCCATAAATCAAATGGACAGGCAGTGAGAAGTAAATGAGGGATTCTGTTATTCCTCTGAATTGTCCCTACATTTTCACTCTATAAGTATACTGAAAAATCAGTGCTATTCCTTTGAACCATTCTTTTTACCAGAAAGAAACAATATCTGACTGCTATTTCAAACAATTGGTTAATTTTACTTAATCTGGACAGATAAGAAAATTAGGTTTAGTACTGAGGAGCATAAAATGGGTTTAATGTGAAATGTCCTTGCTGTACAATTTAGTGTTGATGCTAATCTTTTAACTGCCTTTGAAGTAGGATTGAGAGCTTTATAATAAAGGTAATAAAGCTATGTAATTTAGACTCTATATTGGCTGAAATTGAATAATTAGTTCAGGATTTCTGAAATTATATGTTTGAGGATAGAAAAAAAATGAGGACTTGATTCCCAACAACACAGGCTAATAATTTAATTTGTATTAAATCTATACAAAAATTTAAACTGTACAAATTGATGACTATTTAGTGGATGCCCAGGAACTACTAACCACTATTGTTCAGAGAATGACTGAGTTCAGATTAGCACAGAAAGAAAGGTTATAAAGCAGAGGAATTTATCCAACATAAAACAACCTACCTTTAGAAGAGAGAAGAACAATAAAAAGTTAGAAGAAAATATATAATCTTATATTCATTTAAAACTGTTAACTTTTTAAATGTATTCATCCATCTTTTACCCATGTTTCATTTTAAAATAATTTTATATGTTTATGCTTTAAGCAGATTTGACATATTAAAAACTAAACAAACAACAAAAACTGTACCTAGTTATCTCAGATCTTCTGTTCTTTTGCTTTGCTCTTGGTGCTCTTATACAATTTTCCGAATAACTTACCATAATAATAACATTGACCATTTCAAGTTCAAATTGTTGGTGAAAAAATTATGAAAGCCTTTATCTGACACCTGGACCCCCTGACTCCTACTGTCTAATCACCACCTTTATCCCTCCCTTTATTCTCCTCAGCTTTACAGTCTCTCTTTAGGTGCATTACAGATGTAGACATTCTACTGGAGAGAAGCCCCTCTTTTTTTGGCATTTTTAGTTTTAAAGGTGGTAGAAAACATCCTGGGACTCAAAACAAACCATCCTTGACTTATTTTTAAATATTGAAAACTTAAATACAATTGAGTTTTCTTTTCAATGTAATGAACTTAATAAACTTGCTGGTTTTGAAAGCTCCAGAAGAAAGGTATTGGGTTTCCCTTCACTTCATCCAAGTGGCACAGGCTTTGTGAGGATGAGATTTGAGGCAACCGATCCTTTACTTGACCTACAGCATTGTATGTGGAGCAAGTGTAAGAGACAAGTCTGATATCTCTGAGGTAAACAGGGAATCATGAATAATGGAAAAGATGGGCCAACTATAGATTATCAGCTGGAGAGGTAAATTTATATGATTCTTTTGAACGAAGATATTATTAGAATGATTATAAAACCTCCAGTAATGATTTAGATTCCTTTTAAATAAAATCATCAACATATAAGCATAACTAAATAAATCTATATTATCATTTTCTTTTTGAAATCCTCTTTTAGAATTGTTCTCAAAGCACTGAGCACATTTTTTCTTCTAATTATTTCAAATTAATTATAGTCCACCTTCACCTTCTGAGCAATGAAGTTGATTCTCAGAAATGGCCCAAACCTCTTTCACCAAGTGTAAATAATGAGAGAGGAGGTCAGGCTAGCTAATATTACTTTTTAATAAAAAGTAATCGATAAATAATTAGTATTGGATTGGATTTTTTTTGTAGTACAAATACTGCCTATAAAGGCAATTCCAAACTTTGTCTGAATTACTATTGGATTAAAGACTATTTGTTACATGCATCATAGGCCTATTCTACTCTCTTCTCTTTGAAAGTCTTTTGTTAATAAGAGGGAAGATTCCAGAATGAAGAGGAGACAGTGTTACTGGATTCACCTTTCTTGTTACACTGATTCAGTGAGTCACCTTGAGGAGTTTCTATGATACTAGGACAGTTCAGCAACATAAGGTTTATGAAATGACTATAAAAATTCACATACAATTTTTTTCTCTGAGATTTTATCATGTTTGGAATGAGGCTCTTCTCCAGTAAGAAAGATTATTTTAGTTTAAACCTTTAAGTCATGTGCAAATAAAAACAATGCATGATTAAGAAATTTAATTTCACTTTTGACAATGGAAAGTCCCTTTCTTTTCAGAAAAACAGATTACTACTCTGAGTTAATTTTTCTCTTATGGGTGATAAAAGAAAGGGATTGTTTTCATAGATAATAACCACTGATTTTAATATTAACTTATTATAGGAATAAATCGCTATTTTTTATTTAAAACAATAACTTTCTTTGTAGGTTTGGTTGGGTGTTAATACAACATTATTAATTATGAATTTTGTTCTGGGCACGGTCTTTTGAGTTGGAAGGAGGATTTTCATTTGGCAGATTAAGCCCATTGTGTGTGTGTGTGTGTGTGTGTGTGTGTGTGTGTGTGTGTGTTTGTCTAAGGGGAGAAAGGGAGAGAACTATCAGAAAAAATTTAACCTCTAATTTTGGAGGTTACACAAAATACAATTGACCTTTTTAAAAGCATCTAATTGTCATGCACCCAGGTACTTTCCGGGTGTGAACTGGCAGTCAAATATCACAAGAAAGGTTATTCTTGTTATTTCAAAACCTGTTCGAACCAAGAAGTATTGAGTGTCCTTGGGGAGATTCCAATTAAGCTCATCATGATCTTCTTTTTAATTAATTAATTACTTAATATTTGTCAAGTGTTTTGAAGATGCTAACTGAAATGTATGTGCTAATTAGTATTATTTATGAAAAGCAAATAAAGACATAAATGCTTTCTATTTTTTCACAGGTATATCACTTTAGCGGCCTAGATTTTATGAACCCAAAGAATAGTTGTATTTGTATTGTTTTATAAAATGCACAACACAAAGAAACATTTCCATTCAGAGACATAGCTGATAAGAACTAGATAATATTTTTCTCTGCCTCTCTATCCAGCCTATGTTCTTAGTTTTATCAGTGCTATGTTGTCTCTGTAAAATAAAATAGAAGTTGTGTGTAAATGTCTAGTAGTGTTTCACAGTGTTCTTTGCATTACTTAAGTAAACTTTAGAATCATATGAGAACCTTGGACTTATGCATTCATTTAAAAGGAGAATTTAAGAAATACAGGAATAGAGGCTTGTTTTCCCATGAAACTCTTTACTGAAATATTTTAATAGAGTAGCTGTTTCACTACTGTGATAAAAAGAAAGTTCAGGCCATTTGAGCTCAATTAAATCCTGACCTCACTGTTACAGTGCTCATGGATAGCTAGCTAGCTACAGGAAAATACTGGTTGGGATTTGAAAACACACACACAGATAACAGAAAATGGCGGGGACTGCAGCGACTAACAACTTGAGTTCTCCCCAGTCTGTATCTTATTCATAACTGAGATGTTTCAGACCAAGAGACACAGGACTCCAACACCAGGAGAAATTTTGAGACTTTGAAATGTGTAATCTTTGTTACTGAACCTAGTGTAGCCGCAAATCATGTTTTTAAATATAAAATTGCAGAAGGTTTTGCAACCTTTAAATCTTTTCTGGTCATGTTGTTTCTGTTGTTACGTTTTGCTGTGTTAATGTCATCTTCACTTGGTAATATTTACAGCACCTAAATCAATGTTTAAGACACACAAAATATTGAAGGATCAACTCGACTTATTCCAAATACACTTTAATATTTTGACGGCCAGACCAGAGTTCGAGAACTAACTGCGGTAGAATGATAATGAGAAGTTTAACAGTTTTATGATGGCTGAAGCTGACTTTATGAAAGTTGATAAATTTCATCTTGTAGGTTTCAATTTCTCATTCCATACCGAGAGATGGGGAAAATACATTGGTACTGCATTTCAAATTGGCTAGATCAGAAGGAACAGCAGCTAAAATCCATTACAACCCAATTACATCCATCAGCTGAAGCTGTGTGCATTCACTCGTGAACATCAGCATTTAATCCATAAAGAGGAACTAATGAGAAATTTGAAAATGGAATCCATGCATCAGTAAGTTTGGAGAGATTTTTCTGGGATTAATGATCTGCCAGAGCATCTTCAACATGCTGGAAAGATATTCTCTCTGGGTTTGTTTACTGACCAAGGGAAAAAAAAAGGGGGTTTCCTTCTGTCTACTCATCAAATATTTGAAGGAGTTTATTCATTTTACTCCTGGAAAATAGGATGTGGAGTGCTTTTGAAGTAAGGTACATGTTAGTGAACACTTCTGTATTTGAACAGGAAAAATTAAATTATTATGTGGGGAATTCCCACCTCGATATGAGTTGCAAGTATTCATAAGTTATTGCAACTCCATAGTCAGAAAGCAGAGTCATTTTTACTTGAGCCCTGGGAGTCTGTTTAGATTTGCATATAATAGCAACAATTCTATGCTCTAGAAATTTTAAAAAATAGTTTTCTCTTTTGTTTTATTTTTGGTAATTGCATCAGTAGAAATAAATATTCTACTTGTTGAATTTCAATTACTTAAAGAGGAATAAGGAAGCTAATAGATGGTGTGGCACAAACTTGTTTATAATTGTATAACTTTCTATGTATAATTTCTGACTGTAAAAATATATAGTGTGTGATAACTAAATATTGGATGAAACTTGAGAATTTAGGGGTATTTATTCTAATCTGGGAAAAATTATTTCAGTCACCATACAATTCAAGGATCTATCTGAGGTCAGTATAGTGTAGTCATTCAGATGAAAGACGTGTATGTAGAGAGTGGAAGGACCTCATCCCTAATAATGTTTGGAAGAATATTTAGTTTACATTTTATATCACATAGTACAATATTATCTCTTCCTTTGTTTTCTGGAGTTCCTGGAGTGTGTTTTTCTAAGTAGCTGTGAATATAATACCTCATGATGGCTTTAATGGAAGTTAAAAATGGTCTGAAATTAGAGTCCTTATTTTTCCTTTGGATGTAAAATTTCAGTGAGATGTTCATCTTTTTTCCACCTTTAGAAAAAATACAATTCAAAAGGCATACAAAGAGTTAGGACTTTGTATTTTTTGACACAGGGAAGCCTTGGAGGATTTCCAGTGGATGGATAATGTACACCTTTCTGAAGGTTACATTGGTTGCTGTGAAGATTGGATTGGGGTGAGGTAATGAAAAGAGGGTGTGAAGATCACAGTCAGACTGTATTTTAAGTAAGAAAATATTGGCAGTGGAAAGAGTATTGGGAGAAGAAGCATAATGAAAGATATATCAGGAGTAAAACCAATAGAACTTGGCTATTGGAAAACCAGGATTTTGTCTAGGGCCACTAAGTTGGTGGTGGTGCCATTACTGGGGAAGGTGCACAAGTGGAGGAGGAGGATTTAGTTGCCCTTCATGTATTTCCTCTTAATATTTTTAGAATCTTTTTTGAATGCATCTATTGAGAAGAGGTGCCTAAGTTACCACCTGTATAGTGATACTTCTAAGGGACTGGCTATATCTCTGGGTCAGCTAACTAGTCCTTATACCCTGGTCCCATCTTAGTGAAAAAAGAACTCAAGTGAGAAAATTAAATTAGAAATGAAATAGGGAATCTTTGTGAATTTCAAAACATATCACCAGGCATTTTTCATTATATTTGAGATTTACTTAATAGTATTTCTGTTCATATGTGTTTAAAGGACCAACTCTGCCTAAGAAAGGGGTTGAAGAATTCAGGATGTTTCGAAGTTGGATGAAGTCACCCTGAGATTGGGAGAAATTCGTGATTGGTAATTTCTTCTTCTCTGGGGATTTCAGTAGTTTCACAAACAGTGTATAGAAATACTTATGTTTTAACCTCGTAGTTACATTTAGTTCTAACCCCATTGACTTGAAAAGGACTAAGAAGCTGAAGGCCATGTTTGTGTGATGGGGAAGGGGCAGAGAGTGAGAAAAATAATAAACAACATAACTAAAATAGGTACAGACGGAGAAAACAGATGCAGATATGAACTGTACAGATAGATCAATCAACTGTGTTTTTAATGTGCTTACAGTTTTCAATAAAATGGAAGTCTATAAATATAAAGTGTCAGGATTTACAATATTTAAAAGGGGTAATATAATTTTTAGATGCCATTTCAGACTCTAGTATAACACATTCTTGAAAATCCATGAAATGTATAACTAAATAAAACAAATATAATAGTAAACTATGTGAATGGCTTACTAATCCTTACTTTATTCTTCTAGTGTTGTGATTATATTTTCTGCTTTCTTTATATTATTTCTTCACTCTCAAGATTTCTCTTCCTCTGTTCCTCCATTTTATTTATTTAGCAAGTCATAAAAAGAATAAGCATTTCATTTAGACACAAATATTGATATATTTTTATTAGCAGTTAAATAAGGGGACTTTTTCTGAAGTTACTTCTTCCTCCTACTCCCACATCCCTATAGCAACTCAATGTAAGCTTACTGACACGGCAATGGATAGTGAGTTGTCATAAGACTGGTTAAGGTATACTCTGTGAATAACGGTAGGCTTGGGTTTTATTTTCATTTCTTTTACTTTTTAATTTTGAAATAATTATGGAGTTACAAGAAGTTAAAAATACAGTACAGAGGGCCCCAATTACCTTTCACCAAGTTTCCCATAATGATTATATTTTGTGTATCTATAACACAATGTCAAAAGAAAGAATGTGTGTATATAGTTTTATGTCATTTTGTCAAATGGTGGATAGATTGTTATATCCACCATTACAATTAGGATAAAGAACTATTCCATCACCATAAATGTCTATTAGTGCCATCATTTGATCAGTTTGTATGATGTATTATAGAAGTCTTGTCATTCTTTAAATTTCTTTACCCTCTCCTATACGTAATAGAATTATCTTTAATATTTTCTCTAAATATATTGAGACCCACATCAGATAACATTATGTTCTTTGCTTTGACTGTCAACATCATTTATAAAACTCACGAAGAGAAGGAAAGTCTATTGAATTACTCTTATCTTTGCCCTTTCCATTGTTCTTCCTTTTTGATATTCTAAGAATCCTTCTTTTACCTTTTTATTTTAAGGACTTCCTTTTGCCTTTCTTTTAAGGTAGGTCTCTTGTCAACAAATTCTCTTAGTGTTCCTTCATTTGAGAGTTTCTTGATTTCTCCTTTGTTCTTGTAGGGCATTTTCACTGGGTGTGTAGGATTCTGGATTGTCAGTAATTTTCTTTCAGCATTTGAAAAAAATTGTGCCACTGTCTTATGTAGTCTCCTATGAGAAATCCACTGTTACTCAAGTTGTTTTATCACAAGTTAGGTATAATCTCTCTCTTGCTACTTTCAAGGTTTTTTCTTTGCCTTTTTGGTTGTTGTTGTTTGCTTTCTGAAGTTTATGATGTGTATTAGTGTGGAATTCTTTGGTTTTATCCTATTAGAAACCTATACTTCTTAAATTTATAGGTTTGTATCATTTCTCAAATATGGAGAATTTTTAACTATTATTTATTCAAGTACTTTTTTCAACCTTAATCTATTTCTCCTCTCCTTCTGGGACTCCAGTGGCACAAGTATTAAGTCTTTTATTATAGTCTTACTAGAGGCCCGGTGCACAAAATTCATGCACTGGGGCGGGGGGGGGGGAGGGGGGAGGGGTGTCCCTCAGCCCAGCCTGCACCATCTCCAATCTGAGACCCCTTGGGGGATATCCAACTGCCCGTTTAGGCCTGATCCCATAGTCAGACATCCCTCTCACAATCCAGGACTACTGACTCCTATCCACTCGCCTGCCTGCCTGCCTGATTGCCCCTAACCGCTTCTGCCTGCCAGCCTGAGCACCCTCTAAACCACTCCCCTGCCAGCCCGATCTCCCCCAACTGCCCTCCCCTCCTGGCCCAATCGCCCCCAACTGCCCTTCCCTGCCAGCCCTGTCACCTTTAATTGCCCTCTCCTGCTGGCCTGGTTCCCCCCAATTGCCCTCCCTCCCCTGCAGGCCCAGTTACCCCCAACTGCCCTCCCCTGATGGCCTTGTTGCCCCTAACTGTCCTCCCCTGCTGGCCTGATTGCCCACAACTACCCACCCCTGCCGGCTATCTTGTGGTGGCCATCTTGTGACCACATGGGGGTGGCCAACTTGTGGCAAGGGCATGATGGTCAATTTGCATATTACCTCTTTATTATAGAGGATAGGTCCACATGTTTCTTATTATTATTTCTTCCACTTATATTCTTTCTGTGTTTCAGATTGGGTAATTACTATTGATCTATCTTTAAGTTTACCAATTTTTATCCTCTATTCTCTGCATTTTGCTACTGAGTCTCTCCATTGACTTTTTAAATCTCAGTTATTGTATTTTTCATTTCTAAATTACTTTTGGTTCTTTTATCTTCTATTTATTTGATCAGACTATTTCCCCCCATTTTTTTCAAGCATGTTTGTAACAAATTGCTTGTTGAAGCATTTTTTTTATGATGGGTGCTTTAAAATTCTTTTTAAATAATCAAAAACTTGGTATCATTTTGGTGTTGTCATCTGTTGATTGTCTTTTCTCATTTAAGTTGAAATTATCTTGGTTTTTGGAAGCAAATGAGTGATTTTTAGTTATATGCTGGACATTTTGGGTATTATGAGATCCTACATGTTATATACCTCTTCTGATAGTGTGTTGGTGGGGCAAGAAGAGGTACTACATTATTAGTGCCAGTTGGAGGTGGAAGTCCAGATTTCCCACTAGACCTCCTTTGATACCTCAGGAAATAAAGAAGTACCTTGCTCCTGCTTGTTAGTGGTGGGATTTCAGGCTCCCCATCAGCCTAATACATCCCTGGCTAGAATGTGTTACTACTCCCATCTCCATTCACACTGTAAGTTGGGAGAAAGCAATATTTCTTCTGGATAATATTGGAAGTTCCAGCTTCCAACTTGTCTGTCTCAGTGATATAATCACAGTGAGTGGTTGAAGAGTGCCTGTTACTGCTTGGTACCCTTGTCAAAAATCAACTGAACATAGATGTATGGATTTAACAGTGTCTTTAAGAAAGCAGAATATTTTAATATTGTTAATTCTAATATATTCTTTCTTTGCTTTTTAGTTAGTACTATTTTTAGAGCCAATCTAAGAAATCTTTTCCTACACAAAGGTTACAAATTTTCACCTTGGTTCTAATTAATTTTTATATATGAAGTTGGGGTCAAGGCTCATTTTTTTCCCCATATCCCTTCATCTCAATACCATTTTTTGAAAATAATTATTTGAAGATTATTGAAAAGATTATTCAATACCATGATCATTTTGTTGAAAGCAATCACTATATATGTGTGGGTGTATTCTGGACTCTTTTTTTCGATTGATTTACAAATCTATTTTAGACCAATCCCATATTATCTATATATATCAAAGCCTAAGCGACCATCTGACCATTCGACTGTCTGACTGGTAGCTATGACATGCAATGACCACCAGGGGGCAGACGCTCAACACAGGAGCTGCTGAGCTGCAGTGACTTGGTAGCTGTGGTTATTGGGTGATGCACCCAGAACCAGAGAGGAGGGAGCCCAATTCTGGAGTGTGTCACATGAGAACCACCCTCTCACAATCCAGTACCCTCTATGGGATATCAGAGAGCTGGTTTTGGTCTGAACCCAACAGGCCAGGTCAAGGGACCCCACCAGGGCATGAATCCATACATCAGGCCTCTAGTTTGATTATAAAAGCTTTACTATAAGTCTTGAAATCAAATAATAAATAAAAAACCTCCAACTTTGTCTTCTCCAAATTGTTTTGGCTATTCTATGATTTTATCAGTTGGCCAATATCAATCAGAAATTTTCTGGGATTTGGATTGTTACTGTGGTTAATCTATACATCAATTTTGGAAGAATAAACATCTTAATATTGTTTTATACTCACAAAATGATATTTCTCTCCATTTATTTATATGTTCTTTAATTTTCCAGTGATATAGTTTTCAATGTAGAGATATTGCACAATTTTATCAAATTTATTCCATAAGCACTTTATTTTTTATTTTTTGTGTGCTCTTAAAATGCCATTTTAAATTTTCATCTTCAGCTATTTGTTGCTAATATAGAAATATAATTGGTGTTTTGATGTTGCTAACTTCACTTTTTACCTATAGTAGATTTTTTTTGGTAAATCTTTAGATTTTTTCCACATAACCAATCATGTCAAATGCAAGTATGTGGAGAGCGGCCACAGTGTTTTGACAGGTTCAAGCCTCAGACTAAGGAGAGGGTACAGTCCTCTCATAGCCACGTGCAAATCCCAGCTTGAAGGGCAGAGCCCTCCCAGCACAATCATAGCCAACAGCTATAGTTGTAAGCTTGAACCTATGGTCTGAACACATGGTTCCACGTGCCTGAGTGATGTGGGCTTGATAGAGTGCAGGTGCATGTAATTGAGTAGGATTGAAACCCATGAGAATGTTGTAAACATCTGGACCACGCCCTTACTTTGCCTCATGGCATCTGGCTATAAAATAAAGACACAGCTTGTAGTCCATGATGCTGTCACTAGCTCTCCATCAGAGAGGACAGTGTCCCACTGAGACCCAGCTTTCATTCTCTTGTCTGTCTTTTCTCAATCCTTCAAGGCCCCCACTCAGGTTCCTCCATGGCTGTGCTGGTGCAACACACACATAAAATGCCTTCCTTCCTTCCTTCCTTCTTTTATTCAGAATTTGTGAATTTTATTTGCTTTGCTTACCTCACTGAACTTTAGGATCTTTAATATAATACTGAATAGAGTATTGGGAGTAAATTCTTACTTTGCTCCCAATCTTGGGGACTCATTTATTTCAGCATTAGGTATTAAGTATGATCTTAGCTATAGATTATTGTACATGCTATTTATCATGATAAAATTTCTTTCTCATGATAGTGGTTGTGTTTGTTTTAAAGAAGTGTTAAAATTTGCCAAATAAATTTTTTACAATTTATTAACCTCTTGCTTTTTCAAGAACCAAGAAAAATGTGTTAGGGTGTCCTAATTTAATTGTACTTCCATTAATCTTTTCTTATATTGACAACATTTTGACATATGTTTAAATAATGTACTACATGGTACACAGAGATTTCTAAAATTTATATATTATAACAGCATACTAGAGGCCTGGTGCATGGAATCCGTGCACAGGTAGGGTCCCTAGGCCTGGCAGGTGATCAGGGCCAATTGGGACCTCCAGCTGCCAGTCAGGGCCTTCCTTTGTTCCGCACTGCCCCCTGGTGGTCAGCACACATCATAGCAAGCAGTTGAACTTCCAGTAGGTCGAACTCCTGAGGGGACAATTTGCATATTAGCCTTTTATTATATAGGTTATTTTTCACAATAAAATAGTACCATTTTAAATTTATTTCCAACATGTTTGTTTTTGATACTATATATTCTATTCCCTCATATCTTTTTCACTTCCTTTTAATTCAATATGCATTTTTTATTCAACACAAGACCTTTTCCCTTGTAATAAGTATTTCAGATTTACAGCTAGAATTTATACACACAATTAATATGCAAGATGTGATAGATACAATGACAAAATGAAGGGAACTTGGCATTGAAGAAATAGTGGACATGCAGCCTTTTTAAGAACAAATAGGACAAATAGAATAGATCAAGAATGATGCCAGAAAAGAAACTCCACTTAAATTCCTAAAGCAAAAATAATACAGCCCATATTCTCTAAATATAATGCAATAAAATCAGAAGCTTAGAATATACAGAAAAAACTTCAACAAAACTTATTCTTCTAAATAAAATTTGAAAAAAAGACAAAGTCTAAACAGAAATTAACAACTACTTTGATGCTAAAAGACATTATTGAGAGCACAAATTAAAATATGTTGTATCTGTACAAAGTCATATTGAGCTGACAAATGAGAACATAAAAAATATATATTTTAAAATAAAAATGTAATACAAATAAATTATGTGTGCATAAGTAAGAAGCTAGAACAAAAGCAAAGCTAAAGAAATTGAGATAAAACTAGAAACTAAGTGGAAAACAGGACTAAAAAATAGAGGTAATCAATAAAAATGAACTCTTAAAATTATCAATAAAATGGGCAAATTTGGGTAACTTGCACCAATAGAAATAGCAACAAAGAACAGTATAAATGCTAAATATAGTGTCAATTTAAATGTTATGTTAAAAATGAACACTTTAATAAAAATCATTTCCTATGATACAAATTACCAAAGTCCACTTAAGGAATGGTAGAAAATGTTGATAGTATAAGGTAAAAATATTGGAAGCTTATTTGTTCTTGATAAGGTGAAAACAGGATCAGAATATTTTATGAGTGAGGCTAATTTTAATTCTAAAGAAATAATTTTCTTGTAATACATATTTTTTTGAATGACAGGAAGGAATAGAATCTTTTGGGTGTAAAGCACTATATGGGTGTAATATAACACTGATATCAAAACTGAATAAAAATAACACATAAAATAAAGCTCATGAACCAAGATTTGAAAATCATAAACTATTACCAAATTAATTTTAGGGATTTTTAGCAGGCTACTAATATATTATGCTCAAAAAGTGCATGCTCTGATTGCAAAAGTTTTTAGATTATAAAACATGTTGCTGTAATGAGTACATTAACAAATTAAGGGAGAAAAATACATATCTCAATATGGCTAAATGAATCATTTGCCATCTATATATATAAAAGGCTAAGCTACCATCGCATCCAAAACAACTGAATGGACAACCAATCAGGCTGCTTGGGGCAACCGGGCTGGCAGGGCTTAGTGAGGGGCAACCAAATGACCGAGCAACAGGCTGCATGGCACAATGAGGCCGGCAGAGGGGTTAGTGAGGGGCAACCACACGACTAAGCAGCAGGCTGTGTGGGGCAACCAGGCCAGCATGGGGGTTAGTGAGGGGTGACCAAATGACTGAGCAGCAGGCTGTGTGGCACAACAAGGTTGAAAGAGGGTTTAGTGAGGGGCAATCAAACGACCAAGCAGCAGGCTGCATGGGGCGACCAGGCCTGCAGGGGGAGGGGGGGGCAGTTGGAGGCAACCAGATTGCGGAGGGGGGCAATGAGGAGTGACCAGGTTGGCAGGTGGGGAGGCAGTTGGGGACAATCAGGCCAACGACGGGGGTGGGGGGTAGTCAGCAGTTGGAGGTGACTACGCCTGCAGGGCAGGCAGTTGGGGGTGACCAGACTAGCAGGGGGGCAGTTACGTGCGATCAGGCAGGCAGGCAGGTGAGCAATTAGTAGCCAGTGGTCCCAGATTGTGAGAGGGATGTCCGACTGCCTGTTTAGCAGATTGGGTCTAAACTGGCATTTGGACATTCCCTGAGGGATCCCGGATTGGAGAGGGTGCCGGCTGGGCTGAGGGGACCCCCCTGTGCATGAATTTTGTGCATTGGGCCTCTAATATATCAATAATTATATGTGTTATTGATTCATAAAAAGAAGCTCTTAGTAAATAGTTATAGATATAAACTTACAATTAGGCTTTCAAAGTCTATCAGAAACCTTAAGAAAACATCCTATATAATAAAGAGGTAGTATGCAAATTGACCCTCATGCCCTCGCACAAGATGGTTGCCCCCATGTGGTCAAAGATGGCTGCCACAAGATGGCTGGCAGGGGAGGGTAGTTGTGGGTGATCAGGCCCAGAAGGAGAGGGTAGTTAGGGATGACCAGGCCTGCAGGGAAGGGCAGTTGGGGGTGATCAGGCTGGCAGGGGAGCAGTTAGGTGTCAATCAGGCTGGCAGAGGAGTGGTTAGGGGGTGATCAGGCTGGCAGGCAAGTGAGCGGTTGGGAGCAGTCCCAGATTGTGAGAGGGATGTCCAACTGTGGGATTGGGCCTGAACCGGCAGTTGCACATCCCTCGAGGGGTCCCAGATTGGAGAGGGTGCAGTCTGGGCTGAAGAACAACCCCCCCCCCCCCCGCCCCAGTGCATGAATTTCATGAACAGGGCCTGTAGTCATAAATAATAAATAATAGGAAAATATTTTAAGTGTGGTAGAATAATATACGTCTCCTCCAAAAAAAAAATCCCAAACCCCACAACCTGTGAATATGTTACCTCACTTGGTAAAAGTGACTTTGCAGATGGGTTTCAGTTAAGGGTCTTGAGATGGGGAGATTATTCTGGAATTTCTGGGTGACAGAAAGCTAGAGAATGAAGGCAATGTGATGATGGCAACAAGGGTTAGAGTGAGGTAAAGAAGGAGCCTTGAGCCAAGGAATGGCTGGTAGAGGCAAGGAACAGAGTCTCCCTGGGAGCTGTGAGAAGGAACCAGCCCTGCTAACACCTGGATTGCAGCCCAGAAGATTATTTTGGAATCTGCTCTCCTGTAAAAGAATATATTTATGTTTTAAGTCACAATGTTCATGGTAATTTGTTACAGTAGTACCAGAAAAACTAATACCAAAAGAAGCTGCAATAATTCAGAAATGAGAAGAGAATCCCTCTTATTATGTTAGTAAATTGATATTTATTGGAGATATTAGACTATGCAATACAATGAAATTAAAAGAATGTATGTCTGTGTGTGTACACACATGTATACACATACAATATATGAAAAAGACAAAGTGTCTACAAAAGAATCAATGAGAATCAATGGAAAAAATATCAGAACTAGTGAGAGTCCAGGAAAGTAGCCAGATAAAAAAGCAATATTGGAAAATCAATAACTTTCTTATATACTAGCAATGACTGATTTTAAATGTAATAGAAAAATGGGTCCCATTTAGAATAGCTACAAAGCATGATTAAGGGTGATCAGAAGCTTGTAAAACCTATTAAAAAAAACTATTGAAATTTACTGAAGGTCATAAAGCAGGACCTGAAAAAGGGGGAAAGATACTTATGTTCCTGGTTAAAGAGTTTTCAGTGTGTGAAAGAGGCATATTATCCCAAATTTATTCTTCTTATTGATATTAATCTGACAATTAAAATCTATGATGCTTTTAAATTGATTATAGAGAATAAATTGCAGAGTTAAGGCAATATTAGAAAGACCAACTAGCAACTAGTCCTGCCAAATATAAAAATCATGTAGGATTAGAGCAATTTAAACAGTTTCATTATTATAGGAAACAATAAGAAAATTGATGGTACAGAATATAAAGTTAAAAAATGTTCATGTGTTTATGAGAACTCAACTTACCAAAACTTTGACATATGTAAAAGATGGAATACATTACATTGATATTTTAACAACAGTTTATCAATTTGGAAAATTTTATTTATATCCCTCCATAATCTCATTAAAACATAACTTACTGAAAATGGATTCAAGAGCTAGAGAACTCATCTCTAAAGCTTTTAGAAGAAAATACAGATAAATATTAGATTTTCTTAGGTATATATAGATTGTCCCATGCGTGAATATATTAATTTTATAATCATTTCATCAATTTCATTAAATAATTGTGTCAGTTTTTATTTATTTATTTTATTATTATTATTATTTTGTTCATTTTTAAACCTTGCTGAGACAAGGCCACCAAAAATTTTGGTTGTCTCCCCCAAAATAATTGAGAGAGAGAGAGAGAGATGTGTGTCAATTTTTAAAAGATCTGTTTTCCAATTACATTGTTCAAATATTTTTGTATTATTACTGATTTGGCTATCAGCTTGAGCTATCAATTATTGAGAAATGTGTAATAAGTTTCTCACTATAATCATGTATTTATTTTTACTTCTGCCAATTTTTGCTTTTTGTATTTTAAGCCTAGATGTTTATGGGAATATAAACTTAAACCATTGTAGCCTTATACATAGGGTATGTTTCTTGTAAATTCACTTTAGTTGTTTTTTTAATCCTAGTCTCATAATCATTGTCTTATAATTGAAGCATGTATTACAGTTATATTATTTAATTATCATATATTTGAATTTGTGTATACCATCTTACTATTTGTTCAAGTTTTATCTCATCAATTAATCACTTGAATAGTACTTCATAAAAATAGATTATATTCAGTTAATTTTTTAATCTCATAGTTAAAAATTAAATTGCAGTATAAAGTATAAGATTTGAAACAAGAAATGCATACTTTAAAGAACAGTGATACTATGAACTCTGGGAACTAAGCTGGTAATTTTAATGAATTTATTAGTTCCAGAATGATAATGAGATATGAGAGTTCAGGACTGTTAGGAAGCTAAGGTTAGAAGGGTATTATTTGCTATTTTCAAGTACTGAAGTTGATAATCTGATTGCATGTCCTTATCCTCTAGTAGTAAATTTTGAATAAGCCATGTCTAATCATTAGGAGAAATTTATTTTTGTTTTCTACTCTATATTTAAACCTGTTACATAGAGCTGGCTTATTCCTAGCCTCACACTCAGGGAAAATATAGATTAGGTTCCCATGACTCTTCTGATCACTCTGTTAAAATCTTATGGCCAAAATTTATGAGCAGCTTTGATTGGTAACTTTGTTTTTACAGTTTGAAAGAACACTCAAACTTTGAACTTGATCTTTTACTTTACCTTCTTCCCTCTTTATTTGGGTCAGCTGTGGGTTGTACCATTGCCTTGAGTGTGTCTGTGGATTTTTCCCTTCTTTGTCCTCACAATGTTTCTCCTTTGTTCTCATCCTGCTGACTGTGGTTTAGGACTCTATCAGGGTCACTGCCAGGGAAAGAATGGGAAAGACTTCTTTTTGACCTGTGTTATGGCTGGAGGCTTCTGCTCTCTGGTCCAGTCAGCTATCTAGCATTGACTCTCCCAAGCTTGCTTCTATAGGTTTACAGGGGCTCCTATTGGAAACATTGAACTTACTGTTCTTAGACTTGGCACCACACTTTTTCCCCTGCCTGCTTCTGTTCCAGTCCTGTTTGTTTCTTGACAATTCCCTCTACACAGATGCTCTTAGAGTTTCCTTAGCTAAATAGAGACAATTTCTTGCTTTTACATTGGTCAGTGAAGTAATGTTCACTATAATCCGCTCCCAAATTTAGAGAATATGTAGAAACTTCTGTGAGTAATTCAGGTGAAATTCGTCTTTTGACTCCAGGTAAAAATGAAAGCACTATTTTCTCCTCTCACTTTTTTATTGGATTGAGGAGACAGTGCTCTGAAATCCTCCAGAAATCCTTATGACTTCTGACATCTTCAACAACCTTTTTTCATTTGATGTTCATGAGTTTCCCTATTAATTCTGGGAAGCTACTTTGAGATATTTGCTTTATCTCTCTCATAAAATGCTTTGTTATCAGTCATCATTTATATTTTAGCTAGCTACTCAGCTAAAACTGCCAAGTAATATTCATTCGCTCATTCATTCATTCATTCATTCATGTATGCATATATATTTAATAAATTTTGCTTATTTACTATGTTCTAAGCACTACTTTTGACACTGATAAAAGGAAATAGAAAGGCCAAATTTCTGCCTTCTTTCTAGAGAGAGGCGATAATAAGATTATATATATATATATATATATATAGAGAGAGAGAGAGAGAGAGAGAGAGAGAGGTGTAATATGCTAATTGGTTCTAACAGTGTCCCAGTCATGACCGGTCAACAGGCTGCACCCGCACAGGAGCTGGTGGGCAGGGACGGGGGCAGGGACTTCCACCCCCAGCAGAGGTGCACGCAGGCCTGCCCAGCACTAATGTCTTGCTGCCTCAGAGGCGGAGGCCGCTCCCGATGGAGGCACATGCAGGCAGGAGCTGGTGGGCGGGGACACAGATGGGGGCCCTGGCTGAGCCGCTATAGCATGGCTTGAGCAGGCCTGGAGTGGACACAGACATTTTTTCGTGGTGAAGGGACGAGTCCGTGTTCATGAAAACACCTTGGTGGCTGTGGCGGCTGGCAGTGGCAGCAACAGTGGGGTGATGGGGGTGGCACCTTATCCTGATCAGCCTGGTTGCCTCCTCCAGGGGGAGCGGGCCTAAGCCATCAGTAGGACATCCCCTGAGGGCTCCTGGACTGTGAGAGGGAGCAGGTTGGGCTGAGGGCTCCCCCCCACCCCCGCCCCCGCCCAGTGCACAAATTTTGTGCACCGGGACCCTAGTATTATATATTAGATGGTGGTAAATAAATGCCTAAAAATAAATCAGAAAAGAAAAATAAGAGGTGGGGTGGGGTTATGGAGAAAGTTTTAAATAGAGTCATCACTAGATAATGATCTGAGAGAAGAGCTATATGCAAAGAGTGTTGTAGACAGATACAACTGAAGTGAGAGCACACTTGACCTGCTTGAAGAACATAAAGAGGCCAATGGCTAGAATATCGTGACAGGTGGGCAGAGTTGTGGAAAATGAAGGCGCAGAATAAATAGGGGAGATGGTGTATAGAGAGACTGGAACACTATACTTTTTCTTCCCCTGAGTGACAAAGGAAAGCATTAAAGGGTTAGAATAGGAGAATGACTGTTGACTCAAAGTTTTTAAGTGATCATTCTGCCTTTGTATAAAAATAAACTGTAAAGAAGATAAATGTAGAAGAAAGGAGATTAATTAGAAAGCTATTGCAATATGTGAGGCAAGGGATGATGATAGATTGGATCAGGGAAGTAGCGGAGATGGTAAAATATGAGGTCAGGTTAGGGATATATTTTGAAAGTAGATGCAAGAGGGTTTGCTGACAAATTTGATGTGGAGTATGAGAGAAAGAGAGGAGGTAAAGGTAATACCAAGATTTTTGGTCTAAGCAATTGGAAGAATTAATTATAATTAATGAACATGAGGAGATAAGCAGATTGATGGGGGCTGCAACAAGCTAGTGAATAAGGCCACTGGTTCATTTTTATTTTTGCATGTTTAAGTTAATTTACTAAATATATATCTTATTGGAGGTGTTGAGTAGGCTGTTAGAATCTGGAGTTCAGAAGTATAGTGGCGAGGTCTTAACTCAAAACGTTAATTAGAGAGTCACCAGAGTATGCATGACAGAATTGGATCACCAAGGGAGGGAATAAAAATAGAGAAATAGGGAAGAGAGGAGGTTTAGGGATTGAATCCAAGTCACACAAAAGGCCAGGACTGTGAGGAGGCACCAGCAAACTGAATGGAGGCATGACCAATGAGGTAAGAAGAAAACAAAAAGACAGGAGTCCAGGAAGCCAACATAATATTGTAGGATATGTGGAGTCATAGAAGGATTAGATTAGAGGAGGTGAGTGGAGACCTAGGCTTCTATTGTCCCCGGCATGAGCTGTAAAAAAAGAGGATGATGAGATTAATCCTGGTGACTCAAGGCAGATAGAGACTGAGATTCTGAGTGCTGGGAGTGAAAACGAAGAGATAAAAGCCTTTCTCCTCCCTCTTCCTGAAGTAGGCTTCGGGACCTGTGGGGTAGGTCTCACTCTGAGATCAGGACTTCTTTGTGATCCTTGCTGATAAGTGTAGGAATCTTATTTTAATTCTCTTTCTCATTCAGAGTATGCCCCAGAATTTTTTAAAAATTTACATTATATTGAGTTACAGTTAGTTTTTAGAATTTATGCTCTAGAAAAATACATACCATTTGACTTTGATTCAATTTTATGTTATTTGATAAGTTTATAATCATGGTCATAAATCTATTTCTGCTTTTTAAATCCATAAATACTGCAGAATGATTAGATGAAGTTTAACATGGCACAGACTTAACCCATATTTTGAGTACTGGGAAATATTGAGAAAGAATACTTCTTATTTACAATGCTATTTATTCTAGCTATAAATATTGATTAACATAGGAATTAATAAAGAAAAATGTATGAATTTTGACCCCGTCAAAGGACACTCCAAATGAGTGTTGCAAAGGAGAGAAGGTCTAGAAATTATTAATTAGAATCTAATGTTTGATTTTAAAGACAGTTCATATTCTACAGCATTAAGATTTGAAATTGAGAAAACTGAGCCTTATTGTGTCATACATTCTGTTAGCATTTCTCTTTTGTGTTTGTTGATGTCAAGTGCACCGTTCTGACCAGTGGCTCCTCAAGTTCCTCTTCCCTGTGCTTCTCAGTCAGTAGAAGTGACAGCCAGAGATGAGGTAGATGAACCCGGCAAAACAAGAGAGAGATAAAACTCACTAAGTGTCAATAATGGATTTTGTCAGGGTCAAGAAGAGAGTTGGGGGACATAATTTGAAAAGTTGTGTTAGGGGTGTATGTGAGGAATCAGTTTCATTGGTCTTAATTTAGTGTTAATTTCAACATAATTAAAAGTCAGAAAACAATGTCCTTAGACATATTAGTAATTCCCAGTTAGTAAGGAATTAAATTCTGACAGGGTTATAAGATCTGGTTGTTATTTGTTTCCTTTGATGCCTTCCTCAGCATGCTCAGGTCATGCACACACTCCTTTCTTGTTCTTTATTTCCTGCATTTCAATCATTGCCAACAGCAGTACAATCTGATTTGTATGTGCTCTAACTGCCAGTGCCTTATTAATTTATTTGAGAAATATTTATGGAAATTTTTTATGCCCAGGTACTATTCTAGTCACTGGTGATTTAGCAGTTAAACAAGATGGTTAAAGTCCCTGATCTTGTAGAACCATCCATTACAGTGTGTTTGCTGACAGGAGGGGAGTAGAAACAATAAATATGTAAGTAAATAATATGCAGACTTGACATATTAACAACAGGAAATCCAAATTTTTTATGAATCACATAGAGTCATGCACCTGTGCTTGAAAGATATGTGATCACACAGCCAGGAGGAACCTAAAGGATATGTGATATAAATTATTTTTCTCACTTCATTAGAAGAAAATTTGAGACAGAGATGGTGATCATACATTGTATAAAGTCAAACTGAAGTAGGGAACTTAGCAATTACTACTAAATCAAATCAATATATATATTCAATTTAAAGGATATGTTAATCCTCACTAATAATCAAAACCTTGGGCAAACCTTTTCAATTATCCAACTCCCTAAGCTATGTAAAAAGTCCAATCGTATGTATCAACATTATTCCTTTGTAGTGTAATTGTTGGTAATCCTTTGATTACCATATTCCTGCTTTCATGTTTTAAAGTCCTAACATTTTTTAGTTCCACTTTTTAATTATAAATGGTTACCTTTCTTTCTTTTACAGACAAAAGAGTGACAGAAATATGCAAGTTCCTGAAATTAGAAATAGATCTGGGGTATCAGTGACTTCTAATAAGAGTCTATTTTGATGTGGAAGTATGTTTTAAGAACAGATCACTGAGTCTGAAACAAGACTCCACTTTCAAACAAGCTAAGAGCCTTTAGTAAACCTACCTCTAAACTGTTCACGTCTGAGATTATACTTTACTGGACAGTAAGTATTTTTAAAATGGCTTCTGTCGACTAATTCTGTCCTCATGCTACCAGAGGAAACAGGATCTTGTGGTATCATGGGGAAGATATTTCAGGGGCATCATGAAGGAGGATTTGAGCAATAATGGCAAGATTTATTAGAGGAAAAACAAAGGAACAGCTTAGGATAGAAGAGGCCAGGTCACAGCAACAGGAGTAAGCCTAGACTGGGCTGCCTAGACTCAGGACAGAAAGTTACAGTGGCAAAAGGAGAGTCCTTAAAGCCCACTGCTCCCCTGGTTGTAAGTCTCATGGTGAATCTTAGAGTTTAGGAGAAAAGAAAGCAAGAGTACAGCATGAGAGCAGGAAGGGCCCTCAAGGCACAGATGCCCTTGAAAAAGCTGCTGCACTCTATGCGGTGCTTCCCTGGTGTGTCCAACAGCAGAAGCTGGTTGACATTGTTGGTCTGTTCACAGGTACACCATACTCGATGCCTCATTCACAACCAGGTGGCTCAGCTCCTTCTCTCTGTGGAATAAGCTTCCAGGGCCTTAGGCATGCATTGTGCCCACCAGGACCAGGAGGGTCAGGATCCAAAGCTGCAGTACCATTACCCCCAGCACACAAGACTCCAGTAGTCCAATTCTTAGCTGTGTGATTTGGGAAAGTTACTGAACTTTTCTGTGCCTCATTTCTCTATCTGCACATCTACTGCCAAGGCTCAATGGCACCTGGACCACATGGCTGCCCCCGGAGATGGGACTTCTCTGGGCCTTTGTTAAGCTTTAAATATATTTCCCTGGATTTGGGAAGGAGCTGGCTTTCTTTCAAATCTCTTTTCCAGCTCTTCCTGGCGCTGTGCTGGTGGTGCCCTTCCCACTATCTAACCACTTTCCTCGATTTTCCAGGGTTTTGTGCCCTTATCCTAACTGATCTTTTCCTGAGATTTTTCCCAGGCTAGTCTCTTCTCCATATGATCGCCATTTTGGTTCCAACTAACCATGCCTTATAGTTTTGCTTCTTCGTTTGGCTTCTGTTGTGTATGTGCTTAGTAAAAGGACTTTCCCCTGCTCCATTTTTTCCTTTCCCCTTTAATTGGGTAGATTCCCTGGAATGACTATAAAGCTGCCTCCTTCTACTTAGTCAGGCTGGTTTCCTTTGCTCTCTTCCCTTTATTAATAAAATTTATTTTTCTTGTAAAACTTTTAGAATTAATTTACTTCTCTGGCTGTAGAGTTTCTTTACATTTGTACTCTTTTTTTTTTAAAGTATCCAAACTAAATGTATAGGATATAGGAAGAAAATTATAGCACTTTAGCACATCTTAAAAGAATAAAAAGCGCGCACACATACACAAATACACTTGTCTGGTCAAAATATCAGAAACTCATTTTTAGTATCTTCTATCATTTTACACATTGTTTGAAAAACAAATCATAAGAAACCCTGGTCTAGATGTTATTGAATTAATGCTAGATGGAGATTTTTCATATATTCCTAAACAAAACAATTTTGCTTTCAATGAAGTTCCAAATCTCCTTTGTTATCTTAAGAGAAACATTCCATTTGCCAAATTCCAACATACAATCATTTGCATGGGCTTATATCATCAAATATTTAAGGTTGTATATAAAATGTTCATAAAATAAAAAAGGTATAACATAAAGCAGGAGATGAAAGAAGAAGAAAAAACTAACCAAAAATAAACTGAGGGACATAAAGTAGAGGTAGAAATGAGCTTCATACAGAAATATCCATTGGAGTCCTCTTCACTAAGAGTAGAGCACAAGACTGGCTTTCTTACAGTCCTCCATAAAGAGGACCCCTCTCCTTAGATGCAAAGGTAGATCAACCAGGTATTTCTTTTAAAAACCCACAATGTAAGACAAGGATGTGCATCTGTGTAGGGGCCCAGAATTGGGGGTCCAGGAAGCAGTGTTCTCACAATTAAATCAACATTGGAAGCTACTGAGTGACTCCTAATATGCAGATAGCCAGGCCCCACACAACTAGGAGATTCTTATTCAACAGTCTGGAATGGAACCCTGGAATATGCTTTTAACAAGCATTCCAGTTGATTCTGGTGAATGGTGAGGGACATATTTAAGAGCTGCTAAATGAGAGTTGTGATTTTTTAAAATACTTGACGTATGATGCTTCCAAGTACAATATACTAATATATATTATATATACATGGGCTTCAGAAATCCCCCAACTTTCCCTCCCATTTGAAAAAACATTTCAGAATGCAAATCAGCCTGAATGATGTTGGCGGAATAACCTTACATCTGCTCTAATTATTTGTTTTTAAATAAATAATTTGCAAATTTCACTCTTTGAACTCTCATTACTAATAATATATCACTTCCATTATATTCCATAATTGACAGCAGCATACCTCTATGTCACCAATGTACAAATTACCTAGAGAGAAACATGTGGACTGCATATCCTTCAGACAATGCTTGACAAATATAATTTCTTCCAGTTTTTAAAAAACAGATATTGGGTGAAGTTAAGACTGAACTACTTGGCAGACACCTAGAATGTAGCTAGGCTACATTGCCAATTAAATCTAAACAATATGTTTTAAGAGCAGCCAAGCTGGGTGGAAGATTTTTCTTTTGTGAAAATGAAGAGACTTAACAAGGATGTGCACTGAGATATAGGGCTTTCCATTTCTATTTCCCATGTCCATGTCCAATATTTTCCTTAAATGCATTTTCAATCCGCATACATAAATAGTTGTAACCAAAGTTATATCTCAACCCCAGAACAATATCTATAAGTCTTCCAAAGAACACCTGGATTTGAGAAATGTTATTTGCTGATGTCCCTTACAAGACAAACTGTAGCAGCAGTGGTGGCTGGATGATGGGGCTTGCTCTAAAGCATTGCTTCTCCAAGTGTAATCTCCACACCAGAAGCATCAGCATCACTTGGAAACTAACAAACAGAAATTCCCAAGCCCCCCCCTAGACCTACTGAATCAGAGACTGTTTCAATAGGCTCTCCTGGTGATTCTGATACATATTATAGTTTGAAAACCACTGCTCTCTAGCATACTGAAATTTAGGGGACCTGGGAGCAACTTAGTTTTAGAAAATTAATTTATAGTTTCTTTCTCTGGTAACAGAGAGGACTGGAGGTTATATGTGTAAATATGTAGACATCAACTTTCATTACAATGAACATTTCTATTTGACTTATTTCAGATTGTGCTCATTTTTATTTATATGGTTCATTCTTTAGGACAGATTGTAAAATGGTTGCCCATTTGGTGTGGCTCAGTGATTGAGCATGACCTATGAACCAGAAGGTCACCGTTGGAGTCACATCAGGGCACATGCCGGGTTGCAGGCTCCCTCCCCAGTAGGGGGCAGGCAGGAAGCAGCTGATTGATGATTCTCTTTCTCCATCTCCCTTTCTTTCTCTGAAATCAATTAAATATATATACTTAGAAGTAAAATGGTGGCTGTCAGAGAGACCTATCTTTTTTTTTGGGGGGGGGGGGAGGTCAATTCAGTACTTTAAAAAAATACATATTTTAACATTGTACTTTTAAAAGGCTCTATCCAATTCCTGGCCAGTTGCTATGCCCTTTTTATTTTTTGTTTGTGGTGTTTTATGTGTTAATTTGTTATTGTGTCTTTACTTATTCAGAGGTTTGTGTCCCTACCTGGCTCCTGGAAGACTTCTGCTGTAGTGCTTCAAGTCCAAAGGACATTAATTTAAATGGTATTATTTTTTCAGCCTCATTTCCTGTTATGCTTTCTGAGGCTCCCTCATTGGAGTGATGGTTTTTGTATTTTACCAAATGCATCTTGCCCTTTTTCACTTTTGGTCCTTGCTTATTATATTCTCCTTTTCTGGGATGTGCTTTCATTCTCTTTTCACATTTTTCGGGGGCAGCTGAAATCCTGCCTGACAAACTGAGCCCAACATAATCTCTCCAGCCTTTTGGGGGGAATGCCATTTGGAGAGATGACATCTATGTAATGAGAGTTTTAAGCTCCTTCAAATGCAGGGGCTGTATCTGCCATTCAAATGCACAGGCTGCAGTGAAGTGTCTTCTACATGGTTGGTACCTCATATCAACCATGAGATTAATTTTCTGTTGATACAATCTATTGAATAGGTTTAAAACTTCAGTGCATTTTAGGTACCAACTGCCTTTTAAATAAGTTGACTCAGCCAAGTTTGTCTGCCACATGGAATCAGTTTTGTTCTTGTTCAGAAGGAGCTTGGCAGGAAAAGAGAGTCCACCATCAAATGCACTGTAACAGAATCCACAGGGGATTTCTGGAGCAGAGATGTAAACTGTAGATGAGCCACCTCTGAGGGGACTGGCTAGAACCCTGCACAGAACAGGAACTCTCCTATGGTGGCCCCAGCTAACCCAATCACAGGAAAGGTGAATTCAAAGTGGGCTAACCTAGCTCTAGTTACCACCTGGAGCACCACTGAGCTGGGTTTCTGAAGCCAGCTGTGCCTCCAAAGATCTAGAAACACGAGGTCCAATATGACGTGTGGGATAATTTCAGCCTGCTGTTCTTTATTTTACTCTCACAATCCTCACGCATGTGTCCAGTCAGTCCTATGTGCAAGGAATTCTCCAAGCCATTGGGGTAGACAGGGAACAAAATGGACAAAGATCTGTGTCTTTCTGAAATGTATAGTTTACCTGTGTATTCATACACATACCATACCAACCGAATCGTCTGACCAACTGGATTGCACTATTACACCTATTATGGAGTAGACCACACACCTTTTCCTAGAGGGCTTTCCAGTAACAGCAACAACTCGAATACCCTGGTGAGTAATGACATGCACTTTGATGGGTACTGACACACATTTTAACCTGGGTGGCAAATACTAAGTGTTCTCTTTCTGTCTACAACTGACCCGGTTGTAACAAAAATCTATGCTCTCGTTAGCCAATACTTCAGTGAATTTTTTAACAGCTAGTACTGCCCAGAGGGGAATTTGTATGCCTCCAAATACAGGAAAATATCTCCTCTTTGTGCAATACTTTCTCTTTGACAAAATGCTCCCTTATGTTACTTAATTAAAGGGACTACAATGTGGGATGCATATTATTTTTTCCATTGCACAATTGAGAAACTGTTCAAAGTTTGAGTGGCTTACTCTGCTGTCATTCCCAAGGCCTTCCCTTTCCAGCCTCATGTGTTAACTCTGACTTTACTAAGCTAATAGTTTGTCCTGAATGCACCATCAGAGGCTGCTAGCAAGCAAAGTTTTAGTTCATAAAGCTCATTTTATTAAATTATTAAGAAGTTAGCTCTTTATTCCTTGGAATGATTGATTTAGAAAACATAAATCAGACTTATTACTCTATCTGGCAGAAAAGTAAAAAAACAAAATAAAAAAATCACCCTAGGAAATGTACAAATTTTGTCAGTGACTCTATCATAAAGTCAATGAAAACTCCAAGACATCTTTAATTTTTTCAATGTAGAAAAGGTCATCTGATTAAAATGAGTCTTTGATGATAACTAAGTTGTTGTATGGAAAGTAGTGATTTATAGAGTTCACAAAGAATGTGCTGGGTAGTGTTAACCATCCCAACACTCAGAAATAAGCCACCCTGAAACATTCGGCAAAGGGATTACTAAACTCATTTTCACATGCTTGTAACCTAATTAGGTCTTTAGAGATGGTCTCCTGAGGCCAAAGACTAACAATATGCCAACCCACAGTAATGCCTTATTCACATTAAAAAGGGGCTCTCAGTCTTTCAGGAATAACAGTTTCATTAAAGCGAGCAAATTCCAGGGAAAACCAATCAGGTTGTATATAATTTACATCCTTCCTTTTATAAATTATCCTCCTGGCTCTCTCTTTTTTAATCTTCCTGAAAGTTGGTTGGTTTTTTAATCTTCTTTAAACTGTCACTTCCTTTCCTTTCTCCCATTTCGTCCAAGTAGAGTCATTTTGATATATCTGTAGCAGCCCGGAACCCATTGCTGAAGACGTATGTTCTAAATATTTTCATCGGATCCCATGTAGCTACATGATGTGTAGAGACATTTTTCAGTGATGCTGGGTACTGTCTTGAGGATTCAAAAGTACCCCTTGAGGCACAAAATCCTCTGTGTTAAACCTAAAATAGTAATGTTCATTTCAATCATCTAGATTATAGCTGTAGAAATGTCCTACGGGTTAGATTTTTATCATCAATGACACTTCTATATCCATGCTTGCTTGAGGTTTAAGCCTTCTTAATGTGTTTTTCTTTAGCAAGCAACTAGTCTAACTCACCTGCTGTTTCTATGAAATAGAGCAAAAATGTGGCTTGATGAAACTTAATAGCTGATCCTTGTTTAGATATAATCTTCTCAATCAAGTTATTCCAGCAGGCACACCTGGTTTGTGCTGTAACTGCTTCTCTGGAGCGGAAGGCAACAGATGAGTAATACGGCCGAACCAGAGGACAGATGAAGCCTGAGGCTGGGGTAAGGCAGGTCCTGATGGATAGGGAGTGCCATGTGGTGGAGTAGAGTGATGGATAAACCCCTTGCCACAACACCCCATCCCTAAATTGGTTCAAGCTGGGTGATTACACAAAAGGCTCACAGAAAAAAAACACACAAAAACCTAGAGCTCAATTCAAGTAGATTTGAAAATGAAAGAGTGAAGCAGTTGTAAACAATTACCACCAGAATCAAATACTGTGCAAATTACGTACTTGTGTGTAGATTTCCTCCTTAATGGCACCACCAGTTCATTGTCATATGAAATATATTCTAGCGAGACTCCTGTAGGACTAAGCCTTTTTAATGACTGAATAATTCTTATGATCATCACAGTGAACTATAACTCTAAACCCTTTCTTTTTCTTATGCCTTCATATATTAAATACAGTTTTATGAGTCTTTTTTCACTTTTAATATATCAATTATTTTACAGCCACACTTAATAAAATAACTGGGTACTTTCTACAGGGCATGGCTTGAGGCTGATGAATTGATGCCTCTGTGAAATATATATGAAGGGTCACCTGTGGCTCAGACGACATAAAATGGGGAACACAAAAAGTTTATTCTCTTAAAGTGGACCTCAGGGGGTGCTTCTATATAACTCTGGTATTTCCCTTTGATTGTTTATTCTCAAGGATGCTTTACATCTATGAATAGCATGTACTGATCAAAAGCAACTTGTTTATCAAAACAACCATGTAGTTGAGTTTCATGAAATGTGTACTGTTTTCTCATCAAAACCATGGTCTTGTCATGAAAACCTTCATAAATCATACTCCAAGCACAGCTCCTTAACTGCCTACTGTTTTCTTTTCAAATATTGGTTGTTAATCTTCTTGACAATTCTGACAGTCATGCGCCCGAAGCTTTGAATTTCACATGTTGTAAGCAACTTAAAACTTCAAGCCAAAAAAAAAAGAAGAAAGAAAAATGAATATACATCCATGGTAGAGACCCAAGATTGCCATGAGCTGTGTCATCATAGACAGGCAGAGCTCAAAGAGGAGATTTTTCTAAGGGTCTAGAAATTCTTCTTTATCTAAAAGAAGGGACAATATTAATCTCACTATTGCTGATAATAGTAGTAGGTGTGCATTTTTTAGGGCCATACATTTTACATTCATTTATTTTGATATTAAAATTGTTATGTAAGTTAATATTATTATCTAAAGACCTGATATCCTTGATGTTGTAACACCGTCCAGGTGTAGGCAAGTTGTGGGAGAACCAGGAACCCAGCTTAGATGTTATTTCAAAGTTTGACTTATTTCCATTTTTCAAAGCTAAACGTGATTCAATTTGCCCTTTCTAACTTGGTAGGAAACGTAATACTTACTTTGCTCTTAATATTTAAAGGAATCAGTCAGCCTTGCAATATCACTTCAGAACTTTTCAGAAAGGCTCTGGCGTCAGCCACCATGGAATTTGCTCTTACAGAGATGGCTGGTAGAGGTCCCTATCATCTCTGCCCCACTCTTCCTTTGGGAAATGAGCTCTGTGTGGTGGGTGCCTCGATCAACTGCTCTCTCTGTCCTCACTCACCTGTAACTAGCTACATAAAAGGAGGAGAGAGATTCTGAACCTCCACATGGAGCCACAGTGGACAGGCCACTGAGGAGCACCATGTGCTAAGCTTATTGGAAAAATTATATCTCTAGGTCTTAGTTCTATCAGATTAAAAAAGAGGGCAATGTTAGTGCTTAATTTAAATTAGAACATCAGTACAGCATTTACAGTAGTTGGCAAGTAGAATGAGCTAAATAAATGTTAACCACGTTAAAGATAGCAATAAATAACCATGCTAGCTCATTCTATTTGCCAAGAACTATGAATGCCATGGTCATTGACATGATGATGGATATAGCCTAGGCTTTCCAACTCTTGGCGCTTTTCTACCAATCCATGTGTCCTCTAACTTTGCCCTGGCTCCTTGCATGTTAAAGTGAGCTCATTTTTTTCCCCCAGCTTCTTACGCATCCAGAGTTTTCATAAAGAGAAGATCATGACATTTCTGTTGGAGGCAGTAGGCTAATTGCAACACTTATGTCCTCTCAGAGCCCCTTAAAATTGTATCGATCTACAAAAAAGTATAAATCCATAATAACAAAGAAAAGGAGAAGTTCATCAATAGATAAGAAGCTGCAACACATGTGCAAGAGAAGCCAAATAGGTATGGTTTCTTAAAAGGCACTTCTTAATGTATGTTCCTAGAAAAAGTTCTGGCACACCATCAGCACATATTTCTAGGATGCATGAGTGGGTGAATGAGAAAAGCCATCGGGACATCTTATTTAGGCGCACGTAGGCAAGCATCAGGAAATAAAGCACACGAGAAGCATAAACGTGGTTCTCTCCGGGCAGCAGGACTCAGGATGGGGAAAGGCAGTGGCAATGGATTGTTGGTTTTCATTAGCTTTACCTTCATTATTATTTTTCAAACTGTATTCACATATTTGAACAAAAACAGAAAATTATTTAAAAACAATATTTTAAGATAACAAACTGGAGCAGTAACACCTCTATAAGTTCCTTTCGTTTTTGCTGAAGGAAGCTGATTATATATACTGACCCCAGCGGCAAGTCCCGAGACTCATGTACCATGATTACCTGACAGAATCACAATGTATCTGGTGACCATTCTTGTAGGAAGAGAGGTGAGGAGGAGATTATCTGTGAGTAAAACTGCAGAAGATCAAAGGGAAGTATATAGAGCCAGTTAATTTGTTTTGAGAAATGGGCTATTTTCAAGCAGCTGTGATTAATTACAAGGACCTTAGGAGGGGGGGAAAGTGATTGTCCACCTGGGAAGAGCTGTGCATTTCATAAATATTTGTAGAATTAAAAAATCAATGAGCCAAACCAGTTTATATACACACTTCTGGCTTGTTAAGTCAGAAAAATCTCACTTTATTTATGTCAGAATTTTTTAGAAGTGCCTAAATATCTTTTTGATCAAATTGGATCAACAGGTTTACTGGGGTAATGGGAGATTTATTTACTGAAATCAGTATAGAGTAACTATTATATCTATACCATGTTTGAGAGTTTGAAATTTATTGACTAATAAACCCTGTTCTTTGGCTTAGTGGAGGGATCTGGGAAGAAAAGGGTGTAGCAGTCTAGTCACCAACATGTGTCCAAGCTGTGGTCAGGCAGGTGGAGTGATGGAGAGTCCAAGGGGGCACAGAGGGAAGGTGGTGCTCACAACAGCAGCAGAGAGCTCTGCTTTAGTTCCCAATCAGAAACCCAAGCTGGCAACAGCTGGGGGCTTGGTCATTCCCCAGAGAGAATTCACAAATAAAAAATCTGGGAGCCTCTGCTTGTGGGGTTGGGGGAGGGTCAAAACATACATATTCAAAATTTTCTGTTTTTATTGAATCTTCCCTGATTTATATCTCTCAGAAACCTATTATTATCATCATTCGCTTACAAAATGCAAATGCACTGTTTTCCCAGTGAACATTTTGAGATAAACACAACCAAATTGCCAGAAGGCTTTATTCCCCAAGGCACCCCTTGCATGCAAAATCTGGCTGTCTCCCAGTTCCATTTGTTAAGGTCTCCTTCGGTTGTGTCACTTTTCTGTCTAACCTATAATCTGCCTTCACTGGAAGCAGGAGCTTGACGGGTCTGATGAGTTCAACAATTGAAATAACATCTCTTCATTTTCTCCGCCCCTGTCCCAGCTTGTGAAATGCTCACTGGCATAGCTGGCAGTCAAATAAAAATAAAGATCCTGCTCAATATTCCTTTCATTGTTGTACATATGCAGTATTGGCATTTTGCATGTTAATATCTGACACTGTTTTTTAATGTGTTCTAAACTGCCAGTTCATTTGCATCATCTCTCAGTGATCTCCCACCTGTGCAGCAATTTTTGGGGAAAACATAACCATTTGTGTACCTCCTAAAACTTGACTCTGTAACACAGCCTGATCCAAGGACAGCTCATTTATTTTCTAAACATTTTTCACTTAGGCTTTGAATTGGGTTCTTACTGCACATATCCAGAGTCCCTTATGTTGTCTCTGAAAACCTAGTGAAGCTTTGAAATGCTCCCACTCATGGACCAGGCTGAGCAGCTTGATGGTGCACATACTGTGGTTTGCTGGTGTGTGCACTGTCAGGTCCACACTATCTCTGTGCACATGCTGCTCCAGTATTTGTGGTAAGATAGCTGCTTGAATTGTGAGAAAAAAGGAATAAGTTCCGAATGTGGGGCTAAGCTTGTGATAGTCTCAGGAGTAAGAAAAAAGGGAATGTGTATGCTGTAAGTTCAGAGCCTCCAAAACAAGTGTATTTCAACAGTTTTAACAAGTAGGATGTACCTCTGCTATGGAATTGACAGAATTTTAAAAATCTGTTTATTAGATTTTATAATCTAAGAGCTCATAATCTTAAAAGAAAAATAGTGTCCTATTTCCTCTTCTGTATTATAAAACAAACATCTTAATGGATTGAGCTTTACCTTATTTGCCTCTATATTAATTGAGACTAGAATGCAGAATCTGGTTTAGGAAGATGCTGATTTCAAAGTGAATTGAATTGAAGTACTATAGTCTTCTGTTTAAGACCTGTGTACCTGTACTAGACAATCTAATTACTTATTTATTATATACTAGAGGCCCAGTGCACAAAATTCTTGCACAGAGGGAAGTGTCCCTCAGCTGAGCCCTCTCCAAATTGGAACCCCTCGAGGGATGTCCAACTGCCCATTGGGATTGGGCCTAAATGGGCAGTCAGACACCCATCTCACAATCCAGGACTGATGGCTCCCAACTGCTCGCCTGCCTGCCTTCCTGATTGCCCCTAACCGCTTCTGCCTGCCAGCCTGATTGATGCCTAACTGCCCTCCCCTGTAGGCCTGGTCCCCCAGAACTGCTCTCCCCTGCAGGCCTGGGTACCCTCCAACTGCCCTTCCCTGCAGGTCCAGTTGCCCCCAACTTCCCTCCTCTGCCAGCTGGGTCACCCCTAACTGCCCTCCCCTGCAGGCTTGATTGCCCACAACTGCCCTCCCTTGCAGGCCTGGTCCCTCCCAATTGCCCTCCCCTGCTGGCCATCTTGTGCCCACATGGGGGCAGCCATCTTGTGTGTTGGAGTGATGGTCAATCTGCATATTACTTTTTTTTATAGATAGGATAGAGGCCTGGTGCAGGGTGGGGGCCAGCTGGTTTGCCCTGAAGGGTGTTCCGGATCAGGGTAGGTGTTCCCTTGGGGCATAGGGCAACCTGGGCAAGGGGCCTGTGATGGTTTGCAGGCAGGCCATGCCCCCCAGAGACCCAAGCGGAGGCCCTGGTATCTGGTATTTATCTTCTATAATTGAAACTTTGTAGCCTGAATGGAGCCAAGACTCCTGCTTGCTCTGTGGCTATAGCCATTTTTGTTGGGATTTATTTGTCTTCTATTATTGAAACTTTGTAGCTTTGAGTGGAGGCCTGGGCTGGCCAGGAAAGCTTGGCTTCCTCCATCGCCAGGGGCAACCCAAGCCTCCTGTTCGCTCAGTGGCCACAGCCATCTTGGTGGATTAATTTGCATACTTGCTCCTGATTGGCTGGTGGGCATGGCTTGTGAGTGTAGCAGAGTGGTGGTTAATTTGCATATTATTCTTTTATTTTTTAAATAAATCTTTATTGTTCAGATTATTACAGGTGTTCCTCTTTTATTTTCCCCATAGCTCCCCTCCACCTGATTCCCCACCCCACCCCATGCCCTTACCCCCCGCCACTGTCTTCATCCATAGGAGTGAGATTTTTGTCCAATCTCTTCCCGCACCACTCACACCTGCTTCCCCTGAGAATTGTCAGTCCACTCCCTTTCTATGTCCATGATTCTATTATATTCACCAGTCCATTCTGTTCTTCAGATTTTTTATTCACTTGAGTTTTAGATTCACTTGTTGGTAGGTATGTATTTGATGTCATTTTGTTGTTCATAATTTTTATCTTTACCTTTTTCTTCTTCTTCCTCTTCTTAAAGAATACCCTTCAGCATTTCATGTAATCCTGGTTTGGTGGCGATGAACTCCTTTAGCTTTTTCTTGTCTGTGAAGCTCTTTATCTGACCTTCAACTCTGAATGATAGCTTTGCTGGGTAGAGTAATCTTGGTTGTAGGTTCTTGCTATTCATCACTTTGAATATTTCTTGCCACTCCCTTCTGGCCTGCATAGTTTCTGTTGAGAAATCAGCTGACAGTCGTATGGGTACTCCCTTGTAGGTAATTAACTGTTTTTCTCTTGCTGCTTTTAATATTCTCTCTTTGTCTTTTGCCCTTGGCATTTTAATTATGATGTGTCTTGGTGTGGTCCTCTTTGGATTCTTCTTGTATGGGGTTCTGTGCGCTTCCTGGACTTGTAAGTCTATTTCTTTCACCAGGTAGGGAAAGTTTTCTGTCATTATTTCTTTTAATAGGTTTTCAATATTTTGCTCTCTCCCTTCTTCTGGCACCCCAAAAATTCGGATGTTGGTTCGCTTAAAGTTGTCCCAGAGGCTCCTTACACTATCTTCATATTTTTGGATTCTTTTTTCTTTTTGTTTTTCTGGTTGGATGTTTTTTGTTTCCACATATTTCAGATCTTTGGTTTGATTCTTGGGGTACGTTGATCTACAGTTGAGTTTCTGTATATTCTTTATTTCAGACAGTGTATGCTTCATTTCTGACTGATCCTTTTCCATTTTTTTGGCCTTCTCATTAAGCTCCTTGAAGGTCTCATCAAGTTTCTCAGCGGTTTTAAGAAGATTCTTGAGTAACCTTATAAATGTGGTTCTGAACTCTATGTCATCCAGTAGTTTGCTTTCCTCCGTTTCTTTCATTCGTGACATGTTTCTTTGTCTCCACATTTTGGCTGCTTCCCTGTGTTGATGGAGTAGCTTTGTGTGGTAGGTGACCTATAGGGGGCAGTAGCTCAGCCTCCCCAATCACCTGATGTGGACGCTCTTGGTACACCCCTTTGTGGGCTGAGTGCAAAGACTTGGTGCAGTTAAGCCTTAATTGCTGTTGGTATACTGGGAGGAATTGACCTCCAGGCCAATTAGCTGTGAGCACTCACTGTGTCTATAATGGAAGAACTGCTGCGCTGAAGACACGCTTATGGGGCAGGACTTGTTTCAGTGGGGCTTTGTTGCTCACTGAGTCTGCCTCTTGAATGTGTCACTTATGGATGTGAGGAGTTGAAATCTGGTGTCTCACTCTGACCACTAGGTACACTGGCTTCTGGATCTCCAATGGGGTGCAGGTCAGCTACTGTCTGAGGCCATCCAGCAGGAGCTACAGTGAGAGCTACAGTTTTCTCCTCTTTGCTTGGGGTTTGGAGGTTTTGTAGCTGTCTGACCTGGGCTGCAAGTTTGCTAGGTTAAGCTGCGATAGGGCAGGGCTTTCTTATGCTAAATACGCTGCTTGGAGCTTGGGTTTGTAGGTTGTGCAGGGTGGGGTCTCAGGGTGTCACTAGGCTAGGGCGTGGCAAACAGCAATGGCTGCTAGTTAGCCGGCTCTGTGTCCCCGACGGCGTCCTGGAGTCCCGTGCCCCAGTGCCGTAAACAATTATTCCTGCACGCAGCTCTGCAAGCAAGCCACCCTCACTGGCAGACAGTCCAGCTTCTCCCCGTAGGAGTTTGGGTCCCCCGCGTCTCCCCAGAAACTGTATTTCAGAGTAGTCAGGGGCTTGTCTCCCTTTGGGTTGAAAAAAGCAACGCCCGCCGCCAACCCGGATCACGAGCCTCCGTACCTCAGCTTTTCAGCGCTTGTGCACATCTCAATGCTCTTTTCTCTTTCCTTCTAGTTGTAGAACTTCCACTCAGCCAGCTTTCCCGTGGTTCTGGGTGATAGACGTTTTGTCTTTTAGTTGAATTTTTGAAATTGTTGCACGAGGCAGCAGTTTATGTGTTTACCTACGCCGCCATCTTGGATTCTCTATCGAGTCTCTTCTGCATATTATTCTTTTATTAGATAGGGTTTGCTATTTTTTCATCTGTCTCTTTCCAATAAGAAGATAATCTCCGTGACAACAGGTATTTTTTATCTGATATTTTGTTTACTGATGGATCTCAAATGTCTATGACAGTGCCTGGCACATAGTAAATGCTCAGTAAAAATATATTGAATAAATGTATGAATATTTATTCAATGAAGACCTCTGCTCCCTTTATGAGTCTGGGTAATCAAATTAATCCTCCTGTGAAGTAGCTCCTATTCTTTGAAATTTCACAGAACAAATGCATTATAAAGAAAACAAAAAGATACGAGTGCTCAAAAAGTGAGGCCATTTTGTAATTGTTAAATATGGACTTTGAAAAATAACAATGAATATCCGAGGGTGTTCCATAAAAAGATTTCTTTAATGAAAGAGCTTTTTAGTGCAAAAATACAGAAAAAAATGAAATAATCTAAAATAATTATTAACCTCTCAGAAAAGACTGATGCTAACTGAAGTCATAGACCAGCATCCATCTGCTGGCAAAGTTTCAAGAGCTCCCCACTCAGAGAACCACAGTCATTAGCTCTGAACTGACATGGCTTCTACAAAGATGGTCCAGGCCTAAGGACATGCTGGATTCCAAACAAGATAACATTGTGTTGTGACTATAGAAGCAAAGCCTTAAAGGAAATTTGAAAGATCATGCAGTCCAATAACTTTAGGCAAGTGAAATTCTAAATCCAGCATTGTTGGGTGGCTTCCAGTTGGTCTGATCCCTCTCGAGTGCCCTGATGTTTCCAGTGCTTAGAGGAAGCTCTCACCAGCCAGCTGGCCTTGTGAAAATTTTTCATCTCCATCCTATTTCCCCTTGGAGGCCTGACAAAGGAAGAACAGAACCCAGAAAATAACTCCTGATAATCTCTTTCTCTATCACTGTTGTTTTCTTTTCAGCAAAAATTTGTTTCTTCAACTTGTGTAGGTAATAATGAGAGTAATCCAGTAATAATTTGTGAGATACATTATTGTCTCTTCCAGCAAAATGAGGAGGATCTGTATCTGTAAATACACGGTATATGTGTGTATAAAAGAAGAGGAACTGTCCAAAAGTGCTTGCTAAAATTTCAGGATGGGCCAGGGATCCTCTCAAACCTTGAGAATTCCTAGCCTCTGCACCATTTCTCCTCTTCACAGCTGGGATTTCTGAATCCCTACCAGTAGTTGACTTCATTCTCAATTTCCCAGTTGCCAACTTCTGCTCTGATTGGAGTCTGAACCTGAATTTGTTAAAAAATTATGGCTCTGGAGTTCCAGTTTCCCTCCCTGCCAGCCTTATCCCCACCATGTGCTTCAGAAATACATAAAAAAGCGCCAAATCAGTTTTAAGAATTGAGTTTCTCTTCTGGTAACTTGACTATTTCTTCAGTATTGTCCTTGTATTCAAATCCTGAGTTCTTCTTGTGAGTGCCCATACCATAGACTGGAAACTTCTAATCTTGGACTTGGTTGGTGGCTGATAGAGATTTCCTTCTGTGGTGATGATAATAATGAGGATAAGACATGATTTATACATTCTAGAGACAAAAAAATGTAAAATCATCATCATTATCATCACATTACATTTTAGGGCTGACTCCTTTTTCTGGATTCTCCATAAGAGTAGATAATTCAGAACAGTAAGAAGCCAAGGTGAGAAATATATATATATATATATATATATATATATATATATATATATATATATATATATATTAGCAGGGAAAAGAAATCTTGTAAATGGTATTGTTAAGCATTCTAGAATAAGAATGTAATTTTTCAAGATTTTGTTTCTTGTGCCTGTAGATTTCTCTCTAGTGATTTTAATAAAGATAAAAAAATGTGCCCATTATATAATCTATCTTTCTATTGCCCAATCCAACAGTTGTAGAAGACCGAAGAAACCCAAGCGATGCTTAGGGAAATGGAGTTACACAGCTTTATTACACCGGCAGTCTCAGAGGAGTTGTCTCTCAAAGTCTGAGCAAACCAATATGGTGGAAGCTTTCCCTTTATACCCTTTTGGTGTCTTTGTCCCCAGATATGGATTATACTTGAGGACCTTTCACAGGCTTTGCAAAAAGCCCCGTGAGTGTTGGGATGCGGGTCTTGAGATAATATCTAAGGGATTTGCCTGATGTCAGTGCTGATAACCCCCTCGGGGGTTATGTCTTGTTCATGATTTATGGCCTCTGTAAAATGTTAGCATTTAAGTGACAGGTCTTGCAAGACCAGTTTGTGGAGGAAAGGGGCAGTGACTTAATTATAGGTTATCAAGAATATACACTGGGCTTGCTGACACAGATTCAGATTGCTAGTGCCACCCTCCCCACCCCTCACCTCCCCGCCCCCCCACCCCCCGACCCCAATAATCAGGGTTACATTGGAATTAGCTTTTTAGCCTTCTCACAACTACCAGACTTTTTAAAAAGAGGGGCAAGTTTACTGGTGGACACATGTAGAAAGAACCATGAGCGCTGCCTAGTAGACTTCTATCATTGTCAAGACAGCGCATAACCAAGTCCAATGTCAACAGCACTGCTTGTTATAACTTATTTCCTGTAACCAAATCACTAAACATTTTCTTTATTAATGTAGGTGAGTACTAAAGCATGGAAATAGTTTCACTGAAACAGATATGACAGTTTTCATTTCAGTATGGAAAATGCTATTTGATAGATTATTATTTCTATTTCAATCTTCTTATTCCTTAAAAAAGTCTATGAAGTGATTTGAAGTCTCTAAAGACAGTTGCTTTAAAATATAATAGTATCATTTTTTATTTGGATCTACTATTGAGATTCACATGGCAGATGGGAAGGTGAAAAGTCACTTACTCATTGCATAACCTCAAAATGGAGCAAAAATGAATCCGGGCTACAGCATTTTTGCCCACCTGATCTTACATGAAATGTAAGGGCATTCAAATATTCTTAGGGTGTACTGCAGTTTATTGCTGCCTGCTGTTTGACTGAAATTTATTTGAAAAAAATTCTTTTTAACATTTTATAATGAAGAAACACCCATAAAGTATACTCCTTTTCTCCCACTAACTTCTTTTTCCCCTCTCATGCAGTATTCAAGCCTCATGTAAAGCACTCCTGAGATCTAAAAACAAAACATCCAAACATATTTTTTGCTTTCCCACAATTATTTAATTGTCTTCCTAATTAATTCCACAGCCTGAAATAAATTATTGACTTACCAGACTCTCTTGTTTTCTGTGACAGCTTCAGCAGTAAACAGGCCATTAACAATTCATAATGAGCAGGACATGTTTGTTTTTTTCCATGTGCTAATTTGGTACCCTATTAGAGACTTCCTTTGACTCTTCTCTTTCCTGTCAACTCACTTTTGGAAAAGGGTGACAGACTGCTGGGCCCTATTTTGAATAAGAAGACATTTCAAAGAAAATAAAATTCTGTTTTGCCAAATCCAATTACTTATGCAGAGATAATTCATGGAACACTTCTTTTGTTCTTTTCTGGTGTATTTTGTTTTTATTATTATACTTTGCAGAAGAACAGCAGTATTCCATCCATGGACTGAAACTTTCTTTACTTGGGCAATTTGTCAATACTCAGTGAGTGCTTCTGTTATTGGTGCAAGTGGAGTTCTTGGGGTGCCAGGAGGAAAAGAATTTCCTGAGGCCCCCATGGGAGGATGGGTTTCTTGGAAATCTTTATTGATGATGTAAAATTAAGGGTGGGGGGGTTCTCCTCCAAGGCCACATCTCTGTCCACCTCACCATGGAAGAAGTCCAATCTTATTTTCAGCAGGGCCAGAATTAAGTCCACTGGCCAGAATTTCTGCTCCATATTAAAGTCCAGTCCAGTCCAACATCCTGTGTGTGAAGTCCGAGTCTTAACAGCCATGGGCCATATGGCTGCTAAAGACCATATGGCTATGGAGAGAGAACAGGTGAGTGCGCGGTCCAGTGCAGGTCATGGAGGAGCAAGAGAGAGAGCAAGTGAGAATAAGAATAAGAACAAGAGAGACCGAACTCTTTGGGGTTTTAACTTTTCAAGATTTTGCATGCTTCTGATGGGGTTCACCCCTTAGCCAATCCATTGTTCCCCAGGCTAGACTGACATGCAAGCACCTCTCCTGCACCACCCCAACTTCTACTGCACAAGTACCTATCTCCCCCTTATTCTCCCAACAATTTGGTACCAGATGGGGGAAGGGAGGGATACTAATCCCCTTGGAGAGACAATGCTGAGATTCTTTTGGATGTGAAGCTATAGCTTCCTTGTGGAGCAAACAGGCCTCTGCTTCCCAGCTAAATATGCTCAACAACATCTGACTCTCCTTTGTTTTCCTCCTTTATTAATATTAGCTAGCACTTGTCTCATGTCAATTTGTGAGTTGTTATATGGGCTGAATTAAAACAGGAAAAGGCAAAATTTCCTAGAAAGGATGACATTGCCCAAATCCTAATGTGAGGAAATTTGGTAGAGTAAAAAGGAAAAAGAAAGCACACTAACCAGAAGAGGTATTTTGAAATTAGACAGACTTGAGTTCAAACTCAGCTTTAGATTTCAGTTTCTTCATCTATAACACTGGGATCATAATATATACCTCACTAAATAAGAAAATGTGACAATATAGAGGTTGGCATATAGTAATCATTTAATAAATTGTAATAATTTTATAAATAATTTTAATGTTAGATTAATTAGTCCTAATATTAATGATATTAATTATACTTACCTATGTTATTATTTATTTATAATTATGTATTTTGTAAGAGACATTGCAGTTAAAGAATCTCAAAAGTCTGCTTACTGAACCTTTGGTTTAATTTTTTGGGTAAGAGAAAGAATGATGGTTCCATGATAATAAATAAAAACTTTGGTAGAAAATTTTAAGAAGTTGATCAGTAGAATGACAGAGTACACTGTTCTCTTTAAATTTATTTTTAATCTGTTCTGCTTGAGCTCAGAAAGAATGTTTGCTCAGGTAAACCAGTACATGAAACCTAGGAAACATGCACCCTTCTAGTCAGAAACTCACTTGTTTAGTCCTAGGGGTAGACGAATTATTTTAATAACCCAATTCTTCTCTTCTCTTTTCTACCATGCCCTCTGCAATGTGACTCCATCAAGAGGCAAAGTTTTTCTTTACCCCTTGATTCAGAGTTTGGCCATGTGGCTAGCTTTGACCAATGGGATGGTAACAGGTGCATTGCAAATGGGGCCATATAAAAGTGCTTGCACATTCCCCTTCTGCTTTGCTCCTCTGCCATAGCCAGGAGAATATATCAGTTCAGCTTATGGGACAGTGAGTCAGATGGAGCGGAGCCATTCCCAGATGGTGTGGCCCAGTGGTTGAGCAATGACCTATGAACCAGGAGGTCACAATTTGATTCCCGGTCAGGGCACATGCCCAGGTTGTGGGCTTGTTCTCCAGTGTGGGGGATGCAGGAGGCAGTCAATCAATGATTCTCTCTCATCATTGATGTTTCTATCTCTCTCTCTCTCTCCCTTCTTCTCCGAAATCAATAAAAATATATTAAAAATAAATTTTAAAAAGAGCTGAGCCAAGTGATCCTTGATATCCTAGATGAGGTCATCCTTTGCCAGCTGACCCTCTGCAAAGTTTTGATCATGTGGGAGAGCCCAGCTGAGTACACCCTAAATCACTGACCCAAAAAGGTTTGACTTAAGTAACTGCTTTTTACTTTAAGCCTATAAGTTTTGAAGAGGTTTGTGGCACTAGATAGTTGTTACATTTCCACAAGAGCACAAGTATGAGATGGATAAGTACAGTACTAAAGAAAGTAAGTATTTTTTCATTTTAAGACTAGTGATCTGGAACTGATGAAAAATAAACACCAAAAGCTTAGGGTTAGTTTTAGGTCTGTACCTCATTCCTTAAGCTTTATGCTCTGCTACCTTGCCTCACTATGAGCCCACCCCTAGCCCTGATCAAAATCAACTTAACTAGAAAAGCTTCAACAAATAACCAGAAAGAGTAAGATCATAAGTCAGGGAAGAAAGGATGGAAGAGAGTAATCATATGCTTTTTAAATTGGGGAACCCCACAAAATCATAGGAACAACAATGGTGTTGGAGTAATATATTTTCATATTTGGATCCCATTTATGGCATATATTTGATGTACAGTGTTAGAAAATTTACTTTTGTTTCCATGTACAATATGGAGATGATATCTATTGATTAATATATGGGATTCATAATCCAGGAAGCACGATTGGATGGGACAGATAGTTTGAATTCCATAATGACAGCTACCTTTGCCCTGTGGCCACACAGCTCTGCTCTGCCTATTCCTGTATGCTTCTGTCTCACCCTTGATCATAGATCATGTCTCCTTTACATGATACCTTCAGCAGGGAGAACTCAGTATTTTTTCATCTCCTCATCCCCAGGAGTTAGCATAGAAGTCAGTAAAATATTCTTAGTGTCCAATGAGTAAATAGGTTAATACACCAAAGCAGTAAACTAGATATTTGCAACTGATGTTTTGGTTCCTGGGTTTCCATTGATGTTTAAAAAAGAAAAGCCTGAAAAAGGCTTCCTGATTTAGAATTCAACAATGTTATTCATCACATTTCCTGCTTGGATGACAGGACTGGGGCAGGAGGAAATGTTGATTACGTGGAGAGCCTGGAGGTAAACATTAGGTGGAAAGCAAAGACTGGGTGTGTTTCCATCCATGTCTTATGAACACTTTGAGGTGAAGACCCTCAATGAGAGACTCTTAACTGCGCCAGAGAATGGCTAAGCATTTGACTCCACAGGATGTCTCAATATCTATTCTTTGGAAATAGGAGCTCTGAGGAGATGACAAATTTTAATTGGAAGGGCCCCTGTTATTAGTGCAGTCAAGTGGAGGAGCAATGAGGAGCTGCATAAAAGAAGTGGAATATCATGTCAATTGATCTGAAAATTACTGGTAGTTACATTATCTCCAAAGAAATGATTCATGCTCATTCAAGAAAATGTTTCTTTCCTCTGTTAACAGCCTTACTGTTCAGAGCATCAGGGAAGTTATGGAAACTGAGGAAGCAGTCTTTGCTCACTCAGACCTGCCATACAGAGCTAAAGACTTGAGTTGACCACCACAGGGAAGTGACTCCTGTAGAGCTGTGGTTGGGCCTTCTGTCTTGGCCCTCCCTCCTCTCTTGGTGTCTAGTGTAACATGTGATGTCTGGAACCTAATGCTCATGTCCTGGAGATAAATGCATGGCTTTACATCCATTTATTTTCTTAAATGAAGGCAGTAGCTAGTTGGAAGGCTGTATTTATTGCCTGATATATATTAACTACTCTGCTTTTGTTTTAATGAGTGTGGGTGTGAGTGCGTGCCTGTTTGTGCATATATGTGTGCGTATACATGTATGGTGATACACGCAACAAAGGATTTATTTTTCACTCCTCAGCAGTAGCTAATATCCACTCAAGCATTCTATTACTCCTGAAACTGGCTCAGGTAGGCCACTGGACTAAGACAAAACTCTAGAACCCACATATATAAATTCTTTTGTAATGTCTGTTCATTAAAAAAAAAATCTGCTTAAGGTTTATCCAAGACTGAGTTACAGTGTTTCCACCTTGAACAAATCTCCTCTCTCTAAATCATGATTTTGCTAACTATATGTAGGGAATCACATTTATAGAGACATTGAATTTGGCAGAGGTCTGCAAATTGAAAAAGACTCCATGAAAACAACAGGCAGGATTTTCAGTCTTATTTTTATTCTTATCACTGTATTTGATTTATTCTAGGAATTTTGATAATTATACTCTTAAATCATTTCCAAAACTCTCAGTAATTTGCATCGTGGTTGGGCCAGGAGATCGCAAAATTGAATATTCATACAAGTGCAAATCATTTCATTTCTGCTTCACTATAGACCTGGAGCAAATGAACATTAGTTTAAATTTTAATCAGCATAGATACTAGGTAGTTGCCCTTGCTCATTTGCAGAGCAGCCGCCTACTGTCCTGCATTCCAATTTATAGTCTGAACTATGTTTAACACCTGTTACAAAATATTTCCTAATGTCCTCTTAAAGATCATTTTATATGATTTAAGGTGATTTTCCTAGAAAATCATATAATCAGCTAATGCACATTTATTAAGCTCCAGTTTTGTGTCCAAAATATTGGTCTTGGTGCTAGAGATGCTAATAAAGAAATAAGAGTATCTCTGCTGACCAAGAGCTCAAAATTCATTTGTGTTAGTTTTGAGATATCAACCAGACTGCATTTTATTGTATATATGACAATTGATCTCTGAGAATAAAAGCATATATAAACTGGAGTAGTTGGAGAAAAGTCTCTGAAAGTGATGGGCTGAGTTGATAAGTGATGATAGAGAGAAACATCTGGAGAGATTATGTAGGTACCATATAAGATTGAGCAGGTTGTGTGCAGCCCCACTTTTTGGCATATCATTCTCATAGATTGAAGTATATAGTGCTCCCTAGAGTTGTGCAGTGTACAACCTGCCCAACACTGCATTGCGATGCTGGTAATGAGCTCAACTTCACGGGAGTGGAAGGCAGGGCAGTGGTAAGAACTCAAACAAATCACACATACTATATGTCATTCTGCAGCTATGGGACCTTGAAGAAATTATCTTCTCTAAATCTCAGTTTTTCCATCATAAAATCCTATATAATAAAAGCCTAATATGCTAAGTGTCCTGTCGTCCAGTCGTCCATTCAACCAATCAAAACATATAGGCGAAGGCTGCTCAACTGCTCACTATGATGTGCACTGACCACCAGGGGGCAGACAGTTGACCTGTTGACCAGTTGCTATGACGTGCACTGACCACCAGGGGGCAGACACTCTGACTAGTAGGTTAGCTTCCTGCTGGGGTCTGGCCAAGCCAGATGGGCTGGGCATACCCTGGAGCCCTCCCATGTCCCTCCCCGGCCCCAATCATGCACCAGTGGGGTTCCCCAGCCTGGCCGGCCTGCCCCCTCTTGCATTAGGGCTGAGGGACTCTCCTCCCCCTCCCCATGCCCCGAGTGCATGAATTTTGTGCACCAGGCCTCTAGTCAGGTTTATAAAACATTTCCTCACTTATATAACTGATGTCAGGATCAAAGAAGATAAGAGCAGGGAAATATTCAGCATACTACTATTCATAGTAGCAAATTTTTAATTTTTAGCTATTGTTACTGCTTTTATTTTTAGTTAAAATTTGGGAGAACCTCTAAGCCCCTTGTATCATTTAGCTATTCAAGTTATTCAGAAAACTTTAAATGGGTAGCGTGTGTGTGTGTATGTGTGTGTGTGTGTGTGGGGGGGGTAGCATGGTATCTTCCCTACAAAATATTTAAAAGGGCAAATGATTACATTTTAGGGACATTGGAAACAATGGATAATCTCTATAATTTTATAGTCTATCTCATGTTTTTTTTTTTTTGAGAGATTATTCAAGATCTGCTGGTAAGAAAATGCCTGGGTTGGTACCATTTTACTATTTAGAGTGTAAACATATATGGACAGTGACACCTCAGATGGTTGTCATGCTGGATTTTGTCCATAAGAGAGATGCTGTGAGGGGTGATGGCTTCTGAAAAAAGGATTATGGGAGAGGGGATCTCCCAACCCCACATCCACCAACCAGAAAGGCCCCATTGGCTAGAAAGAGACATGCATGCCTGAAGAACATATCTTCTTATTTGAGGAGGTGTGTGTATGTGTGTGTGTGTGTGTGTGTGTGTGTGTGTGTGTGTGTTTGTGTGTGTGTGTGTGTGTGTTGGGGATAAGAGCAGTGAGAAGGGAATATAGAGATAGAGATAGAGAATTTTATAGATTTGATATAAGCATATGTGCCCCTTACTCCACTTCCTGATTGCTTAAAAAGAATGAAACATTTTTAAAAAATGCTTTATTGGATTATCAATGCCTTTAATAAAAAAGTATAGGCATACGATAAAAATTCAAAAAATAGGATGACAGCGTTTTTTGAGTTCTTTTTCCTCTTAGCATATTATTTTATTTCCTCTTGGTCTATTTCTCATGCATTTTTTTGCAGTGCTTTAACCACCCTGTATACACTAATTTGCATCTTCCTTTCTCACTAATGATATGAGTATTTTTCATGTTGCTAAATCTTTTTCATTACCACACATTTTAATTTCTCTGTAGCACTGTAAAACGGAATATAAACATTTTATGCAATTATCATTCTACTATTGGAGAGTTTAGTGGTTTTCAGTTTTTTAAATTATATATACTGCTTGATGGTCATCATAGTGCCTAATGTCTTTCCACATTTTATTTCCTTTCCCTTTGAGGAGATTTACAGAATGGAATTACTGGTTAAGGGTATGCCTATTTACATGCTGAAGTATATTGTGTGGGGACCTATTTCTTGAGAAGACATAGGTGTTTAGGTTCTACCAATGCACACTTCCACATTCCCACTTTTCAGGCCCCAGGTGCTAACACTGATACTCTTCCCAATGACACAGAGCATCACCGCTGATGCTGAAGTTTATGTCATCTCTGTCCTCCCTACAGCCATTGCAATGCCAACAGAGCTCTGAACCATCTCACTTCCTAAATAGAAGCAAAGCCTATGTTATAGCTAAAACCAAATATGCTCTCAACTTTATCTCCTATGTTTCCAGATGTAGAGGGCAAATTTTACCTTCTGGATGAGACTACAGTAGCTTAGTGGCTCCACATAGTCTTTGTGTTGGGGAGGGAGTGGGGAGTTGCAAGCAGCTCACCTTTTCTAGAGCAGCTCAGGAGACAGCCTGAATTGAACCCAAAGGGTGCAAGAGAAATGGCTTAAATGTTAAGCAGTCTACCTCCTGTCATTCTGATCTGCGTGGGTGAAGAAAATACATAAATAAAAATTAAATAAAAGAAAAGAGCTAAAAATAAAATCATACAAAGTGAATGAAGCTGAAACTTTGAATATAAATACAATTATATGTCTTTGGATGAAATCCATAACCAGTTTTCAGCAATACCCACCTGACTCACTCATTGAATTGCAAAATCAGAGAATATAAATCAGAGTTGACAACGAGGTCTTATTTCCCTCTTTAGAGGTTTTAACTGAATAATAAATCATACAGATCCAGCCTCATGCACCTCTTAGGATTCAGTTCCATTCTCTTTGTTGGTGCCTATGAACAATAATTCCAGCTATGTGATACATGCAGAGAGCAAAACTGCCTTCCTCTTGCTGTCGCCTCCCAGATCTAATTGACCAGAACAATAAGGATAGAGATTTGCTTACTCTAGCTAGCAAATAAAAAATTGGCTAGTCATCTGAAAAATGTTCAGGCTTCAGTTCTCTCTGCCTGTTGCTATCAAATTATTTTTAATATACATTTTTCTTAAATATTCCATGGGTATCTGCCTGTGAAAAATTCAAACACTGTGATATACACAGCACAATAAATTATAGTTTCAGCTCATCCTCCCTTCCAGTCACCCTAACTGTCCCAGAATTAATTTTGTTAGTGTAATTAGCCAGATAAACACCCAATGTCTCTCTCTCTCCATACTTTTCCTATACATTTATCGCTATATATATTATATACAAATACATATATAATGTTTAAAATTAAATAATATTCTACTGTACACATTATACACATTGTTTTGTGACTTCTTTTAATAATATGTTTTGAGATATTTCTCTGTCATATATTTAGAGAGAACCACCTCATTCTATTGAAATGCTACATTGCATTCCATTTGCAGCTGTACAATAATTTATGCAATGTTTTATTATTAAAGAACATTTAAGTGTTTCCAGATTTTAACTTTAAGAAGCAATGCTGCAGTAAAATGTGTGTGTGTGTGTGTGTATTTATTTGTAAATATACCAGGATAGACTTCAAGAAGTAAGATAGCTGTGTCAATTAGGCTTTGCACATTTCACATTTTGGTAAACCTTGACAAATTGCTCTTCCACAATACAGAAGATTACCATTTTTTCCCACATACTTGTCAATACTGGATATGATAAATACATTTGCTAAATTATAGTTGAAAAATGTTACCTCTTGTCATTTATGTTATATCACTAATTACTATTGAGATTGAATATCTTTTTTGAGTGTCTTTTGCCTGAAATGCATTTCTTTTGCTGTGAATTTTCTATTCATCACCTTCTCTAGTTTTTTTTTCTCTTGCTCATTTCTCTTTTACTTACCTATAGAAATACATACATATATGTGTGTGTGTATATATGTGTGTGTGTGTGTGTGTGTGTGTGTGTGTGTGTGTGTGTATTTATATATATTTAACAATTCTTTTTTTCTTTGTCCCAAAAGAATTACCTAAGACTTTTGTTGAGTATGATATACTGGGAAGAAGGTGGTAGGAGTGAGGGTAGAGGAGAGGAACATAAATTTATATTGCTCTCTTACAGTGCTAGTTTATAGAAATAGCTATCCTTACAGTTTAGAAAAATAGCACTGTGTATAAACTGAGAAAGATTATGAAATATAAGTTTTACGGATTAAATGAGTATGTATATAAAATTGCTATATCCATATGTTCCCTACACACTTCTCTGTTTTAGTTTATATTTTTATCAGTATCTAAATGCAGGTTTCTAACTAAGGCAATGGATAACTTTTGTGCCAAACAAATGATAAGAGGTTACATTTTAAAGTTTGGTTCTTGGTATAATTACCAGTCATCACACTTCTTTGGCTTAAAGGACAGATATCTATTCCTTATGAAAATATAAAAGGTAAAACATAATTTCTTAAATATGAGCTATTCTTAGAAAATAATGTCCAGTTCCAGAATAAACCTTATTGACTAAATCTCTGTCAACACACAAAAATTCAAAGTTCAATTGCTTTCCTTATATACACTTTTAACTCACTTATTTTTTCATGCAAGTGAAATATATTAATTCACAATTCAAATAGCTCTATCACTCTAATTTCTTTCTCTTTATTCTGCTTGAGGTCACTTTGCTGCCACAAAGAGAATGTTGCTCCTTTAAGATAGATGAGCTGAGATGGACATAGTCTAAGGTGGCCCTAATTATTCCCACCTCTTGGCAGCCATGCCTTTGTGTAATCCAGTCTCCTTGTGGGCAGGACCCATGGCTTGTGTGTACCAGTAGAATGCAGCAAAGGTGATGGGATGTCATTTATGTGATTATATTGCATGAGTTTAACTTCTATCTTGTCAGCAGACTCTCTCTATTGACTCTTTCCCTTGCTGGCTTTGATGACATAGACTGCCATATGGGGGGCCTCACACTGAAAGGAATTGAGGGCGGCCTCTGGCTAACAGCTGCCAAGCAGCTGAGGCCCTCAGTCCAACAACCTGTCAGGAACTGAATCCTTCCAAAAACCATGTGACCTGGGAGACAGACCCTTCCCACTTGAACCCAAGATGAAATCCCAGCCATGACTGACACCTTGATTGCAGCCTTGTGAGAAAGCCTGAAGCTGACTACCCAGTTAAGCTGGGTCTGGATTCCTAACCCACAGAAATTGTGAGATGATTAACATGTGTTGTTTTTCGCTCTTAAATTTGTGGTAATTTATTATGCAGCAATAGAAATTATAGGAAGTTTGACAAAAAAGCTAATACCATTGTCTCTCTGAGTCTTACGGGAACACAAGACCTTGCAATACAGATTTACGAGTGTTCCGTTGAATTACTTTGTAATGGGAGTCTGGTGTGGGCTTTAGAAGAATAGGACCATGAACAATTCTGAGGAGGAAAAACACACACAACAAATCAAACAAATCACAAGATTCTCTGGATTCAGGACATCGATTCTTTACCTTTTTCCCTTCACCTGGAGAGTGCAATCAGTCTCAATTCAACCCTGTCCCAAGGCTCGTCAGTGGTACTCTGTTCTGACTTCAGTGACTGCTTTACATTTTCTGAGGACCTCCAGCTCTGACTCCTCATTCTTACTTGATTTCTTTGCAGTCAGTCTTGACTCTTACATGACTTAAATGCAAAGTCTTGTGCATTCCTTCAACTTTCTTCTCAGCATCAACATCTTTCATTATCTTCACAACATATTTCTTGTTTTCCTCCTACTTTCTCTCTTCAAAGTTAGACACCTTTTCCCAGGCATTGAATTCCATTCCCTCTAGCTTGCTCTCCTGCTGGCCTCAATGAGCCAATAATCCACCATTGAAACTGAGCAGTCCTTTTTTTCAAAGATTATCCCTTCCCACCAATAATTATCACTTCCTTTTAGACTTCAAAAAGAAACAATTCTGCACTCAAACAACAAAACAAATGAAAGCCAAACAACATCAGGACAAGAACTCTTTGTTAATTTTCTACCTATTTGAAGTATCTAGAGGAAAATCTGGGATCAGGCCATCAAAACTATTCACCAGGGAATCAATATTTGGAGGGCACAAAAATTTAGAAATAAAATTTTAAAAGAAAATGCAAATATAATTTCTCTATCAAAATTTCCCCACTGCTTCTCTAGGGATGTCTAACTACTATCAGACCCTAGGCTCAGCCCTTCGTCAGTGGACTCAGGTGGAATAAAGACCTGACTCCTTTTCTTCCACTATTATGCAGTGATATGAAAACAAATCTTGTTTTTCCTTTATTTCTCTTTTCCCTCTGCATGTCGTGAGAAAGATACTCAGTCTGCATAGTTTTTGGGCTATTTTTCTGTCAGTCTTCTATTTTACTAAGGAACAGGTAGTTTGTCAACCACCTCTGACTCTTTGATCCCTTATAATCTGGCTCTTGTGGTCCTACTGAGTTTGCCTTCCTACAGATCGGTCATTTATGGCGCTGTACTCAGTAAATTAAATTACTTTTTTACTCAAGTCTTCTATATCTGATTTCTCCATAATATTTGAAAAAGTTGGTCATCTCTTGCTTAAAACACAACTGCTTTCTCTTTGAAAACACTGAACTTTTCATGCTTCTCATTTCTATCACTGGCATCTGTTTTTGCTTTGGCTTCTATTCTTCGCTTATTTTCTCTGCAAGATCTCCCTTGATGATAACATTCCATTTTTATAGCTTAACTGTTATACCCAAATAGCTATCTTCACTTTTAACTTGCCTCCTAAATTCTACATCAGCATTTCCAAATGTTCCATGGAAGCAAACTCTTCATTTCCACCACTGTACCTGCTGCTTTCTGAGATTCCATTCCCTTACCTATCCCCAACTTGCCCCCCACTTTCTAGATTTCCTCACTTCTCCACACTCACAGATGGATTTTCTCTAAACAATCTTAAATTTATTTCCTCTTTCTAATTCCTACTTCTACCACCCTACTTCTCCTAGGCCCTCCTTGAATCTTTCCTGGACTATGTGATCAACTAATCCCTTGTATCTAGGCTACCAATCTTTGCTTTGTGTTCAAAATTCTATTGTGACCAGGCTCATATTATTTCCTTGTTCAAAACTTCCAACTTTTCAAGGTAGATCTAGCAGACAATTTCTCTATGCTCTTATTACACCGTGTACTTATGCTCATTCATTACATGACTTTCTCCAGTGGACTACAAATATTTCTATGTATGTTTCTTTTTGCTTTCATTGATTTTTAGAGAGAGAGAAGGGAGAGGGATACTGAGACAGAAACATTGATGAGAGAGAAACATCTATTGGCTGCCTCCTGCATGCCCCCTATTGGGGGTTGAACCCACAACCCGGGCATGTGCCCTGACTGAGAATCCATCCAACTGGTGACTTCTTGGTTCATGAGTGGACAGTCAAACACTGAGCTACATCAGCCAGGCTCTATATATGTTTCTTGACTTTTTTATTTACATCTTGATGGCAAGGATTAAGATACTTTTTCTCCATGTCTTTATGCCTAAAATAATTTATGAAACATAGTAGGTTACCCAATAAACATTGATTTTGTAAATTTGTACAATAGCCTTCCTTTGCTCACCAAATAAAGTGAAATGTATACCTGTGTCTTGGTCATTACCCATCTTTCTAGATTCACCTTCAGCTCATTCAACTCTCCAAATTGCCCATGCACTAGAAACCACCATTCCCTTGGTAATTTGGTTTCTTTCATCAGAAATTTCCTTATTTTGTTCTGCTTCCTAGTCCTATATCATCAATGTCCTAGGACAATGCAGCATAATTAAAGGATAAAGGATTGGGGAATTCAGCTTTAGTTTGAATCTAACCTCTGTTCTTTCTAGTCTCGTGAGCTTGGTAAAGCTACTCCCTACCTTACAGTTGAAATGTAAAATTCTACTATCCTATTTTCTCACAAGGTTATAATAAAAATTCATTGGGGATAATAACATAAAGCTGAGCTTTATAAGTTGCATGTTAGAATACAAATATGTGGTCTACCTTTTTAAAGTTTCTAAAGTTCTTTCTTAGATTTCTCCTATTCACCTCTCTCCCTCAAACTTTTTCATAGTGAGTGAGATGAGAGATACAAAGTATTATCTTACAATATAAAATAACTTAGTTGTATACTATAGTTTTTGTGATTATATAAGTTATTTCAGGACCAAGATAATGATCTGTTTATGTTTGAATACCCACAGCAACTATAAAAAGTTTACATGAAAATGAGTGATGATTATAGGGATAAGGGAAGATCATTTTTTCTATTGTAGTTTTGACTTTAGAATCAACTATGTTCCTTCTATAGCAGCAAAGAAGAAGAAAAAGACTCATTTGCTCTTGTAAGTTTAACTGTGATGAATGTTGATTGTTTTGGAGGAAGAGTTTAAAAAGCAATGGGACATTCCTTTACTCCCTATGGAAACTGGAATACTTATTCTGACAAGATTACTGTTTTGTTTGTCTCTTTGGCTTTTTCTTAAAACCAGAATAGGAGCGGTTTACTTATTTCAAGAGCTCTACTGATGTCTTGTTTGCGTTAGAAAGGAATGTATGTTTTCTTGTTGATGTTTTAAGGTCTGGAAATTTTGGAATTGGAGAGAATTTCTATCAATTTACATAAAAAGAGAAACTGTGTTTCTCTCAGGAATCAGAGTGATTGCTGCTTCCAGATATCATCCTGAAGGTTGTTAGGTCCTAGTTTCTTGCTTGTTTGCTGAATCACTCCCAGAATTGTCATTTGCCTTCTCAACAGTCTTCTGCATCAAACAATAACTTGCACATCTCAGATATCCAGACAAGTAGCTGTTTATCTCACCTTTCTTAGGTCTCCTTGAGGTCCTTCAATGATTCCATTTTACCCCTTAATTTACCTCCAAAATAAATAGCCCTATTGCCCTCGCCAGGTGGCTCAGTTGGTTGGAGCATCATTCTATACACCAAAAAGTTGTGGGTTTGATTCTGGTTGGGGCACAGATCTAGGTTTTGGATTAGATTCCCAACTGGGCTCATAAAGGAGGCAACCAATCAATGTTTCTCTCTCCCATCAATGTCTTTTTCACATCAGTGTCTCTCTTTCTCTCTCTCTCAAATCAATTAAAAAAACACACATATTCTCAGGTGAAGATTAAAAATAAATGAATAGCCCTATCAGCACCACATAGTATATAGCCATATGAATGTAACTGTAAAAACTGTAAATCCAAAATTGTGCAATTTAAATATGAATGAAGTCTGACTTTTATGAACATAATGCAAGATTATGCAAATGCCCTGAATTGAAATTTTCTTCAAGAATCCTGAAGTTGGCAGGATGGATGAGTTGTGTTGACACTGTGACTGCCACATGGCAGTGCCACTTTAGCTGGTAAACAGAGATATCTGCCATCATTTGACAGGATTAGTTTTACAAATACATATTTCAAATTAAGTGCAGCCTTCAGTATTCCATCTCTCAAATAAAATGCAACCATTTTGCATGCAAATGATTTTAAAAAGTGCTATAGGGAAGTTCTGCATAATTGGTAATCTGTAATAAGTAAGAAATGTGTATGGCTGAATAGAAAGAAAGGGTGGAAGAAAAGTCAGAATCCAAGACTAGAAGGTGGTGGGAGAAGGAAAAAAAGCCAGTATGAAGGCACTCAGAGAGAGAAAGGGTTAGATAATGGGATGCAGAGCACTGGTTTGTGCAGTGGAGGCAAATGGGAGCACATGGGGCTCTGGGTAGCCCAAGAGAGACTGAAACTCAGGGCAACACTGCCCCTCAACCTATCGCATTTGGTCCCCTTGGCTCCCAAATGGAACCAGAAAAGACACACAGGGAAAGAAGAGAGATTCTGCTCATATCTTCAGCACAACTGCTGCCACCTCACCACATATAAGCACAACATGTGGACCAGGACATTAAACTGGCTCCTGTGCATATTCAAGTCTTCTTGTATAAGCTAAGACTTTCCCTGGCTCTGGCCTTGGCTTCTGTTTCCTCCTTTGTTGTTCCTTGGATTCGTTCATTCCCTCTTGGATAGACATATGGGTTCATTCATTCTACAAATATAGTGATGCTAGTTACCACTTAGTGAGTACTTTATAAAAGGCTTTGCCTCATGCCCTTTATCCAACCATACACGATATCTAGCTTCTCCCCTAAGTGAGCACTATCTTTTAAGTTTCACTTTTTACACAACATGTAACATTACACCCAGTTTTGCTATGTGAACATATTTTGGGTGTGAGGAATTAAGAGCTGATGAGCGGCTACTATCAGGCAATGACATCAATCCTTCTGCTATGCTTCTGATCTAAACATTGGTGCAGTGTATGGACCTCCACTTGTTGTTTTCTTGTGTCCCAAGGTCTTACATGAAAATTTAGTGTTTAACCTAAAAATATATGGTGATTTTATGCGAAAATAGCTTCCCAGCACTTTGCATTAACTCGTTTTACATGCTCATTTACACAATCTCTAAACAACTGGGAAATGCAAGTGCTGATGATGCAGGTGCCCCAAGTTCCTGGTTGGTTTGGGACAGTGGTCGGCAAACTCATTAGTCAACAGAGCCAAATATCAACAGTACAAAGATTGAAATTTTTTTGAGAGCCAAATTTTTAAAACTTAAACTTCTTCTAACACCACTTCTTCAAAATAGACTCGCCCAGGCCGTGGTATTTTGTGGAAGAACCACACTCAAGGGGCCAAAGAGCCGCATGTGGCTCGAGAGCCGCAGTTTGCCGACCACGGGTTTGGGAGGTTTATACATCTTATTAGTGTAATAAAATATTTTGTAGTTAATAAAAATGTGTAATTATAAGTGCATATTATCAATATTACTAGATTGGTGCTTGGACTTAGATTTGCATTGATTGAAATAGTCTAGTTTTAAAATTAATTATGAAGAAAGCTAATGATCATTTAAGTTTCCCACATGAGGGCAAATATTGAAATAAAGTATGCTTAGGTAGTGAGTGAAAATACATAATGTGATAAATGTTTTAAGAGAGTGTGATATGGATAGGGTTTATTAACATGACAGTTGACAATGACCCCTTGAAAAATCCCTCTCTGCAGCAGAAACCTAAACAAACATCAGAAAATCTGCAGGATAAAATGTGGATAATGATAAAACGTGATGGACAAATAGAAAGAATAAAGCATGTGGTCAGGGGATTGAGATTTTTTTTTTTTTGATTGGGTAATTGAATGAGTGGCCCTGCAGCAACTTGGGGAATGAGAGGTTAAAGTTGCTTGGGATCTAGGCTTTGGAGAATTCTGGATTATTAATTGGATCTGCTTTCTTGCTCTTCAGAAGTCACAAATAAAAAATGGAGTTAGTTTTTAATTACTTTTGGTTGCTGGGCTGTATTTTTTAAAAAATGATGCTCCATGCAGAGACTGAATAACTTGAGGCCTTGGGAAGTGTTCAGGTTACACAGATACACAGTGTGATAGGGGAACGTGTTAGGGGTACCAAAATTAGGCAGAAAGGGGAGGAGGGAAACAGGGATTTTAGAGTTAAACAATATTTGAATGAAGAAACTACTGAATTGAGTCCAGAAGGATGAACAGTGTGTCTCCTTTAATGGTCTATCCCAGTGGTCGGCAAACTCATTTGTCAACAGAGCCAAATATCAACAGTACAACGACTGAAATTTCTTTTGAGAGCCAAATTTTTTAAACTTAAACTTCTTCTAACGCCACTTCTTCAAAATAGACTTGCCCAGGCCATGTTATTTTATGGAAGAGCCACACTCAAGAGGCCAAAGAGCCGCATGTAGCTCACGAGCCATGGTTTGCTGACCACTGACCTATCCCTCAACCTTCTACCCATAAAAACAGTTTGAAAAAAAGCCTTACCCCCAGATTGCCTGGGTTCTCATACTGGCTCCACTACCTCCTATCCCTGTGGCCTTTGGTAATATATGCTTGATTTCTCTCAGTTTACTTTCCTTCTCTGAAAAATGAGAATACATGGAATTACCGACCTTGCAGTGTTGTTGTAAACATTATTGTATTAACATGTACCAGACACATAGCAGTGTAGTATAAGTGCCAGTTATTCCCATTCCAGCATGTGACAATGCAAGAGAGCATGTAAATATGCAGGAGAACAGTAGGCAGTTTTGTATCACAGTGTGTGTGTGAGAGAGACATGAGGCTAGAGAGACAGCAAGGAGTGAGGGAATTTGGATTTTATCCCAAATGCAGTAAGGGCCATTGAAATGTTTTGGCTGGGAGGAGGAGTTGAGCTATGTTGAAGTCCTAACACTCAATATTTCAGAATTCGACCTTATTTAGAAATAGGGTTCAGTTATTGTAGATGTAATTATTTTGATGAGGTTATTGTACTGGAGTAGGGTGAGTCTCTAACCTAGCATGACTAATGTTTTTAACAGGAAGACAGTTATATGTAGACACAGACATAGGGAGAACCCCGTGTGAAGATGGAGACAGGGATGGAAGTGATGTGCCCACAAGCCAAGGGATGCCAAGGGTTTCTAGCAGCTTGATTTCAGACGTTGGGTCTGCAGAATGGTGAGAGGATACATTTCTGTTGTTTTAAGTCAGTCAGATTTGGTACTTTGTTACTGCAGTCCTAGCAAACTGATCTAGGAATAAGGAGCATTCTGATTTAGCTGAAAACAAAACAAGTCAAAATACTATCAAATGAAGTCATTAGGGAGTAATCTTTATGTACCTGGAAATATAAATAAAGATATAATACAAAAAAGTAACTGATTTTCATGTGGCAATAGAGTGGAAAGAAAAGATGGAAAGTTGGGAGACTAGTTCAATGGTCTAAATTGTCTTTAGAGAAGAAACTTTCTTATAAATCATCTTATTATCTTGGGTTCTTTACAGTTAGGTTGCCTTCTGTCAAGTGGACTCCCTCATGCAAAGGCAGTTGCTTCCCTAATCCATGTAATTAACAAAAGTCAAATATCCACCTGCATTAGAATATCTTTTCCAAGATAGCCATGGGGGCATAGGCTTCAAAACATTTATTTTCTATTTGTATTAGGGGGTCATATCTAGAAGGCTCAGTTAAAATGGAGCCAAGACCTGCAGAGATAGTTATAAATCCAGGGACTGGGTTTATCAGAGATATTTAGAATTTAGAAGAAAGAAGGAATCCTAAGGAAAGGGATATAAAGAAGTGGAACACTGCAGACTTCCCAGAAGAGCAGGGGTTCAGTCAAGTTTCAAAGCATGCCTCCCCCCCCGCCCCGCCCCCCACCCATTCCCAAAGGGCTCTTTACAGGCAGGGGTCTTTGTAGGATGGTGAAGGGGGCAGACGGAAAGGTGACAGCAGATAGAGAATGAAGGGAGCCCCTAAGTAATTTTTTTTCTGGGAACACTACTGTCTCTGACAAGATCAATCCTGACTTCCTGAATCCCTGAAGATAACCATCATCTACAACAGGACCATTGGCTGCACAAAATTCACTACAACTCTCCAGGCACATTTAGGCGGAGCAAAGGAGGTGAAAACAGCATTTCACTGTGGATTGCATCTTTTTTGGTGCTCGGCCAAATTTGCTGCTCTATGTAATTTGCCTTCTCGATTTCATGAAGCTCAGGATTTAGCGTCTTTCAATACTACGAGGTTTGACAGGTCTTTTCTGTCATTCACTCGTCTTCATGTGTCTCTTTGTGTTTCCAGCTCCAACAGGTGCAGGTTTGCCAAAATGAATGTTAATTGCCTATTTACTGTCTCTCAGCTTGTTCAATTTACTCACAGATCATTTCCTATTCAGAGCCCTGCAGCAGTTTCTCTCTCATTTACTCCCTTAATCAGTTCGGGTTCTAAGGAAATCACATTTTTAAAAATCTAGTCTTCCAAAAAACCTCACCTTTATCCACAAAGCCTCTGCCACAATCAGAGTCGAGCTATTCCTGCTGGAAGGCAGGCAGCAAAAAGCCAAGGAAGAAAAAGATCCCCGGGCTGAATTTTCATTAGAGCAAGCCATTAAGAAATGGGCAAGCGATGCCTCCGCAGACACATCTTTCACTGAGCTTAATTCGACCTTCTTCATTCCTCATCCATTCAAAGGTTTTCCTGAAGTTCATCCCTTCTACTTAGCATCTCAGTAGTACATTTTAGTTTCATGTCACTGATTTCATCATCTGAATCTCTCATTCCATTTGCGTTGATGGTTAAGCAAAGGAAGAAAGACAAGCAGAAAGGAAATACTGTGGCTCATCATAAGAGATTGCGTAAGGGTCTGATGAGCTAGGCCTGAGAGATGAGGAACACAGTGGTCTGGGGATATGGGTGTGCTGAGAATATTTGTTCCCAGGTCACCTATTTGCTTGCTGCTAATAATAACTCAGACCTGATTTAAGACTTAGATTTTCCTTTTCAGATATAAAATTTATGTATAATATATATTTAATTTTTCTCTCTCATTAGCTCTGTTGAACAGAGTCAGAGAGCAAATAGTTTGTCAACGTCTATCATACTAGTGAACATATACCACATCTAGGAAAGGGAAATTGGGGAAAGATACTATAGTTCTGGGAATTTTTATTTTCAAACATAAATGCTCTATGCAGAGTTGATGAATACCTGCATTTTGGCATAGGATGCCTACTTACATCAGGCACAATCAGTATGCTGCTCACACATGTGAGCCTCATCAGGGGGAGCCGTGGGTTAGACTAGAAGATGAAGGCTGTTACCATGGAACTTTCTTTGATTGAAGCACTATATCTGGAACAGTTTGATTTAGATCATTGAAAGCCACAGCTCGAGTGAAAAATACAAAGGCTCTACTTACAGTTAGTTGTGCTACCCACTGTGATCGCTGCTAGCCACATGGGGCCATTTAAATTTAACTTTCAACTGATTAAGCTTAAATGAAATTAAAAATTTGGTTGCTGAATCACACTGGCCTCATTTAAAGTGCTCAATAGCCATACATGCTAGTGGCTATTGTATTGGGCAGTGCAGGTATAGAATACTCTCTCCTTGCAAAAAATCTATTGAACAGCACTGATAGAGTGCTATCGTTTTATGGACATTCAGAGCACCTAAGGTAGCTCTGATAGAATATGCTGGTCTTTATGTCCTTTAAGCAGCCATGTCAAGAGAAATAACTCTCTTATTTCAGATGGAAAGTTCCTTTCTACCATCTGAAGGAGCACCAGGTCTTCACATTGAATCGAGGTCTTTATGGGCCACATAAATAGTCTGACATATGATCTGTAGTACTTCACAGAATAGAACAAGGCAAATCAAAGCGCTCAGACCTTGTTAAACGAAGGTCAACATGAGGAACATGATCATACTTACCTCCATAAACTGTGAGTGCACGGTACCCTGCGGCCAGATCAGACGAGCCTGGGCGGTACAATGAGCACTACAGTTGGTTCCGCCACCTCTCTTTCCAAGAGCGGTCTTTCAGGAATCCTTTCTAAATGTCCTTGTTTCCTACCCCGCTATTTGTTCTTGCTCATTCTATCTACACATGTGTGCCTGAGAGCTTTGATTTGCCTGGCTCTCTTCCTCAGGTCACTTAGGTCAGCCTAGTTATGTGGGTTTAGCCATAAACTGTAAAAAGTGAACATTAAAGTGAAAATGTGGGAAAAAGAAGAGTGAAAATTTGTATAGGTGTAACAGTCTCAGTAACATACCAAAGAAGGCACAGAAAAGTTTTAAAGGAGTGCCACACTACCAACCGTTATCGCTGGATGGAAAATATATGGATCATGCAAATTTTCTTCTTTACAACATTTTGCATTAAAGAACCCACTTTCTTATAAATACATTTCTTACACACTTGTGATGTAAGAATTATTTTCATTTCTTTGTTTCCTTCTAACCTATATCAAATTATTTATATAATTTTATGTAATTATATTTGTGATCTGCATGCCATTTTGTTTTCTATTTTTCATGAAGAAATGGATAAACACATTTTGAGTAAGAAAACATGAATTTTATGTCAAAAATGAAAGCACATAAATCTACCTCTCTAGACCTTGAAGCCTAGAGAAGTTAATAATAAACAATTGCCTCTTGATACATTTCAGAATAGAGGGACAATGTTCTATTGAAACAGAAGAGAAAAACCTGAACAAGACAGTAAAGGCTTTATTAAAAAAATGACATTCATATTGGCTCAGGATTCCACATTATTATACAGATTAATTTTTAACAGCTTTATTATATTCCAACCTATTGGTATATCAGATTTTACTTAATATAATTATCTAATTATAAGTATAATAATGTCTTATTTTCATGTTTTCACTACCTTCATTAGTGCCACTTAATGATGAGCCTTAATTTAAAAATTCTTCCCCTAGGACTGTTAGCTGAAAGAATTGTTTAAATGGAGAAAAAGCTGCAGTATGTACACTGGTTATAAGTATTTTCATGATTATTGATATATGTTATATAATAACAATGACAATAACAATTATTATTATTGCCTTTATTATGATTATATAAATTTATAATTTCTGCATTCACTTTGATCCTTACATCATTTTTTAATACTTTCATCCTTTACGGCCTTGGTCTTTTCTTACTTCTGTCTTTCTGATCCATCATCTGTTTTTCATAGACATTCTTGGTGAGTACTTTGACTCAGAATCAGATGTTGAATCAGCAGTTCTCATCTGGACTTCTAAGTGAACCATGCTGAATAGCTCATGATCTCTGTAGTGACTTGTGCCGAGCCAGCACGGCCATGGGTGAAACTGAGAGGGGGCAGTGGAGGATAGAGAAGACAGACAAGAGTATAAAGCTGGGGCTAGGTGGGACACTGCCCTCTCTGATGGAGAGACAGTGCCACAGCCTGCAAGCCGAGTCTTTATTTTATAGCCAGATTCCACAGGCAAGCTAAGAAGGGCATGGTCATGATGTTTGCCATGTTCTCACGGGTTTCAAATCTACTCAATAACATGCACCTGAACTCTATCAAGCTTTGTTTACTTGCTGCACCTCAGCCCACATCACTCAGCCACGTGGGACTACAGGTTCAGACCATAAGGTCAAGCTTACAACTATAGCATTTGGCTATAATTGTGCTGGGACTTACATGTGGCTTTGCCACGAGAGGATCATTCCCTCTCATTAGTCCCAGGCTTGAACCTGTCCAAACTCTGTAGCCGCTCTCCACAGTAACTAATTAGGCTTGACTCATATTTCAATTCAAAGGAAACTAATTTATAATATATTAGCTACTTCTATGTGATGAAAGCCATCATGAAGAATCAAATAAATCATTAAAATATGGACAAAGCAAACAGTATAGTCACAATAGATAAGCTCTAGAAAATTTATATAAAATGACAAATTACTCTAGTTAAACAATGGTCATGTAAACTTTTTGTAGAAGGTTAACTGCAGTTGAATAATAAGCATATGATGGAACCTTGTATGAAATCAGAAAAATACAGGTTAAAATGGCGATACCATTTTTTCCCATGATATAGACAAATGTTGGAAATGATTGCTGTGTACTTTGGGCAAGAATGTGGAAAAAAAGGTACTTTAAACAATGTCCAGGTATATTTACAGCTCTTTAGAAGGCAATTTGGTAGTAATTATGAACATTTTAAATACACTTACTAATACCAGGTTGTTTGGTCTAAGTTATGCTCTTGTGTCTAAGAACCCCCAAAGTATCATCATTTTTAACCAAAATGGTTTATTTTTTGGTCTCCCTACAAATCTATCTTGGTCCAGCTATCACTCAGGTTGATGAGACAGCTTCTATGTGGTACATCTCATGGCAGGAGTAAAAAGAGAGGACATTTTCCCTCTTCTCTGCAGAGTATCTCACTCAGGGGAGATTATGCTTCCTGCTCCATAGACATCAGGCTTGATCATGTGACTTTCTTTGGCCAATAAAATGGCAGCAGAAGCCAAGTGGGTCCCTTTGAGTGGGGTCTTTAGAAAGAAGCTAAGGTGTTTATGTAGCCCATTCATTCTAGTTTAAGAATCTCCTGCTTTAAAGATGTTTGCAGAAAAGAATGTTGTCTTTCTTAGAAACTAACTGCTGAAAACATAGTTATCTATAATGAGACTGTCTTACTAGGGTCAAATTCTATTCTGGAGTGTGCTATAGCACACTAGCTACTAACGACACATCTCTATTCGAATTTCAATTTCAAGTAAATAAAATTAAGCCATTAAAAAATTCAGTTCCTCAGTCAGACTGAGTACATTCTGAATTCTCCGTTACTCATGCAACTGGTGCCTTGCCACATGGGATCAAATATTTTCATCACTGCAGAAAGTCCCAGATTAGGTGCTCCGGGCTTCAAAGAGAATAAAGATGGAATTTAGATTAAATTATTCTAAATAATAAATTATTTAGATCAAAGTAATATTTCTTCAGCTCTAGGCACTGTCATATAGGTTATTTTATTTATTCCCTACAACAAGTGTGTGAACGAGTGAGATATTATCTTCATTTACAAGTGAATATACCAAGGTCCAGATGGATTGAATTCAGATGGTAAACTCTGGTGTAATCTGTGTTTGCAGACCTCGATCTTGACCATCCCTCCTGGGCTCTCTTAACAACTCTGAGCTGCCTTTCCTAGTCTAATGCTTCAGGCTCACACACCTCTGAAAAATATAATTTTAAAGCTCTCCACTATCAAATATTTCACATTCATTTGTTATGCATGGAGTAACTACTTCCTATTTTCTCATTTGTGTGTACCTATAGTAATGGGATATCTTGCCTAAAGACTTGCCTGAATATAGCTAGTGCTCAATGCTCAACAATTGTAAAACATATTCTTATAAAGTAGTTAACACCAGAAACTGTATTTCTCTCCTTCTGCCTGCCAGTGATGCCTCATTGCTTCAGCTTTTGGATCAAACCATTGTTTCAAATTTGAAATGACCCATAGGTGGTTTTTTGGGGGACAATTTGATATAAGAAAGCTATTATAATCATCAATTGCACGAAAATAGCTTTCAAATATTGCCTATACTTGAAATCTCTGTGGACTTTAAATAGGACTAGAATAAATTTGAACCCATTTTTGTTTTGAGTGTATGTCCTGACAGATTAGAGTTGGAACTAAAAGAGAATAATATGTAAATAGGTTTTTCATGAGTTTATTATGTGAGGAGTTTAATAACATCAAAGGCCCAGCCACAGGGCTAGTTGGGAGCTGAAACCTAACCATTGCTCAGCCCACCAAGTTATGCATGGCTCAGGTCTGGGTTTGTCAAAGAAAGGGCTGGCTTTTTCTTATCTGCATGAAGATGCCATTAGTTCGCTAAACCATTTTATCATGGGGACTTTCCACCTAGAGGAAGTCCATACATAGGGGAAGGCTTTTCTGATTTGTTTGAAAGTATCGTGCATGCAATGTAGTCAACAGCTATTTTTGAATGATGACAATTACTGACTTAAGGAACATAAAGCAGGAGAGGTTGAAACTCACCAAAGGATTTAAATGGCACACCTTGCATGTAGTAAAGAACGAAAAGGGTTTTGAATGTTGATGCTCAAAAGCACTGATAAAACGTAAACTTCTAGGGAAGAGAATTCTGGACAAAGATCAGTTCTTCTGTTTGTTCAAGAATTCATTTTGAAGAAAGGCAGCTGTATGATGATACGGTACTTTTCAAGTTGTGATCTGCAGAATCCTTTAGGGGTTAGCTGGGTGGGAGGGAGTGTGGGAGGCATTGGGTGCCTCACTTCTGATTCAACCCAGAGCAACTCAGAGTTACTCCCTTCCACATAAAGGCGCTTTTAACATTTGAGGAAAAAAAAACTCTTATGGTTAAACTACATTTGAAAACAACTACCCTAGAAATTTTATTATAGCTTTACTCATCAGTTATTCACCGCATGACAGATATGGACAGGTATTATCAATTTAATTTTTAAAACAGCCTTTTGTAGTCTTCATATCATCTCTTCATACATGAAACAGATTTGGAAAGGTTAAGTAACTTGTTAACATCACCTAGTAAATGGCAAGGCTGAAATTTCAGAGAGATCTCATTTCCTTCAAAACTGTTACTCTCAGTAATCCTACACACTGCTTTGACTTGATTGCAATATAAAAAATAGCTATTTTTGGAAAAATCAACTTCATACTGAAAATAAAGTTATAGAGACACTTTATGAGGTAAATGCAATCTTAATTAATTTGCCTAGAGGAGTTTCATTTAGAGAATTAGTAGTGATTAGGGACTCATATCACTTGTCTAGCTGTATTTCCTGCCGGATAACCCGCAAAACTGGTCCTTGAACCTGTAGAAAAGCTCAGTAATCTTGAAACAACCATTTCTTTCTTAAGTGTCCATTTTTGCAGTCTTTTCCCTCTTTCAGCAATAAACTCTCCACTGCCTCTCAGCTGGAGTACTCTTATTCATCTTTGAAAGGCTAACTTTCTTCCTTTCCTGACATCCAGTTTACCCAATTTCCTTCTCTGAGTTTCTGTAAAACTTTGAACTAAAAAATTCATTGTATTGCTATATGTAAAAAAATAATAAATGTGCTGCAATGATCTCTTTACATATCTTGTAAGGCAAGAGTTACATATGATTTACCTTTATATATGTATATTGGGCCTGCGATAAAAGATGGTGGAATGAGTAAATATATAAATGAATGGCAGCCACTGAAAAATTGTGGTATCTTGAAAGTGTGAATGGTTTAATGTGGTTTAAAAATAGTCTTCCCACCTGGCCCGTTCTTCTATTCCCAGACCCTAGAGGACACTTTACCAACAAGGAAAGCCCCAGGATACCCGCCCAATGCTCTAATCTGGTCCATTTGGCAACAGGCTCATTCCCTCACTTGTAAGACCTCAGCATAGGGGATCATTTTTCCCTGGGAATGACTTTCAACCTCAGAGTGGTATTCACAGCCTCCACTTCCTCCCCGAGAGCTCCAATTGGAACATTAGTATGAAAGCTTTGGAAGTTGCCTGAGAGCATTTGTACTCTTTTTCTGTTCCAGTGCTAATTACTTCCATGCAGTATCAATAGTCGCATAGTCTTTATTTCTAATCTACTATGTCATGTGATTCTTTTGGGATGAGGACAAATATCATGACTTATTCCTCATTTTTTTTTACATTCCTCTTCTCACCACCACTTTCATGCAGTACTCAGTACACTGTTCATCACAGGTCATCCCTGAGATTCTTAAATAAAATGACTACCTCTGTTAAATCTCTATACAAAAATGCATTATCATGTACTAACACATTTCAAGTGTACCAATACATGACATTCCCCATGGTATATCACACAGGACTGTGTAAACAATATTTTTAGTCCCTATCTGTAGACAATTTTTATTTATTGGTAAGGAGTCTTTTTGTGTTTACCAGGTATTTGATTGTGTGAAGTGCTTTGTCATACTCACATCCTCATTTGAGACCAGTGGCCACGGTCACTGTCTTGCACCTAGGGTGTCATGTCTGTGATCTTGTTTGTCTAATCACAGTTTTTTGGATGGGTATCTGGGACAAATTGAAAACTGGATCAGTTATCTGAGAGGTGATCTGGCATGAGAATCTTAACCTATGGTATTCCTCCTTACTTAATGGTAACTACTAGATTCAAATAGATATTCTTCTTTATGGAATTTTTATATAAGAGCCAAAGAAAAGCTGAAATATTGAAAGCAGTAGTGGTAACACTGAAGAAGTGGAGAGAAAATTAGAATAAAGAGAGAACAAGAGATAGGGAGACACATGTAGGCCTCTTGATTGAGAATGATTTAGACCAGTAGAATTTGAATGGACAAGATACTCAAGCAGAGCTACTCAAGTCATCGTTTCTGGAGAGTGATGATAATCCCAATTCTCCATCAAGTTTGACCAGTTCACTTTTTACTATTTTTTGGCTTTAGTGCATGTGTTTATTTCCCCCAAGTTTAGCTAAATGTCTTGGGCTTTTTCAGATTTCCTTGTGACACATTATTCTGTCAATGATTTTTCAGTAAAAGAAAACATTAAAGGTTACTAACAAGCAGCTATTTAGAAGCTCACCTTCTAGCTCAATATTTTGCATATATACTGATTTTAAATTTAAGCATTTGACATATATTTTTGGTTAGTGTTTATGAGCCACTATAACTAAATTAAGATGTGGGCAGATCTCATGTCTATTTTTTGTCTCCTCATGTCTGATTTGTTGCCACTGCTTTTAAATACAAATAACAAAATTTGTATTTAGGAACCAAAGAATTTCCAAAGGGATTAAAATAAGTAATAATATTAATTGTAAGAACAGGTTAAAGCAGTGGAGAAAATTCAGTCCCAAAAAAATAAAAGAATTCTGTTACATGACTTTCATGTAATAAAAAAGTTATAAAATACTATAACTGGTACATGAAATTCATGCAAGGGGGAGGGTGTTTCCCTCAGCCCAGCCTGCACCCTCTCCAATCTGGGACATCCCTCTCACAACCCAGGACTGCTGGCTCCCAATGACTGGTCTGCCTGCCTGCCTGATTGCCCCTAACCACTTCTCCCTGGCAACCTGATCACCCCCTAACCACTCCCTTGCCAGCCTGATCGACGCCTAACTGCTCCCCTGCCAGCCCTATTGCCCCTTACTGCTCTCCCCTGGAGGACTGGTTACCCCCAACTGCCCTCCCCTGGAGGCCTGGGTTCCCCCCCCCCAACTGTCCTCCCCTACAGGCCTGGCCCCCCCAACTGCTATCCCCTGTAGGCCTGGTCCTCCCTAACTGCCCTCCCCTGTAGGCCTGGTCCCCCCCAACTGCCCTCCCCTGCAGGCCTGGGTCCCCTCCAACTGTCCTCCCCTGCAGGCCTGGTCACCCCTAACTGCCCTCCCCTGCTGGCCTGATCACCCCTAACTGCCCTCCCCTGCTGGCCTGATCGCCCACAACTGCTGTCCCTGCTGGCCATCTTGTGGCAGCCATCTTGTGTCCACATGGGGGTGGCCATCTTGTGTGTTGGAGTGATGGTCAATTTGCATATTACTCTTTTATTAGATAGGATTTTTTCAATCCCCATAAAGGAATAAATATATTCCTATTTATGGATGTGTAATTTGCTCTAACTTACTCAGTTTACAGCAAATTTTGATGACCAAATGGTGATTAAGTACCAAAACAGTCTATACACTGTGTTGGGAGGACTTTGTGCCTTGTGACTTTTTAATTGGAATTACAACCATGTATCATTTATGGTTTGGGTACTTAACTATTTAAGGCAGTGCACTCAATTATATTATTTTCTGGAAGTTCTCTTCAATGGCGTTCATTTATACATTTTGTATAGCAGATTTAAAAATGTGGGTAAATGCAGTTTGAACAACATAAGGATTAAAATATTTTATCAATGGCTTTGTGGGTTTAGTAGCTTTGTAACGTGGTAAGTAGTAAGCACTCCGGAATATTTGAGTACAAATGGTACAGTATCATTAGGAGTTATAGCAATAATAGATGTGATTAAGAAAGCCTCATGTCATGGTTAATAATGATGATCTTAATAAATTGTTATTGCTGTAAATGCTTCATTCTGCTCAGTCATCCTGCTGCTTTCATTGCCTCTGCAGCTGGTTCAGATTATCTGAAACAAGAAGCAGGACAAAGATACTTGAACGAAGGGCAATACAAGTGCAAAAACTTTACAGAAAAACCCAGAATCACATTGCCTAAGTCATAATGTTATTTCCCACATGTAACAACTCTTCTTCAAAACCCACTGGGGTGTCAACACAGTTTGAATAAGCAATTAACAATGCAAACACTTAATTACCTCTGAGTTTTTTGAAACAAAACAAATTCCCCAGGAGATATTTTTATTCCCTTCCCCAGTTTTCTCTTATAAGGCACAAGGGGCATATATACAAATAGCCAATATGGTCTGATAATTTTTGGAGCACTAGGTCCTGTGGGAATGTACACATACTCATGCTTCCTTCCCTTTAAATTGGGGCAGGGCATCTATTTCCATGAATGAGTTGTGTGACCATGATGTTGCCCCACCTTTATAGTTCATCTGACAGTTCACTCATTCAATGAATCTGGATTGATTATTATTATGCACTAGAGGCCTGGTGCACGAAATTCGTGCATGGGGGGTGTCCCTCAGCCCAGCCTGCACCCTCTCCAATCTGGGACCCCTTGAGGGATGTCTGACTGCCTGTTTAGGCCAGATCCCACTGGGACTGCTGGCTCCCAACTGCTCGCCTGCCTGCCTTCCTGATTGCCCCTAACCGCTTCCGTCTGCCAGCCTGATTACACCCTATTCATTCCCCTGCCAGCCTAATTGATGCCTAACTGCTCCCCTGCCAGCCTGTTTGCCCCTAAACGCCTTCCTCTGCAGGCCTGGTCACCCCTAACTGCCCTTCCCTGCAGACCCAGTCACCCCCAACTTCCCTCCTCTGGTGGCCGGATCATTCCTAACTGCCCTCCCCAGCAGGCTTTATCGCTCCCAACTGCCCTCCCTTGCAGGCCTGGTCCCTCCCAATTGCCCTCCCCTGCTGACCATCTTGTGGTGGCCATCTTGTATCCACATGGGGGCAGGATCTTTGACCACATGGGGGCAGCCATCTTGTGTGTTGGAGTGATGGTCAATCTGCATATTATTCTTTTATTAGATAGGATAGAGGCCTGGTGCATGGGTGGGGGCCAGCTGGTTTGCCCTGAAGTGTGTCCCAGATCAGGGTGGGGGTTCCCTTGGAGCGTGGGGCAGCCTGAGCGAGGGGCCTGTGGTGGTTTGCAGGCCAGCCACGCACCCCAGAAACCCAAGCAGAGGCCCTAGGATCTGGGATTTATTTATCTTCTACAATTGAAACTTTGTAGCCTGGAGTGGAGCCAAGCCTCCTGCTTACTCCATGGTCACAGCCATTTCTGTTGGGATTTATGTATCTTCTATAATTGAAACTTTGTAGCCTTAAGCGGAGGTCAAAGCAGGCCAGGGCTGCAGAAGCTTGGCTTCCTCCATCGCTGTGGGAAATCCTAGCCTCCTGCTCTCTCCAGCTCCGTGGCTGCTGCCATTTCTGTTGGAAGTTATTTATCTTCTATAATTGAAACTTTGTAGCATTGAGTGGAGGCCTGGGCCGGCAAGGGCAGCTTGGCTTCCTCCATTGCCAGGGAAACCCAAGCCTCCCTCCTGCTCTCTGCAGCCATCTTGGTTGGGTTTATTTACATATTCCCTCCTGATTGGCTGGTGGGCATGGCTTGTGGGTGTAGTGGAGGTACAGTCAATTTGCATATTACTCTTTCATTAGATAGGATGTGTCAGATGTTGCAACCATTTAAAATTAAGAAGATATTAGAAACATTTTGGAAAGAAAAATATCTTATTTGTAAAGAACTGAGGGTTTAAAGGGAATTTTTCAAGAAAAAAATAATTGAAGTAGCTTGTGAAGTCTTTAGACCAACAGAATATGTTTATTGAATGAAAGACAAATGATATTTCAAGAAAACTCAGTCAGGGGTCCCATGATCAGAAAAAAGAGAGTCAATATAATCTGGATTCTGATGGAGATGTCCCCTTTTCTAGGTTTCCGTAGCATAATGCCCACATTTCAGAGAATTGTTTTCTTTAGTTCCTCCGTGATGTGATCCCATGGAATAAATCTATATTATTAATAGTACATATTTGCTATGGACTGGATTCATGTTATGGATCACTGGTGCTCACACCACTAAAAGCCACTTCCTATACACTTGTTCTCAGTTAATAGTTCCCTAGTTTGTAGTTGTAATTCTATGCCACAGGCACTAACCGCCATCTCTGAATCAGGAGCTGACAGATACAAAAAAGGTAGGAACAAAACCAAAAACATTGTCTAGAGGAAAAATAGGCTTCCTAGAGTCATTGTAACAAAGTAATAGTCCTCACCAACAATAAATAACATTTATTAAAAACAAAATCTATACAAGACTCTTTGTTGGACATTTTTCATACATTATTTCACTGAATGCATTCTCTCACCCTACAAGGCAGAAATTATTTCTTATGTTTTATAAATGAGGAAACCCACTCAAATGGAATAAATTGTTTTTGGCCACACAGCTAGTAATTGCATTCAAATGAAGATTTGTCTGACCCCAAACCTGTATTCTTACTGACTCTTGATACTAGACATCTGCTGGTGGCCAATCCGTAAGTTCCACACTGGGGTTAAATATTAGAGGACAGAGATCACAAGTGTGGGGAGAAGCCCAGGCCCTGGACTGCCATGGAACTAATAATTTAAGTCCTGTCCACCAGACTTAAACATCCATGTTACCTTAAACAGGCCTACTGAGCTGTGGTTTCCTCATTTGTAAACCAGGGCCCACAGCTGTATATACTGTATATCTTCCAGAGTTCTCATAAATTTTGAATGAGATAATGTATATTGCATAAGTTCCCTATTGGTGCTATAACAAATGACCATGAACTTAGTGGCTTAGAAATAACACAAATTGATTTTCTTAGTCTTGCTGAAAGACTAAGTCTGAAATGGGTCTTGCTGGCTAAAATTGAGGTGTACACAGGGCTGCTTCTCCTAGCATCTAGTCTCTTGGATAATCTGTCTCCTTGACTTTCTCCCAGCTTGTGGAGGAGATCCACATTTTCTGGCTCATGGCCCTTTCCTCCATTTTTAGGCCCAGCAATGGCCAGTTGAGTTTTCTCACATCACGCCAATCTGACATTGACTCTTCTGTCTCCTGCTTCCTCTTTCACAGACTCTTGTGATTACAGTGAGTCCACCCAGATCATCCACAAAAATCTCCCTATTTTAAAGTCAGTTGATTAGCAACCCAATTCCCCTATGCTATACATATAACAACATATTTACAGATTCCAATCATTAGGATGTGGGCAACTTAGAGTGGGAATAAGAAGAGGCATTATTCTGCCTACCACAAATATAAAATGTGCTTTAAAATTCCATATTTAATTTCTGATGCAATAATTACTATTATTTTAATGTACAGATAATTCAACTATGAATCTATTCTTCTAATGAAAAACCCAAACAACTCAGACACTCATACCTTTATTTATATATTTGTATTTATTTATATATAATTAGAGGCCCGGTGCATGAAATTTGTGCACAGCGGTGTGTGTCCCTCAGCCCAGCCTGCACCCTCTCCAATTTGGGACCCCTCAAGGGATGTCCGACTGCCTGTTTAGGCCCAATCCCAGTAGAATCGGGCCTAAACAGGCAGTCGGACATCCCTCTCACAATCCAGGACTGCTGGCTCCCAACTGCTCACCTGCCTGCCTTCCTGATTGCCCCTAACTACCCTCCCTTGCAGGCCTGGTCCCTCCCAACTGCCCTCTCTGCTGGCCATCTTGGGGAGGCCATCTTGTGTCCACATGGGGGCAGCTATCTTTGACCATATGGGGGCACCCATCTTGTGTGTTGGAGTGATGGTCAATTTGCATATTACTCTTTTATTGGATAGGATAGAGGCCTGGTGCATGGGTGGGAACCAGCTGGTTTGTCCCGAAAGATGTCCCGGATCAGGGTGGGGGTTCCCTTGAGGCATGAGGCAACCTGAGCGAGGGGCCTGTGGTGGTTTGCAGGCCAGCCATGCCCCCTGGCAACCCAAGTAGAGACCCTGGCTTCTGGTATTTATTTATCTTCTATAATTGAAACTTTGTAGCCCTGAGCGGAGGCCAGGGATGGCCAGGGAGGGAGGGAAGCTTGGCTTTCTCCATTGGGGGAAATCCAAGCCTCTTGCTTGCTCCAGCTCCGAGGCCGCCACCATATTTGTTGGGTTAATTTGCATACTAACTCCTGATTGGCTGGTGGGAGTGGCTTGTGAGCATAGCAGTGGTACAGTCATTTTGCATGTTTCTCTCTTATTAGATAGGATAGCTATATAGATATGTATGTGTGTATATATATATATATATATATATATATATATATATATATGTATGTAACATACATATATATTTACCTAAAATGGGATCATACCACACATTTTAAAAAATAACTTGGACATTTCTAATAGCTGTTCTTACTCAATATGTGTGTTTCTATTTTCTACCTTATTCCTCATTTGATAGTGTTCTATAGTGAGAATACACTATAATTTATGAATCCATTACCTTCGAGTAAATTTTAAGCTTTATATCACTTGTTATTATGAACAATTCTACAATGAGTACCTTTGTGCACCCTTGTAAATGTATCTCTACAGGAATTTCTTAGATTACAAATTCATGTACTAGCTTAAAAACATTATATAATTTTAAAAGAAAAGACATACATGCAGACATTTCCTATAAATGCATCAGTGCAATTAAATCACATGTTCTCTATCCTTTCTCTTGTGGTCTATATCCATACCCCTCCCACCAATCTACCTTTCCAGGTACCTTGGTAATAGTCATATTAGTAACAGATTTCATCTCCAGGCTATATTATATAGAGAATAATACAATTCACTTTTGCTTTAACTTATGTTTCTTTGCTCATTAGAGATATTAAGCAACTTTCCACATATTTAATTTAATTTAATTTGCTTTTTGGTAAATTATTCATATTGGTTGCCCATTGTTCCATTGGATTGATTGTCTTTTTATTATCAATATATGTGTTCTTTATTGTAGAGACTAATCCTGTGTATACATACATATTTTTCCAATCTATCATTTTTCTATTGACCTGGTTTCTGATGAAAATTTCAGTTTTTATCACTTTTTCTTATTTCATAACATTTTCTGGAGGTTGTTTTTACATTATATCTAAAATAAACATTCAAATACATCCCCTAATATTGTGCATCCAGCAGCAAAAGTACTATTTATTATATACTATACCCTTAAACCTCTAAATTAAACTACAACCATTGTCATATAAATTAAAAAATATAGTAGGGTCTATTTCAGGAGTTTCTATTCTGTTCTATTGACATACTCATCTATGTCTCCATAATTATATGATTTTAATGGGTGTATACTACATTCTGATATCTGATAAGATGACTTTCCCCTCACTTGCCTTCCTTTTCAGTAGTTTACTTTGCTTCTCTTGAATATGAATCCTTCCATAAAATCTTTAAGATTGGTGTTTTTTTCCAATTCAAAACAAATAACACAAGCCAAAACAAATAAATAATATACCAACATCCTGTTGGGAGTCCAAATGTAATTGCATTAAATTAATATGTTTACTTTAGGAAAGATGTATTTCCCTCTCTTAACAACAAGCCTTCAAATTTTAGCTAGGCACATGGTTACCTAGAATACATTATTTAATAGCCTTCTTTGCAAATGGGTGGGTGGTGTACTTAAGTTCCCATTATCCTCTGCTAACTTCTTGCCTGGGCGAGGTGAAATGGCGGGCGGGGGGGGGGGGGGGCGTGAAAAAAGGTAACTATGATTATCAACTAAGACTTTATGGCTAGATTTAGAAACATTGTATAGCTGTGTTTTATGCTTATTATTTTGCTCCATTTCTCCTAAGTTATTTAAGAACACAGTAGTAGGACTGTGTTCAAATTTATATCAATCTTTGATAACACAAACTATTGGCACTTTGTCACTTTATAAGGAAGGCATATCTGCCATTTGGAAAAGGGACAAAGATGTTAAAAGGTACATGTAGGTTTGCTGGCTGTGTTCTGTATGTCTCTCCATATCAATTCCACCTTTTCCTTCCCAACAGGAAGGCTGGCATGTATGCAATCCTATCTAATAAAAGAGTAATATACAAATTGACCATACCCTAAAGCTACGCCCACTAGCCAATCAGGAGCGAGTGTACAAATTAACCCAACAAAGATGGCAGCCATCCACGGAGTGAACAAGAGGCTTGGGTTTCCCCAGCAATGGAGGAAGCCAAGTTTCCTGCACACCCTGGCTGGCCCAGGCCTCTGCTCAAGGCTACAAAGTTTCAATTGTAGAAGATAAATAAATCCCAGATACCAGGGCATTCGCTTGGGTTGATAGGGGGCATGGCTGGCTTGCAAACCACCACAGGCCCCTCACCCAGGCTGCCCCATGCCCCAAGGGAACTTCCACCCTGATCGAGGACACCCTTCAGGGAAAACCAGCTGGCCCCACCCCTGCATCAGGCCTCTATCCTATCTAATAAAAGAGTAATATGCAAATTGACTGTCACTCCAACACACAAGATGGCTGCCCCCATGTAGTCAAAGATAGCTACCCCCATGTGGTCACAAGATGGCTGCCACAAGATGGCCAGCAGGGGAGGGCAGTTGGGAGGGATCAGGCCAGCAGGGGAGGGCAGTTGGGAAGGACAAAGCCTGCAAGGGAGGGCAGTTGGGGGTGATCAAGCCTGCAGGGGAGGGCAGTTAGGGTTGACCAGGTCTGCAGAGGAGGGAAGTTGGAGGCGACTGAGCCTGCAGGAAAGGGCAGTTGGCGGGGACCCAGGCCTGCAGGGAGAGCAGGTGAGGGGTGACCAGGCCTGCAGGGGAGGGCAGTTAGGGGCAATCAGGCTGGCAGTGGAGCAGTTAGGCATCAATCAGGCTGGCACAGGAGTGGATAGGGGGTGATCAAGCTGGCAGGCAGAAGCAGTTAGGGGCAATCAGGAAGGCAGGCAGACGAGCAGTTAGGAGCCAGCAGTTCTGGATTGTGATAGGGATGTCTGACTGCCCAACGAGCAGTTGGACATCCCTTGAGGGGTCCCAGATTGGAGAGGGTGCAGGCTGGGCTAAGGGACACACTGCCCCATGCACGAATTTTGTGCACCAGGCTTTTAGTATACCAATAAGCATCGTTACTCTATGGCTTCCTACTTGGTTCACTGAGAGAAGAGAAAGAGTTCAGTGTTTATGTTCTCCAGGTTCTTTTCTGGCTAGCTTATCTCAGGTTGGCCATGTCCCTCCACTGAAGGCCACATCTCTTGCCAGATCATCCTCTCTGTACAACTACTCTCCAAGTGTCAGTGTCTACTCCCTCCTTGCAGTGCTTGGGAGTGGCCATGGTGCCCTGCTCTTCTCAGCCATGGAATGATGTCCAAGCTTTGTTCATTTCTCTAATGTCTACACATTTCATTAAAATTTCCTTAATTACCCAATTTGGATGTGCGACTTTTTTATCGCCAATTTATTGCCAACACACCCAATTTGCCATGCAGTACCTTCACCCTCAGCTGACCTTCATATCTTCAAATAGAGTCCTGAGAGTCTAGCTTTGGTTGATATATTAGACTGCTGTTGCTGAGTAATATGTTAACACAATCATATCAACTGAAAAGTTCTGTAGGTCAGAAGTCTGGGCACAGCATAACTGGGCCTTCTGCTCAGGGCTCATAAGGTTGAAATCAAGGTGTCAGCTGACTATATTCTTCTCAGGAGCTTGGATTCAAGCTCATTCAGGTTGTTGGCAGAATTTAACTTCTTGGGAATGTAGGCCAAAGTCCATGTCTACTTGCTGTGTGTTGGCTGAATGGGGTCACCCTTGGCTTCTAAAGGCTGATGTCCTTATGTCTTAGCTACATGGCCCTCTCATTACATCACAGCTACTTCCTCAAGGCCAGCACAGAATCACTCTCCATTCTGTTACCATGGGGTTTTAAATAATATAATATAATTATAAGAGTAATTGTTTCATCACCTTTGCCATATAAGGAAACTGAATAAAAGGAGCGATATTCTATTCACCCACCAGTCCTTCCCAAACTCAAGGGGACAGGGTTATACAGGTGTATATCCTGGAAGGGGGAGGGGAGAACATGGAAGCTATTGCTGGATTCTGACTGTCACAATGAGGAGGGATGCTGGGGCATCCAACTGCTTCAAATGTACCTTCAACTATCTTTCCTATTTTCTTCATTATTGTGCCCTCAATTTCTCACCATTATTGGGGTTCTTTAATATAAAATGATGTGCTGATAGGTTTTCCCAACTATTGGATTAGATTCAGCTTTTTGGGTCTAATAAGACTTGGTGATTTAATTTCTCCAGATGGACTCTCTAATCTTCTGCCTCCAGAAAGGTGGGAGGCGGGGACTTTTAAATCAGATTGTGGGTCTCCTGGAACTTGCTGGGGAAAGGAAGCTGAAATCCTTACCACCAAAATACAGGATTTCACTTACTCATTCTATCTTCAGGTCAACCTCTCACCCATAGTGTCTTCTGCTTGCAACTCCAAATCTGGAGTCTCTCTGGTCTGATTATTTTTCCAGAAAATACCACCCTCCATGTCTTTTATGAAGACAGTACCGAAGTGGGTGCTTGTCTGAACCAAGTAGTGTTGGGAAGCTTGGCTTTCAACTGCTCTCCTGTAGTATTTTATACCAGACCCAACTTTTAATGCCCACCTTGCTTGCCTCCTTCGATGATCTCAGTGTCCCTAGCTTCTCAGCCTTTGAAGCATTCTTGTTTATCGTCAGATTTTTATGTTTGATAATTCTCTGCTCTGATAACTCATTGATTATATCTTACTAACAGCTTTCCATTCTCATTTATTGAGCTTTGGAGTGACAGTTATTCCCTAGTTTACTGAATATATTTGCTAAATAGAACGTTTTTCCTCTGTCTGTTATGATTCTCAAGTAGAAAAGGGGACACACATATCTTTATTCCACCACAAAAAACCAAAGGTCAGTGTTATTATAGGGTATGGCATCTGCTCAGGGAGTTGGGGTCTTTTTTGTGGGAGGAAGGCTTAAGCCCATTGTAACTAAAAGGAGAAGAGATAACAGTGTGGCCCATGAGCACAAGTGAAACTGAGAATGTGTATGGATTGCCTGTGTTGGTTTTATAGTCTGCCTGCTTTTTGCATTGAAAAAAATCATCTTTCGAAGTCACTGGAGGCCCTTGGAGTTGATGGAGTGAAGGTGAGATGTGTTTCTGCCTGCAGATTATTCATATCAGCAAGGGTCTGCTGGTAGCCTTTTTGTTTTCCAAAACCTCTTAAAAATTAAAGTAATAAATATGAGACCCATGGTTTGTATGGAAAACATAAATGATATGGTACATTTGGGTAATAATTACCATTAAAAATATCAAAATTGGGCGAGGTAGGCATTTTTATCTAATATAAATTCATTATTAAGGAGCTACTTGGTCTATTGAAAGAATAATGAAGCATTTCTATTTATTGAAAAGATTTTTAAGCTTTGGCTAAGACATTGTGGGATATAGTTTAGTGAAAAAGGAACAGTAGACTTCAAGGAACTCACAGGTGGCAATATTAACCAAGACACAGGTTATCTATTATTTTTAGTGTCTAAGTATATTAAAGACTGAGCTAAGCACAATGGATCTCAAATTTGACTGCAGATTTTTAAAAGTGGGGATTCTATATATACCAATGCATGTGTACACACACACACACACACACACACACACACACACACACACATATACACAGACCAACCACAAACGCCTCCTATCATCCCAGGACAATTAAAATAGAACCTCTTGATGTGAAGCTGGGCTGTGGAATTTTAAAATGCTTCTCAGATAGTTCTAATGTGTAGCTAGAGTTGAGATTCACTGGATTAAGATTACAAATAACTTTGGCAGAAGATGTAGATGACAGGAGAAGTAGTTACATTTTTCTTTTTGCATTAATGTCTCATCTTATAATTTCAGAAAAAACACACCTTTAAACCTTTTCCACTCTCTCTGCCCTTTCTTATGGATGGAAGAGGCAGGTTATTGGTCCTCTGTCATCAAATCTCATTCTCTTCACAGTGAGAATAAAGTGGCCCACTTTAGAGGAAAGCCTTGCTCAATTAGCATTAAAGAATGTTTCTGTTTCTAAAGGTAGAGTTTTTATTCCTTGCCATCACACTTTAATCAAACTACCAATTGCCTTTCTATCCATTTAATCACAGGCTTCCTTTTGAAAGGTTTGCTGCTGAGAAATTAGTTTCCAGGGTCACTGAACCCTTCTGAGCAGCCCCACCTCAGAGAGGGCTCATTGTGAATTCAAAGTCTTGCCTGCTTAGATCTCTGCTATAAACCTGAAGATGTAGTCAACCTGTGAAAACATGGCTCAGAAATAGTTATGAGGGCACAGCCAGGCCCCATGAAGGTATTGAATTCAGCTCTTATTTTTAATCATGTTTGAAGATGGGATCTCTTTTTTATTCCTTTTAATGAAACCTGTCTTTCATTATGAAAGACAAACCAAGGCACAAATAAAACAGTGCCATCTGTCCTTTCAGCAGTGCATGTGTAATGTGGACATATTTCAGAATCATGAATGTAAAAATGAATGTGTTTTAATCCTCACCCAAGGATATGTTTCCATTGATTTTTAGAGAGAGTGGAAGATAGAGGGAAAAACAGAGAAATATTGATGTGAAAGAATAACCATCTAGATTCCTCCAACATACGTATTAGGCCATTTCCCAGGTTTTAAGTTAGACATTTGACATTGTATTAGTCAACTACCATAAAGTCTATTTTATAAAACTTCTTTATAACAATGGAGAGAGAGCTTTAAAAACATTTATCACAGAAAGAAACAATTTATTTAAAAGTGACTACTAATAAATGTGTTCTAATTTGAAAGAGTTTTGAAACATTTTGATGCATTTTAATATTTCAGTAGAGTTGGGAAAGACAGCCTTCAAGGAGTGAGTATATTTAATTTCTCTCCCAAGAGAAAGAATTGCTACTTTACTCTCTTGTTCTTTAAAAATCTTAGGGACTAACATATCTTATTTCCTATAATCGCAGTTGATCCAAATTCACAAACATTCAGTCTCTGGAATTCAGGATTGTGTTTTGTGCTTTGTTCAAGTTGGATTGCAGTGAGCTTTCTTAGAAAAAAGTACTATCAACAACAGTGCTCTGTGAAACCATGGAATTAATTTTGGTATGCTTTCATTTAATAATTTATCAACTTTAGACATAATAATGAGAAAGACACTCTCTGACCCACTGTGTTTACACACTATGAGACAACAATTAAATAAATGATTTTAATAGAATTATTTTCAAGAATATCCATAAGATGTCCATAAGCAAAGCAACATAGGGAAACCATTCTGATCAAGGTAATTAAGAGTTTACATTTCAGCTAGACATTATTTCTTGTTTGGGTTGTCTAATTACAATCCTAAATTTAGACACGATAGGCCAGGTGCTTCTGGAAATATGTAGCTGTGAAGAGCTTGTTTATTGATCAAAATTAGGTAACTCTGATATCTAAATTTTCTTCCATGAATTCATGTGAGAGTACCACTAAGAGATTGCTACATAGAGCATTCCAGCTTTTCATTTTGATATTTAATAATCACAAGTCAGCCAATAATCAAGTACAAAGAAATAAGACACTAAAAAGCCCTGTAGGATGGAACCAGACTGCTGCAAAGCATGACTCTAAATGAGCAAGCTGATTCTGGACATACTTCATCCACTTCACCCTAAGGCTCCATTTCCAGAAGATGCTTCAGAGCAGGAGAAACTAAGCAGTACAGCTCCCACCTTTTCATCCCTGCTGATCCTCAAACCAAAAAGAAGGCTTACACTCAGAGCAGTCCCAGAGTTGGCTGCCACTTTAGCATAAACATTCCAAGACATCTATGATTCTCTAGTAAATGTACATGGAATAGATTTTTATGTACAAGATGTGATTTGTGAAACATATGAACCTTTCTATACCAAGTTTCCCTTTGCTCACCAACTCCCTTATGACTGAGATCAGATGCCTAAAGAAATAAATATTTCATTTTGAGAAATTCATTATAGGTCAACATACATATATCTGAAAACAGATGCCCTATTATCTTATCAGTCATTCACACTTCAGTGTGAATTCTTTTAATCAGATGCTTTACTTAGAGCAAAGATTTAATAAGAAGGAAAATAGGAAAGAAATAACATTTGTTAGGACTAGGCAGTTACATATACTATTTCAGGTAATCCAGCAACCTAGTGAAATATGCATTATTATTAAAAAGGACTCTAGATTTCAAAGAGGCTGTTACTGGCTTAAATGAACTATTTAGTTAAAAAAGTAATGTAGATTTAGTTCTGTGTGAATGAAAATTAAATACACTTGAAGAAGAGATAAGAGAAAGAGAAATACAAGAAGAAATAGGAAGAGTAGGGGATCAGTGATTGGTATTAGTATTTATATTCTGTATGCATGCAAAACTCTCTGTTGTAAGAGTGGCCTTGGACAAAATGACCCAGGTGAAATTTACTTCTGTGCAATAGTATTGAAGAGAAGTGATAATAGGTTCTATGTTGATTTTATGTGATATATAATACACATTTTATTGCATCTATATGAAGAAATAAATGTATGACAAAAGCAAAACAAAATATAAAATAGCAAACATCAATAACAAACATTTTTTTGAGCTTGCTGTCTTGAGCTCTTCTTACTGATATATGAATAGAAGAAACATTCCTAGGTTTGAGCTCCAGGGACTATGAAGACACAAATGCTGGTTGAAATCCATCATTTAAAGTACTTCTTTTTAGGCTAGATACGTTATGCATGTATGTATGTAGGTATGTATGTGTGTATGTATTAAAAAATCCTTTTGTTGAGAGTATTACAAACATCCTCCCTTATTCTCCCATTGCTCCCTCCCCCTGGTTCCTGCCCCGCCCCAGGCCTTTACCGCCCTATTTAGAGTAGACATAGGTTGGAAGTGGCCTTAGTTTACCATATATCTGCACAAGATACTATGCCACAGCTCAAATAAAACTGTTCATCTAATCCCACAAAGCTATTGTAAAATGCAAATGCAATAACACGAATGAAGTGCTTTATAAACTGCTGAATATCATATAAGTTCAAGGTAACTTTACAATAAATTCCAAATCCCTGTTATAGATTGTTAATCTAGGTAAATGAATTATCATATTCCTTAATTTAGGAAATCATATGAGTTTGTGAGTGTGTATGTAACAAAAAAGGAGGTAAAATTGAAAGAATAAACACAAATACTTAGAATTCAAACTGGTATATTTACTATTAATTTTTTTGTGTGAAATGGTAACATAACATTGATTGGGTTATGTCATTTTCAAAGACTTTGCTTCTTTAGTAACCCAAACAACTTTTTCTTTAACAAGTGTAAAACACTTTCAAGTAAAAAGTGATGCTACTGAGGCATCATTTAAATCAGCTGAAAAGTTAGTAATAAACTTTACCACTAAACTGAAATTTACCACTAAAATTCCTTTACAAGAGACACTCATGAACATTACATAACAGCCTTGTCATGTAGTATAGAAATCTAATTGTTATCATGTGTATTCTTCCAATAAAATAGCAATTTGGCCTTATATGTGGATAAAATCTCTTAAGTCAAAGGTGAATCAGCTACAATGTCTTGAGAGATACATATATAAGGGAGAAAAGTTCAGAAACCTTTTGTTCATTTTATCATTGCAAACCATGGTGTAGACCAGGGGTCCTCAAACTACAGCCCGCGGGCCACATGCGGCCCGCCGAGGACATTTATCCGGCCCGCCCAGTGTTTTTGCCGCCTCTGCCTGTCCTGCTTAGCAGCGACTCGTCCCGGGCCCGCAGTGCACATGTGTGGAATGTTTTTTTTTAAAACTATAGTCCAGCCCTCCAACGGTCTGAGGGACAGTGAACTGGCCCCCTGTTTAAAAAGTTTGAGGACCCCTGGTGTAGACTATGACAGGGCCATCACGTTTGACATGATTTTTTGTGAAGGTAGTGTCAGAGAAAACGTACTAGTTTTCAAGAAAAAAATGAAAATAGAGAAGGGACTTATAGAATAATAAGAGGTAATTACTTCTTTTTCCAACAGACAAAATATTAAGTCTGAGAAGCTCCTTGAGTGACAAAGCTGAAAGGCTAACAAAACTCAGCCTTGCAAGTAGGGATAAAATCAAGACTTTAGCCATCACAAACATGTTAAAACCTTGAAAACTGGTTAATGTAGTATGAAAGTAAATCCTTCAGTTAGATAATATGTATCAGGGAATCAAGGCTAATGATGTGGTTTTCACCACAAAGTTTGATAAGCTCAAATGCTTAGTAGGAAGTCCAGAGAAAGAGGTATGCTTTTTAGGAAAACTGCAATCTTGTCTATTGGATGTGAATCTTACTACAATCCAATAGAAAATAAGTCATTTCTTTTGGAGAATTTTACTACCTGATAATGTATGAAACAATACTAAAAACTTTCTGATTCTTTTGAGTCTTCAGAAAAAAAGTATCCTTGGAACCCTAGACCTCCATGAATAAGTTGAAAAAGCTGCTCTGCATTCCAACAACGTGTATTCTCCAGTGTCCTCTTCAGATGTGCCAAGGAGGGTGAAAAAACAAAGATGTTTTCAAAAGGCAGTGCCAATCGCCATAGAAATCATTGGGGTGTGGTATCTTTTCCATGGATCAGAACTGAAGTTTAATCAAGGACTATGAGCTTTGCCAGGGCAAGGGGTCCACCCAACATCTGCCCTGAGGCTTTAGAATTGCTATAAACAAGCAATGACAGGATGTCTCCTATCCTCCTTTCTACCCTTTTCTGAAGGGGAATGTTAAGGTGGTCCTGTTTATGTTCTAACATTTTATGTTGTATAATCAGTGGAAGGAGGTGAGGACATGGGGAAATAACTTGTCTTTGTACTTCTAAGTGTCTGGATCAAGAAGAGTCAGATCTGGGCCTGATAGAAAGGTTTGTAACATTATCCTTAATACAGAGACTACCATTTACACGTAGATCCTAGACTGTAACTCCTTTCTTTGAGTAAGTAGAACTTTGGGTTGTTCTTCCTTGGGAAAGAGGTGAGTCTATTTTGTGTGTGAAAGAAGGATAAACCAAATATTTAGAGGTAAGGAGGGAGAACTATGAGAGTTTGTAGGACTATTCACAAATATGCTGCATTGAAATTTTTTTTTCATATAATAGGATCAAAATTCCCTGCATCCTTAAGTTTACCTTTGACCATCTGGCTTGTTCTTCTCAATATAATGTGAGAGGAACTGATGTGTCATTTCTGGTGAGAAGTTTAACAGCCAGAGTGTATTTCACCAAGCTCCCTTCACCATTGCCACAGCTATCCATGGTGTTCCAGATATTGGCTATTCCATCAGCTTGAGTTCTTGAGTGAGATGGAAGTTAGGCACATCTTTGAGGTTGACCATACTAGAAATGTTGTCTGGACCAGAAATAAACCTAGCTTAGCCTGGATGATACAATAGCCTGCTCTTTTCCCAGCTTCTTGGAAGCAATCCTACCCATGTGAGTATGTGTTTGCTTCTACTCTTACATAGCATACACTTACAGGTTTAATGTTGCCTTGGGAGATATGTATCAATAAGCTCATTTGTCTACAGATGTTTAGTCAAATCTTCCAATTTGCCTTTGTAAGTAATAAAAGTGACTTTGGCCCCTATCAGTGAATTCTTTGTCTTATTTTTAATGACACTATTCTAAGTGCTTTTTGTATAGTATCTTACTTAATCTTCAAAATCACCTTATGAGGGATGTTTTATTATTATTACTATTATACCTTTACAACTTGTACAGCTATTTTTAATATTATCAATCCTTAGAGAAGAGGGAATGAGATGCAGATAAATTAATCTTGTCCAACAAATTTGTTTCATTTCCTTTACCTCATGATTACTAATTTTATTAAATCGAAAGAAATGCCATCAAAAGTGAAAAAAAATCATTCTTCTTTATTTGTACAACCCTCTTGGACTTTTGGTTTTTAAAATTCAGGAGAAAAAAATTTGGCTCTTTAGGAATAAGTAATTATTGTTCCACAAATAAATAATTCAATAAAAAGAATTCTAAGCAAGTAAACAAATCTGAGAATTTATTTTTAAAATTTACTTATTAAGATCCCATCAGAACAGAAAAATGAGAAACTCTATAATGCTTCATATTGTCTATTATGAGCAGTATATGATAAAAATTGGATTCACATTGTAAATAAGGTAGTGAATCATTAGAGTGTAATTTTAAAAAAATAGTTAAACTGCCTTGTTGATATGCATAAAGATAGAGATACACAATGGTTGTACAATGAAATATTTTTAAATGCACCTAAATCTGGGGCTGAGCATTTCAGCACAGTTCCATGGACACTGACACTGGTTTCCCTAGGTGTCCACAGGATCCTGGCATATGCCTGTTGCCCTTGCATTCCCAAAGGTGTCCTGGTATGAGCAATAGTCTAGTGATCATCCTAACTATATACCATCTCTTGATTTGCATGCATGAAGTTTATATGTTTTTGTACTCAATATACTGTAGAAAATGAGATAATAATTATCAGCTAAGAAAGATAAAATTTCAAATCACAAACTTCCTATCAAGACAAAATTTAAATGTGCAATATAGATGTGGTTCTTGTAACAAAACTATCGAAAGTATTAGGATTATCTTTTGTGTAGTTTCCAAGGTTGATATTATAATGTATTTCATTAATTGAGTGAATGTTGACAGAAGGGTAGTGTGTTGTGGATGGAGTAAGGGGTTCTTTATCCCCGCTGTCCTCTGTATTTTCAGTAAGAAAAAGAAAAGCTTAATTACCTTATCAACCAAAGCAATCTCCAATCTAGTTTGGATATATAGTTGATTAAGAATTTTATGAGCACTTAAGCCCTCAAAACAATCATGTATTATCACATTTTCATATAAAATAGTTTTAGCCACCAGTCTCTTCTTCAAATCTGTAACTTTATTTTCCAGTGTAAATTTCCCATGAATTGGTCTGGAGCCAGAATTCCTGACAGGTAGAGTCAAGCAACTAATGAAGTTAGTGCTTCCGCTGCACTTGCTCCTCAGGATATAACCCCATTAAGTTATGTTAGATGGAGGAAGAGTCTTCAACATAAACCAATTATGAAAAGAAATTCAATTAACTAGGTGGATAGAAGCTCCCTATATTGTAAGATTTCTCAATGTTGGAAATTCTATTGTTTATCCAATTTTGTCCTAGAGCTTTCTAAATAAATCTTTAAGTAACTTTTTATTATTTATCAGAATAAAATCAATTGATCTTGACCCCTTTTCAATCAATGTTGGCTTGGTGAATCAGTCATGAATATAGACCCAATAATTTTACATAGTTCATATATTCTCATTATCATTCATATAAATATTTTAAAGGTCAAGAGGTCTCATTTGTATTCCAGCTCTAAAATATTATGTGGCATATATTTTTTGATAATTCAGAAACAACTAATCTCAGTAAATTTATAATTGTATTTCAGGTTATTTAAGGTCACATTCAAGGTGATCTGAGGTTAGGTAAAGAAATAGGTCTCTAATTCAGCCATTGCTAATCTCTCACATTTATATGATGCTTAATTTTTTCCAAACATCCTTTCTAGGCATTAATTCATTTACTTCATGATATAAAACCTGATTTAGGTATTGTTGTCTTCACTATTTCTGAGAATATTCAGGCTCAAAATCATAGTCCAAATAACATAGTTGTGAAATGATGTGGCTCAAACTCAAATCTTCTGCTTCCAAGTACAACGTTCTTTTCAGATCAGTGATGTGCTGGTTTTGTTGTAATTGGAAAACTCAATGTGTGTTTATGTTTGTTTGATTTTTTTAAACCAGGGGTTAGATGTTTCCTCTATATCCATACAAGAGATTTGAATAACCACCACAAATAGATTTAAAAGTAATCTTTTCGTAGTTCATATGGATTGATTACTAGGATACATTAAAATCAATGTACTTTCATCACATTGAACAAAGGAGATTCCAAACTAAGAGTAAAAAAAAAATCATTGACATACTGATATTATTATATCCATTCAAGTGGGTGACTTCATTATCCATGCATTCAGGTCACAGAATGGTCACTCTTGTAGTCAAGCACTACTGTGTAAGCAATCAATAGAGTCCTCCATGCTCATGCTTTGGTGTTCATGGCTGGCATACTAAACTCTTTGCCCTCCCTGACCTACTGCACATGCAAGTTTCAGACTTGTTTCTTTTTTTTTTTTAAATAAATCTTTATTGTTCAGATTATTACAGGTGTTCCTCTTTTATTTTTCCCCATTGCTCCCCTCCACCTGATTCCCCACCCCACCCCATGCCCTTACCCCCCGCCACTGTCTTCATCCATAGGAGTAAGATTTTTGTCCAATCTCTTCCCGCACCCCTCACACCTGCTTTCCCTGAGAATCGTCAGTCCACTCCCTTTCTATGTCCCTGATTCTATTATATTCACCAGTCCATTCTGTTCTTCAGATTTTTCATTCACTTGATTTTTAGATTCACTTGTTGGTAGGTATGTATTTGTTGTCATTTTGTTGTTCATAATTTTTATCTTTACCTTTTTCTTCTTCTTCCTCTTCTTAAAGAATACCCTTCAGCATTTCGTGTAATCCTGGTTTGGTGGTGATGAACTCCTTTAGCTTTTTCTTGTCTGTGAAGCTCTTTATCTGACCTTCAACTCTGAATGATAGCTTTGCTGGGTAGAGTAATCTTGGTTGTAGGTTCTTGCTGTTCATCACTTTGAATATTTCTTGCCACTCCCTTCTGGCCTGCATAGTTTCTGTTGAGAAATCAGCTGACAGTCGTATGGGTACTCCCTTGTAGGTAATTAACTGTTTTTCTCTTGCTGCTTTTAATATTCTCTCTTTGCTTTTGCCCTTGGCATTTTAATTATGATGTGTCTTGGTGTGGTCCTCTTTGGATTCCTCTTGTATGGGGTTCTGTGCGCTTCCTGGACTTGTAAGTCTATTTCTTTCACCAGGTAGGGAAAGTTTTCTGTCATTATTTCTTCTAATAGGTTTTCAATATTTTGCTCTCTCCCTCCTTCTGGCACCCCAAAAATTCGGATGTTGGTTCGCTTAAAGTTGTCCCAGAGGCTCCTTACACTATCTTCATATTTTTGGATTCTTTTTTCTTTTTGTTTTTCTGGTTGGATGTTTTTTATTTCCACATATTTCAGATCTTTGGTTTGATTCTTGGGGTACGTTGATCTACAGTTGAGTTTCTGCATATTCTTTATTTCAGACAGTGTATGCTTCATTTCTGACTGATCCTTTTCCATTTTTTTGGCATTCTCATTAAGCTCCTTGAAGGTCTCATCAAGTTTCTCAGCGGTTTTAAGAAGATTCTTGAGTAACCTTATAAATGTGGTTCTGAACTCTATGTCATCCAGTAGTTTGCTTTCCTCCATTTCTTTCATTCGTGACATGTTTCTTTGTCTCCACATTTTGGCTGCTTCCCTGTGTTGATGGAGTAGCTTTGTGTGGTAGGTGATCTATCGGGGGCAGTAGCTCAGCCTCCTCAATCACATGAGGTGGATGCTCTTGGTACACGCCTTTGTGGGCTGAGTGCAAAGTCTTTGTGTAGTTAAGCCTTAATTTCTGTTGGTACACTGGGAGGAATTGACCTCCAGGCCAATTAGCTGTGAGCACTCACTGTGTCTATAATGGAAGAACTGCTGCGCTGAAGACACGCTTATGGGGCAGGACTTGTTTCAGTGGGGCTTTGGTGCTCACTGAGTCTGCCTCTTGAATGTGTCACTTATGGATGTGAGGAGTTGAAATCTGGTGTCTCACACTGACCACTAGGTACACTGGCTTCTGGATCTCCAATGGGGTGCAGGTCAGCTACTGTCTGAGGCCACTCAGTAGGAGCTACAGTGAGAGCTGCAGTTTTCTCCTCTTTGCTTGGGGTTTGGAGGTTGTGAAGCTGTCTGACCCAGGCTGCAAGTTTGCTAGGTTAAGCTGTGATAGGGCAGGCCTTTCTTATGCTAATTGAGCTGCTTGGAGCTTGGGTGGGTTTGTAGGTTGTGCAGGGCGGGGCCTCAGGGTGTCACTAGGTTAGGGCGTGGCAAACAGCAATGGCTGCTAGTTAGCCGGCTCTGAGTCTCCAAGGGCATCCGCGAGTCCCATGCCCCAGTGCAGTAAACAATTATTCCTGCGCGCAGCTTTGCAAACAAGCCACCCTCACTGGCAGACAGTCCAGCTTCTCTCGGTAGGAGTTTGGGTCCCCCGCGTCTCCCCAGAGACTGGATTTCAGAGTAATTGGGGGCTTGTCTCCGTTCGGGTGGAAAAAAGCAATGCACCCAGTCGCCCGCAGCCAGCCCGGATCACGCGCCTCCGTACCTCAGCTTTTCAGCGCTAGTGCAAGTCTCAATGCTCTTTTCTCTTTTCTTCTAGTTGTAGAACTTCCACTCATCCAGCCTCCCGTGGTTCTGGGTGATAGATGTTTTGTCTTTTAGTTGCAGTTTAAATTGTTGTGGGAGGCAGCAGTTTAGGTGTTTACCTACGCCGCCATCTTGGATTCTCCTCAGACTTGTTTCTGTTCCAGGCTTGACCCTTGCCTGCTGCCCTGTCCTCCTTATAGAGGTTGGTACACTATTCTATAGTTTAAAATTCTTGCTTTGCTTCTCAACGTTCACTCTTCTGTATCTCTGATGACATTGCTTCTGGATGTTCTGGGTAAAAATTCTTGCTATCCAATCCAGCATTTTTTTAAGTGTCTCTTGAGGCCCAAGAAAGGAACCAGAAAAATGGGAAATACCAAACTCAGTGGCTTCACCTTTTATAAATAAATATTGCTCACAGTGACCTGTTTTAATCTTCACCTAAAATTGAGAGCAGGTTTCAGAAGCCTAATTCAGTTCATATTAAATTCAATGTCCATCTCTGGCTCTGACAGAGTAGTGGCTACCCAGCTGGTGCATTCCACCTTAGGAATGGCTGTCATTGCAGCAGTGGAGAGATTCCCACTTACTGTACACATATTACTTTAAGACTGAACATATTACTCTGTGTGAACATAAGTTATTAATAACCATTGGTAGGATTAAAGACTTCCAAAATATAGGCTGATGCCAAATACATTAATAGTTCTGAAGAAGCCATTACAGTTGATGGTCTCAGTGATCTGATGAGAAACTATAATAGGGACATCATCTCTGTGACCCAGCAAAATATCACTTATACCTTCAGTGTGATGAAATGAAAGACATTAAAATTATGGGATTCCTTAGGGCACATAGAATGGTAGGAGAATGTTAGGTGACCTTGTGAATCAAGTGTCACTGTTTCCAGGGATAGAAATAAAGGCTAAAATGGCATATATACTCACTTATTTATGAAGTCTTTCCAACATATTTTTGAAGCTGCATAGATAATTAAAATAAATAATCATAATCTGTAGTATGATAGAAACCAACCACAGCATTAATAACTACAAAACAGAATTTCTTCAAATCCCTGAGCTAACTATGCAGCCATGTTATTTTTTGGTTGTTGTAACAAAAAAATAGAACTTTACTCCTCCAATTCCCAGTCTCGGCAGATTAAATATAAAAACATCTATTTTGTATAATGTAAGTTTAAAATTTATTTGTATATTAGTTTAATGTATGTTTACTAAACACCATCAAGATATTTACATTTCCATATGTCTACCCATTCATTGGACAGAATTCATGAAGTTAGGGCTCATGAGGGACAGTTCATTGTTTCCCTACTTCAACTGTGTTTATTTTAGTTATTTTCCTCCCACCAGCTCTCTTTTTACTGCTGTGAATGTTTTGCTGATTTCACTTTTGGGAATCGTTTTTGCATTTCTCTTGATCTGTTTGAGCTGTATCTCAGTAGACACCAGAGGAGAGTCAGAATCAATATACTTAAGCAGCAATACTGGTAGGGAAATTAGGTCTTAGTGTAAGTGAGAAACAATTTAAAAGAAAATAGAAAACAACAAGAAATTTAGGGGGAAAATCCTTCCCATAGCTACATGTTTTCTACTTCATTTATATTTATTTCAACAGAAGCAGTAAATAGAGCATGAAATTCCCTGTCAGCAAATATGGGTTTTCAATAGGGCAGGTTCAGATATATCCTAAATAGTAAGCAGAAATTAGAATCTAAAATCTGTCAAATGGCAATGCTGTGCCCAGTCATGTGATGTTATTGTCATCATCATAATATCTGTGCTCCTTGGTTTATCAAAACTGTATATTTCTGTAGAAAATTACAAACACTTTCTTGTATATAAATGCTTTAGAATCTGAACATATCTGTGAAAGGTAGACAGAGGTTATTGTTTATATAATACAAATAAGAATATTAAGACCCAAATATACTATGTAACTTGTCCATTGTCACATAATTTATAGGTAGCAGGACAGAGATTTGAAATCTAGTTTTATTCTAGAGCACAAATTTTTCATTATTCTCTTACTCTCCCTCCAAAGACCTTGCATGATTAAGAGGTGGTAAAGGAATCACATGCTATTTGAAAAATGCTGTCTCTTGCTTAATGCACCTGAATGAGCCATGCTGGACTTTACCTAAGCTCGCTGAGTGCTACAGAAGCTAACACCTTGATCAATAAGAAATTCTAGAGATAAAAAGCTATGATTAGAAAAGATGCAAAAGTATAAAACCAAGGAGTAGTTCATTGGAAAAGCTTGGGTAGTCATTACATGATCACATTCTACTGTTTCCACATAGTTTATGTTATTACATATAGCCTCCATGGATGATAGGAGAAGGAATAAATTGCTTTATTTCTAAGGTTGTTAGGAGATACTGGTGGAGTTGGGGTGGGAATCTTGGTAGATAGAAAATTAATTGCTACATTGATACATCAGTGCTAAGGAATGTTTCTCCATAAGTACACATAGGTTGTATAAGTTTGCATGTGTACATGCATATCTACACATGCATGTGAGGGCAGACTGACTAGTAAGAGTCATTACCGTTGGTTAGGCAGAGAGGAGCCTGGAAAGTGGCTGAAGGTGGAAGCTTATCAGAGCCAAAAAAGATGATTCTGCCAAATGACATATAAAACAAACCAAATTCTAAATCCAAGTGCCTCTTAAGTCCCATCTTATTCATACTCTAATCACCAGGGCAAAGGTAGGGAGCTCTTCTCTTACCCATATTCCCTGTAATTATGATCAGGGCAAGAAGCACACGAATTTCCCTTAGATCAATGGTTCCCAACCTTTTTTTGGCCATGCCCCACATAAACACCTCTAAAATACTGATGTCCCTCCACCCATGGCATATAATTCTCATTATTCAAAAAATGAACTCCTATTTACATGGAGGAAGCCTAAAAAAGGCCATTAACTTGCTCTAAACAAGCTTCCAAAGAACATGGCATTCATGAAAGAGAAAAATAAAAGAATGAAAAGACAGTTGAAGTACTGAGAAAGAAATCACTAAGAAATTGTTAAAAAATAATAATAATATGAAGTGATATGAAAAAATAGAAAATAGTTTAAAAACATATAATAGAGAACTGAAATACATCAATATGTCACAATATATATTTATATACTGTATACGAGGCCCCTAGAATCATAAGAAATGCAAAAAATTCACTGTTAATAACTCATTCTAAAATTACTCCCCCGCCCCCTTAAAAATCAAATTGCCTTCCTGTGGGGCCTGTGCCCTATGTTGGGAACCACTGCCTTAGATTTATAGAAAAGTTGTAAAGATAATTCAGAGGGTTTTTGTATACTCATCACCTAGTTTCCCCTGTTGCTAATTTCTTATCTTATTTTGATAACTTTACTGCTAATAAGAAACCAGCATTGATATCCTACCGTTAATTAACTTTCATCACTTGGCCAAGGTAGTGTTTTCTAGGTTTCTCCAGTGTTTGCTAGATTTCTTTAATACTCCTTTCCATGGTTTAGTTTTTGGAGTAAAGTCACTCAGCACAACCCACACTCAAACTTGGGAAGGAGTATATAGCTATTTACTGGATGTTAAGAGTATCTACCTAAATTGTTTCAAATACCTTTAGTTTGAAGAAGTTGTTTTAGCATTTCTTGTAGTGCAAGGCTACTGGTGACAAAACATTTCAAATTTTGCTTCTCAGAAACTGTCTTTGTTTTGCTTTCATTTTTACAGAATATCTTTATAATTTATATTCTAGGTTAACAAGTTTTACTTGCTTTTAGTATTTTAATACTCATTCCATCTTATTTTAGTTTGCATTGGCTTTGATGAGAAGTTAGCAGTTATTATTATTTTCCTGTATATAATGGCTGCTTTCAATTTTTTTTCTAGAAATTTGGATTTTGGCAATTTGACAGTGATGGGCACAGGAGTGGTTTTCTTTGTATTTAGTTAGACTGATTTTCCTTGAGCTTTTTGAATTTATGCAGTAATAATTTTCATCAAGTTTAGAAAATTTTTGACTATTATTTTTTCAAATGCTTTAAAAAATACTGTTTTCTCTTTCATCTTCTTCTGGGATTTGAATTACAAATATCATCAGACCACTTTTTATGGTTCCATTGGCAATTAGGATGTTGTTTTGTTGTTGCTGTGTGCGTTGTACATTTGTTTTATCTCTATGTATTTAAATTTTAATAGTTTTATTTCACCTGTCTTTTAAGTTTACTGATTTTTTTTATTGCAGTGTCCAATTTGCTGTGGAGCTGATTTCACTATAGATATTCTACTTTCACCATTAGAATTTCCTTTTCCCTCTTGTGATTACTTAACTATTTGCTTAACGTTATATTTTCCTTTAAGACATTGTAGATATTCACGATAGCTCTTCTAACATCTTGATCTCTAATTTCAACATTTGTATAATCTCTATATTAACTGTTTTTTTCCTCCTAATTAAGAGTCACATTTTCTTCTTATAGTTTTTTGTATTTTTTTTTAAATTTGGGATAGGATATTGGTAATGTTACATCATTGAGAATCTGATTGTCAACTTCAGCTTGTTCTGGTCAAAGCTTGGTTTTAGCTTTGGCTGGAGTAGGTCTAGAGAAGCCTTCACCCTCAAATGATGCCTTTCTAGGGTCTCACTCTAAGGCTGATGATGCTCCGTGAGGCCTTCCCACTCTGGATAGTCATAACTCCAATGTCTCCCAGTATTGTGAAACTTCCAGTATCTCTACTTGATTCACAGGCCCCTAGTAGTTTTCCTCGAAAGACCTTGCACAGTACTTCCCTGCATATGTATAGCTCTGTATTTGACCAAAAGCACTAGAGAAGTCCTTTTTAGATTTATGGGACTACTTATTTATGAAGCTCCCTCCTCTCTGGTGTTCTGACCATCTTCTCAGAAAACCTGAACTTTAATCCTGATTAACCAGATTGCTGCTCTCTATTATACTCCACTTCTTTGTGCTGTGATTTGAATATTGGCTCCAGGCAAAACGTCTGGTGAATATGAAGTTCAGATTATATATTTCCTTTATCTCAAGGGTTGTATTCCTATACTGGGATGCATGAGAAATTAGTCTCTGTAACTGGCTTTGTTCACTAAATATTGAACCAAAGAGAAAGGAAAGTAGAAAAGTTATGTTTTAAGAAGAAGGGGTTGAGTAGTTTTGAAGCACGACGTACCAATGGCCTGAGCAGGCCTAGAGTGATGACGTGGCCTGAGAAGCAAGGAAAAGCATAAGGCAGAGTGTCACTGAAAGTAGGGACAAACCTTGATGCAAGAGCTGCTTCCGACACTTTGATTTAGAATCCACCTGACCTAGAAGTTTTTAACAGGACTCAGCCCATTAATCTTTGCAACACTCCAAACTCAGAGTCAATAGTTGTACAAAAGAAGAGATATCAGAGAGTAGTACAGATAACTTAATTTTAATATTAATATAATACAGTAGTCACTCCTTGGTTTCAATTACCTGAGGTTAATCATAGCCTAAAAAGTTTAAGTAAAAAATTGCAGAAATAAATAATCCATAAGATCTTTATTATTATTTTTTTTAAAATATATTTTTATTAATTTCAGAGAGGGAGGGAGAGGGAGAGAAAGATAGAAACATGAATGATGAGAGAGAATCACTGATTGGCTGCCTCCTGCACTCCCCCTACTGGGGATTGAGCCGCAACCCAGGTATGTACCCTTGACTGGAATTGAACCTGGGATCCTTCAGTCCGCTCTATTTACTGAGCCTAACAGGCTAGGGCTTTTTATTATTTTTGTTAATCCTCACTTAAGGATTTTTTTTTCCCCATTGATTTTTAGAGAGAATGGAAGGGAGGGCTAGAGAGGTAGAGGGAGAGAGAAAAACACTGATGTGAAAGAGACGCATTGATTGGTTGCCTCCAACACATGCCCAGACCAAGGACAGGGATCAAACCTGCAACCCATGTACATGCCTTTGACAGGGAATCGAACCCACTATACTTTGGTGCTCAGGCCTACCCTCTAGCAAGCGAGCAACACCAGCCAGGGCAATAATTCTTGTTTTCATTTCGCACTGTTCTTAGTAGTGTAATGAAATCTCACACAGTCCCACCCAGGATATAAATCACCATTTGTCCAGGGTATCCATGCTTTATATGCTCCCCACCTGTTAGCCACTTAGTAGCAGCCATCTTGGTTATTAGATGGGCTGTCTTGGTATATCGGTGCTTGTGTTTAAATCGCCCCCTTTTTACTTAATAACGGCCCCAAAGCGATTCACATAACTTTTATAACAGTATGTATTAAAAATTGTTCTTTCTTTTATTAGTTATTAATGCTAATCTTTTACTGTGTCTAATTTATAAATTAAAATAATGTGAAATGATTTGATCTTCAACATAGAGCTTGGGACCAGAGCTCAATGCCTCTGGCTCTTGGCCCTGGGTTCTTTCCAGGCCTCCTCAGAGAACTTTATTTTTCTGGTTATGGACACTCTGCCTGCAGCCACAGAACAATCCAAAGAAGCAAGATTAATATCTGTAAAGATTTTTGAATGCATGTTCATACTCTCAGGTGTTTCTAAAACTCTCTAAGCATGCTCTAGTAAAGTTTTGGACAGAAATATATATGCATATTTCTATCTACAGACACTGATCTATCCTTATAGATATACCATTGTTTTCCATAAACTTTGTTGGAAATGTTACTACCCAAGAGGTTGAAAAGATTAATGCCTAACCTGGACTTCTTTCCATTTCAAGAATAAATATATGTTGCAAAACTGTCTTCTGGTTTTAGTCATTGCCAACCCTGTGATTCCTGAGATTGTGTAGGCACATCAACAAGAACCCTTAGTAGGTCTTACATTCAACATTCTGTGGAATGAGTAATTTCATGTGTTAATGAGAAAACTGGTACATGGAGTACCAACAATTCAGATTCATCTTCTCCTTGTCTAAAAGGAAGGCTATCCAAGAATTACTCCCAATTCATTATAGCTCTTCATAAACATAGACTAATGCAATTCTAAAAGTTCAACTCTTCATTTTAAAAATGAAAAAATATACATATAAAAGACTAAATGGGCCACCCGAGGCCACATAGATAGTTTGCAGCAAAGCTACAATGGAATCTGGGCCTAAGGACTTAATTAAATTGTGAGGGCCCCTATAAAGATTTGTACTATTGCAATGAAGAAGAAAAAAAAAAAAAAACAACAAGGAAAATCATTTAAAGAGCTGAGTTTTCATATTTAAAAAAGAATAAAACAATAAAATATTTCATGATAGGCTGTCATAACATGTGTCTTTTATTGTATCCGACACTCACAATCAGACATACAAACACAGAGACATACACACACTCATAAACCTATTCTGCATCAAAATTGTGTGAAATTCCCCCAGATGCTGCTATGTCAACCACTGGTATCATCAAATATTTTTAATCTCTTTTCTGAGTACAACTCAGATAGTCAACAGCTGGGAATAAATAAGCAATATAAATCTCTATTTCTTGAAAACAAGAATGAAGTCTATACCTTTCAGATAACTTAATAACCTCTAGCATCTATTATAAATATCCAGCTTTCTGTATAAATTACATTGGGTTTGGAATATTGTACTCAGCCCTGAATTATTTGTTTCATATATTGCATTTCTAGGTATACAAATTAAAAAGCAATGCTTTGGAATGTGATTAAATCATGATTGGAAGGAGGTGTGTACTGTCTACGTAAGTCTAAAAAGTGTTCCTTTCTATGGATTCCCTGGTTCTTTGTTCTAATGGCATTTAATTAAATAACTGCTCTAGAATTTCAAAATACATCATGAATTCTCAGTGTCAAGGGAAACCACCTAGTAACTCTGATGTTGAAACAGTTTAATCTTGCCCTGGACAGTGAGGACTCAACATCGGGTGGTCACAAACTTTTATTAGCTGTTCTTATCTGATACAAGCATGACAAAGTTTTACCAGTTTTATGGTTCAGATTGAGCTGTGGTACTTCGTTTAGGTTTGAACAGGCCTGTTGCATAGCCCATCTGACCTTTGTATCTGTCAGCAAAGCTTAATACTGACCAGCAGAGTCATGCTGTATCAGGACAGATCTTAATCAGGGCCCATTCATCTATGGCTCTCTATCAGCACTGAGCAACATGTTACAGAGCTAAGGGTGGTGGATGGGTCTCCTTCTCAGAAAGACTTTGAAAAATTCAAATAGATCTTTATGATGAAGTCAATAAGGTTCGGCACTGACCAAACGGAAGCCCTCTGTTCTAGGAGACACTGGTGATGGTTATTTGGCCAGTTCATTCATCGTCAGTTCAACACTTCATTTTAATCAAAATGCATTCTCAAAGAAGCTCATATCTGGTATGCAGAACAATGAATTTATATCTGCCTGTATAGAGAGGGCCATGAATAAAAGGAAAGTACCCACAGAGTAAGATGCAACAGTTCCAATATCTACAAATTAGTCTCCTGAAGTCACAGATTTCATTATGTAAAATTTTATTACAAATGTTGCTTGGGTCCCTGAGTTCTTGACCTTTTTTGTTATTATATAACAAAGCAATGTTAAGTTCAACATATTAATATTTTAGACAATATGTAAAATGTGTTTGAAAAAAAATTAAATCCATGTCCTATAGATGCATATCCATACAAATAAACTGAATATATTTATTGTTTTTTCCCCCAGTAGATTTTTATCTCTCAAGTTTGCAATAGTAGTGTGACAATAGCGCTGTGTAGCTTAATCTATACTCAGAACTGGGCATATCAGGTGCACTGAAGGAGGAGGCATGGCAGAAATTCATTTGCATGAGGTCCTAAATGCATACTGGGCAAACTCACATGCAGAGAAGGAAAAGGCCATCCATCACTTGCCCTTTCCCTGATACATCATGGTATTAGGAACGGACACAATTTGTAAGAGGAATTAAATGACCTCTTCTTAATCTTTGTATCACATTGGGACAGAGACCACTTCTCTTCCTCATTGTAATCATAGACCACTTTGTAACTTTGAAGTCCACAGCTTTCAGGGACAAGCTGGGATGTCCAGTGGCAGATGTCATAACAGCATTTCACTAGAGCACATTTCTTGTCCTCAGAGGACTATTGAGTTAACAGAAACAGATTAGGAACAGAGAAGACCAACGTCAAGTTCCAATTTAGCCACCAATTTCCCAAACCATAACCTCTTGGAGCTTGGATTATGCATTTTCATTAATTCATTTTACAAATATGAAAACTAAGATTCATTTTATTTCTTTTATTCTCAGGGGTTTTTTTTTGTTTGTTTGTTTGTTTGTTTTTTATTTCAGAGAGGGAGAGGGAGAGAGAGATAGAAGCATCAATGATGAGAATCATTGATTGGCTGCCTCTTGAACGCCCCCCACTGGGGATTGAGTGCAACCCAGACATGTGCCCTTGACTGGATTCAAACCCAGAACCCTTCAGCCTGCAGGCCGACGCTCTATTCACTGAGCTAAAATAGCTAGGGCTATTCTCAGGTTTTTATATCCCTCACTAGTATGGCTGTGATTTCAGAGGACTAACATGCATATACAGACCTATGAGTAATATCACCATAATAACTTATAATGATCTTCTGAGATTCCTATGGTTCCTATAAATATGTCAAAAAGCCTATATTATGTTGTGGTTTAATAAATATTATGTAACATTAGTGGTTAATAGTGTACTCTATGAAACCAGGCAGCCTTGGATTATAATTAAGCTTTTAAATTTATTAGCTATATGATCTTAGGCAAGTAAAGTAACCCCTCTATGGCAGTTTCATTAACTGTAAAAATGTTTATAAAAATAATTCCATCTTAAGAATTGCTGTGAGGTTGAATGATTAACACATATAAAGCAATTAAAATAATACTTGACATGCAGCAAGATCTCAAAAATATTAACTCAATACCATTATATTTTTACAAAAAGAAAAATATGAAAATAAAATTCTGAACATTATGCTAGCCTAGAACATTTCATTAATTCCACATAGGTTCTGAATTACTCTTTATATGATCCTTCTTTCCAAGGCCACAGAAGCAAGTTAAGTTCTTTAATTATAATATAAACTCAATAAATATCACTGTGAATATTTTCCCTTTGGCAATCTGTTAGTACTTGGAGGAAAAGGGTAAAAAAAAATCCCACTAGAAAATAAATGGCTGTGATCTGAGCAGTTTTGTGGGTGTTTTTTTTTTAGTTTGAATAGTGTCAAATATTTCTGTAATCCCCCAAGAATCACTGGAGATGAAGATATTTCATCCCAGGTTGTCAAATATAGACAAAAATACAGTAAACACTAATAGAAGTTTTCACATCTTTATCAGTTCTAAAACATTACACACACAAATTATAAATTAAAATTTGATTCATTCAATATTAAGCTCAAATTGAAGGAAGGACTATATTATTCAATTAAGCAACTTAGTTTGAGATCATTGTATGTTCATGTGCAATTGTAAGAAATAATACAGAGACATATCATGTACCTTGTAAGGTTTCTCAATGGCAAGTAACATCTTACAAGACTATGATACAACATTATCACAACCACAATATTGATATTGACACAGTCAAGATTCAGAATCTTTCTGTTACCACAAGGATCCCCCCAGTTGCTTTTTACTTTTTTACTAGAGGCCCAGTGCACGAATTCATTCACGGGTCGGGTACCTCTGGGTGGCCTGCAGGGATCAGGCTGAAACCTGCAGTCCAACGTCATCTGCAGCTCCTACCTGCTGCTCCAGCTCATCCTGGCTCCACTGTGCCTGCCATGGGTGTGCCCAATCAGTCCTGATCAAGAGAGGCTTGTGCTGCTGCAGCAGTGCTCACCAGCTATGAGTCCTGCATCTGGTGCCCTCCCAAGGGGAGTGGCCTGTGGAATCGGGCTGAAACCTACTCTCCTACACCCCCCGAGGGGTCTTGGATTGCAAGCCTGAGGGACCCCACTGGTGCATGATTGGGCCAGGGAGGGACTGCGGGAGAGCTCCAGGGCGTGTCCAGTGCATCTCGCTCAGTCCTGATCAACCAGACCTCAGCAGCAAGCTAACATACTGGTCAGAGCATCTGCCCCCTGATGGTCAGTGCACGTCATAGCGACTGGTCAACCAGTTGACTGTTTGCCCCCTGGTGGTCAGTGCACATCATAGCAAGCAATTGAGCAGCCATAGCATATCATTAGCATATTATGCTTTGATTGGTTGGTTGTTTGGCCATTCGGTCTATTTGCATATTACCCTTTTATTATATAAGATTATTTTTAAAAATCCTCACCTGGAGATATTTTTCCATTGATTTTTAGAGAGAGTGGAAGAGAGAGGAAAAGACAGAAATATCAGTGTGAGAGAAACACATGGAATGGTTGCCTCCTACACACTCCCTGGCCAGGACCAGGACCAGGGCCAGGGCCCGGTCCAGGGAGGAGCTTGCAACCGAGGTACATGCTTTTGACAGGGGAATCAATCCTGAGACCCTTCATTCCACAGGCCAACCCTCTAACCATTGAGCCAAACCAGGAAGGGCCCCCCTATTGCCTTTTAAAACCACATCCACTTTCCTCCCACCCATACCACCTTCTTAACTCATGCAACCACTATTCTACTCTTCATTTCTATAACTGCTTTTTGTGAAATCTGTACTAATAAAAGCCTAAGTGGTCCTTGTGCCCTTGCACGACAGCCTCGCATCATTACAAGACAGCCGCCACAAGATGGCTGGCAGGGGAGAGCAGTTAGGTGTGACCAGGCCAGCAGGGGAGGGCAGCTGGGGGCCATCAGGCCAGCAAGAGAGGGAAGTTGGGGGCGATCAGGCCGGCAGGGGAGCAGTTAGGTGTCAATCAAGCGGGCAGGGGAGAGGTTAGGGGGTGATCAAGCTGGCAGGCAGAAGCAATAGGGGCAATCAGGCAGGCAGGCAAGGGGTTAGGAGCCAGAAGTCCTGGATTATGAGTGCGATGTCCTACTGCCGGTTTAGGGATCAGGCCTAAACCAACAGTGGGACATCCCTCGAGGGGTCCCAGATTGGAGAGGGTGCAGGCTGGGCTGAGGGACACATCCTCCCCTTCACTAATTTCGTGCACTGGGCCTCTAGTATTATATAATGAAGTCATACAGTATGCAAACTTTTAAGTTTTTTTTTTGACTCAGTGTTATTCTCTAGAGTTTCAACCACTTTGTATGTACCAATAGCTTGCTCTTTTTTAAAAATTAGCGAGTAGTATCCCATAGTATGACTATAATACTGTCTATTCAAACATTTACCCTTCAAAGGATTTCTGAGTTCTTTCCATTTTGAGGGGATTTTCATGTACAATTTTTATATGTGTATGAACATTCATTTTTATCTGAAAAAAAATGCCCAGGTGTACAATTACTGGATTACATCATAGTCCCATTTTTAAGAAACTGCCAAACTGTTTTCCAGACTGTCTGTACCATGTTACATTCCCAATAGCAATGTATTGAGTGATTTAGTTTCTCCAATTCTCACCATAATTTGTGTCAGCACCATTTTTGACTTTAAGTATTTTGATAAGTAGGTAGTGATGTCTTCCTATAGTTTTAATTTCTATTTCCCTCAAGAATAATGAAAATGAGCATCTTTTCAGGTGTCTATTTGCCATGGGCATCTGTATACCCTCTTTAGTGAAATGTCTTTTTATGTCTTTTCCATATAGTCTAATTGGATTGCTTGATTTTTACTGTGTTTTTTTTAATAGTTCTTTATGTATTTTAGATGCTTGTCTGTGTTGGATATGCACAACACATACTCTTTATTACTGTAGCCATGTAATAAGTCTTGAAATTAGATTAATTGATTCCCCCAATTTTATTCTTCCTTTTATAATTGTTTTAGAAATTCTATTTTCTTTGCTTTTTCATATAAACTTTAGAATAATCTCTATATTTACCAAAAATCATTCTAAGATTTTGACAGGATTTTTGTTAAACTTGCATATCAATTTGGAAAAAATTGGAATTTTTATTATATTAAATCTACTAATTATTTCTATTTATTTTGGTGTTCTTCATTTATTTTATCAGCATTTTGTAGTTTTAGCATACAAGTTCTGTACATATTTTACTATAATTATATTGAAGTATTTTTAAGTGATTGTAAATTATGTATTTTTCAGTGTACAAGTACATATGCTAATATAAAAAGTACAAGTTGTTTTTACATATTTATCTTGTATCCTGCAACCTTCTCTTAATAGCTCTAGGGTTCTACTTGGCCTTTCTGATAGCATAAGGGGAGGGTATGTGGGTTGCTTCATTACTGTTTGGCAAGGATGAATGTTAAGACTCTTTACTGGCCTTTCTTGGTGTGGCTGGAAGTGAGATCACAGTTAGGTTTCCTGTGATATTTGACTAGAGAAGTTATTGTATCAAAGTTTCTTGTCTTGTTTGGCTACCCATCTCCTGACCCTCTGGCTTAGGAATTAGCCTCTGTTTTGTCTCTTTGGTCTGTGCCTGTTGACATATCTACCTATTGACTTATTTAGCTTCAAGCTGGGATATACAAGGCAAAAATAAAACCCAAGAATTCATCACTGTACTATTTTCCAGCTCCCGAGTCCCCTATTTGATTTTCCTTATCCTCTTTACCATTCAGAGTATTCTCTAAACAAAGATTTTAGTTGTACTTAGTGGGAGGAACAAGGAAAAGTACTATTCTATCTTCCTGAAAGCGGATGTTGGATATGTTTTAAGGATTATAAGCTGTTTCATTGTTAATGCAATTAATTAAGAAATGTCAAACTCAATTTTATTATCATGACTTGGTTATTAAAATTCCCATTACCACCTGGCCTGTGTTGTTCAGTGGTTGAGCATTGACCCATGAACCAGAAGGTCATGGTTTAATTCCTGGGTTGCAGACTCAATCCCCAGTAGGGGGCATGCAGAAGTCAACAAATCAATGATTCTCTCTCATCATTGCTGTTTTTATCTCTCTCTTCCTCTCCCTTTCTCTCTGAAATCAATAAAAAAAAATTCCCATTACCTTCTACATTAAATAATATGTCTGATTTGTGTGTTGGAGTAAGAAGCAATATTGACTTTTGCTTTTTTTTCCTAAAGGTAATTTTATATCTTTTTGCATTAAGAATTATTGCATATGAAATTACTGTAAAGGTAATCAAAGCCTCAATTCACTGAACTCCAACTAGTCAGCAGTCTTCTGAGACCACAATTTGTCAATAAAAGCAAACATCAAGGGTGTTCTGTCTGGAAGTACCTGTTAGAAGCTAGAGATAGGCTTAGAGTCATAACTGATAGCTAAACAAACTGACATGGAATAATTTAAAAGAGATGGAGCATGACTATTAATGCAAACAGAATTAGGCATTAGAGGACCTGGGAATTTATCTGATGATGATAGAGTGGAAACAGAACTAATTCAAAAATGTGAACAGCTGCATTTCTAGTCAACTAAGAAAGCTTCCTCAAAACAGTTAAACTTACTTCCTAAACCATAGACACTGTTGTTATTTGGAGAGTTAAATGAGCTTATTCACTACACAAATAAAAACCACTACTATCATTATTATGCATATTGATAAACGCATTTATTTATATGATAATTATTATTTTGGAGATTTATATTTGTTTGGTTTTGAAATACCATAAGTCATAGATTTACAGATTAAAAAAGAACACTTAAGGTTATCTAGCTAAGATTCTATAGATCACTGGTTCTCAAGTGTAGCTGCACATTAGAATTACCTGGGGAGCATTTTAGAAGCCTCAGTGCCCTGGCCCATCTCCCAGAAATTTTGATTTAGCTGATCTGGGGTGAGGCCCAATCATTAGTACTTTTGAATAGCTCCCCAGGTGACTTAATGTGTACAGGACTGAGACTCACCAATCTTGACAAATGTCTTCAGTCCTGACTCAAGATGTCACTCAGCCTGAGTAATTCAAAATTATTATTGGTCTAGTAATTTTCAGAACAGGGTTGGAGGAGAGGGTTAGTTTGTCTTCCAACTCCTTCTTTCTGTCCCCCAAGAGGAGGCCTTCACATGTTCATTTTGCAAATGTTCTGTAGTGATTCTGATACCTGTCTTGCATTTCAAACTGCACACCCTACTTCCATTTGTCTCATCTCCTTCTACCCTCCCAGCTGGGAGTTGACCTGTTTGGAAACCTTCTATGACTAGAACCTCATCATCTGCTGGGTCCCTAATTTTGTTTCAATATGGAGAGTCTTCAATAAAGTAAGATGGAAAGATGACAAGGAGACAGATCTCAGATAATTATAAGGAAGATTGTGTGTGGTCATTTAGAAACAAATCACAACATAAGTTACACTATCTCCTGGAAATTGCAAACTCTTTTAATACTTACTATACTTCATTTACTAAGCCTTTTTACCTCAAAGCTGTCCTGTGGAGATTGTATGATCATCTCTAATGTTCAAATAAAAAAGCTAGTTTCCTAATTTTCACAGAGGAGATAGCTGAGGCATATGGAAGATAAATAAATGGACTGAGGCAGCCAACAAGTGGGATTGGAACTATAGCAATCACTCCTACAGCTACATTCTGACACAAGATTTCTATCCTTGCCAAGATTCTTTTAAAAAAAAATGAAGTGGTGCTCTTTCAATATGTTCACAATATGTTTTCAATACCACTACTTGTCTATGCAGAAAGGTTTGATATACAGAAGAGGCAAAAGGTTGCTGTTTTGGCCAAGATTCAAAACAGGATTGGAGGCAGGAACTGAAGAATCAGTCTAGGAGTCGTTTTATGGAAGACAGCATGAGTGAGGGCAAGGTGGACTAGCTCAGCTGACTTTTCCACTGGCTGCTGGTCCCAGCTAAGTGTGAACTCATCACTCTTGCATTTAAAGCTCTCTGTAGTGGCTAGCTCACTAATTCACTGCTGACTGGGCTTGTGTAAGAGAACACATTAAATATTTAAACCTTGTCTTTTCTCAGATGCAGAGCAGCAAAGATGATTTTCCAGGGAATTTAGCACTAAACTCAGGCAATTTGTACAGCTGTGCATATAGATCACTTTTCACGTAATCTCTAGAGGCCAGGGTCAATGTTCTTGCACATTTTAATACTGTAGATGACACAGTGAGATCCTTCCAATTTATATTTTTTCATAATTGGAAGGGGAAGTATGTACACAGAAACATCGATTTCTGCCGACAGTTGAGTGGAAGTTAATTGTAATTTTAATGTAATTTGTTCTATGGGTGGTGTTGAGCCCTGGAACATAACTAAGTCTATTTTAAAAGAAATAGAGGTATGTGTGTGTGTGTTGGTGTTATAATATTAGAATGAGCCAATTATACAGTTGTCTCAAAGACACCAAATATAACTTCCCCAGATGAATACTTTCATTATTTTCCCACAGATATATTTGTTTAAATGAATAGAAACCTGACCTTTATTATCAGCACTGAGTTGTACTTAGTCAGGCTTTGGGGTGACACAGATGTCACTTGGATTGAAATAAGTGCAAACATTATTTACCAAAGTACGGTGTAATGCTGTCTAATTGTTAAAGTTAAGCTTATCTGCATGAACTGTAGTTAATATTTAGTCTGGGTGAAGCAGTTCTTTATTAAGATGTTTTTCAGTTAGTAGAGCAAGAACATGCTAATAGTTGTGTTGATAATTCAAACATTTCCTGCTGTGGTAGAAACAAATGTAAAACTGAAGAATGATGGTGTTCTCTGGCTCTGAAATTTGCTAATTGCAGAGCTATTCAATTATAGGTAATATCCTTTTATTGCTAATAAGATTACCGTGTGTCAACACAACTGCAATTCTGAAATGGAATTTGCTCAATTTGCCTTGCATGGAATTTAAAACTGTTTTGTGTAAAAGATTTTAGAAAATTAGTACTGAAATATGAATGACAAGAGAAGGAAATAAGCAAAATGCCTAATATAAAATCTCTTCCCATCCAGATGCTTTTCTTTTGGGACAGTTTCAAAATGGATTTTGCCACCAAAACAGTAACAGCAAACCCAACAACACAACAAAAGAGGCAGGTGATTGAATCTACTGCTATCTAGGTGAAAAATTTCTATAACTATTTTGCAATCTGCTTTGATAAAATTTGGTATTATCCAAACTCTCCACTCCAGACAGGGTGTAGTATCATGCTAGGTACAGAACAAGCAAAGAATAAATGCAAGGTTATAGTTTAGATCAGGCAATCAACAAAGCATTAGAACCAACTCGTTGAGAGGAAGGGGCACATAAAAAGTATATTCCTAAATGTATTAATCAAGGTTCTCTGGTGAATCAGAACCAATAGGATAGATAGATAGATAGATGAGTGATAGGTAGGTAGATAGATATACACATATATGTATATATTGAATAATTAATAAAGAAAACATATATTGTATATAATTTATATATAGAGAGAATGAGATTTATTATAAGGAATAGGTTCATGTTATTTTGAAGTCTAAGAAATCCCCTGATCTGCCATGTACAGGCTGGAGAACCAGGAAAGCCAATGGTGTCAATTATAGTCCCTGTCCCAGGAGCAACGACAGTGTAAGTCCCAGTTCAAGGGCAGAAGTCTGAAGTCTCAGGCCATGTGGTCAGGCAGAGAGAGTGAATTCTTTCCTCTGCCTTTTTGTTCTACCCAGGTCCTCCATGGAGGGGATGAGGCTCACCCACATGGAGGGTGGGGGGCTGTCCACTTTGCTCAGACTACAGATTCAAATCCTAATCTCATCCAGAGACACTCTCACAGAAACACCCAGCACCCTGGGGCCCAGTCAGTTGGCACATAAAAGACACCATCACACTGGGTCTTACCTCAAATCAATGAAATCAGACCCTCAGACTGTAGAGAACAAGAATGCTGTATTTGATCCCCTGTATACTTGTACACATCACATTTGAGAACTAGTGGCTCGAAGTGATCATTCAGATACCTGATTACTGGCTTTTGTGCATATTCCATGTCCCTCAATCTTGGCTGCAAAGACCATAGAACAACTTTTAATCTTTTCCCAAGAAGACTGTATTTATACCCTACTGCCACATGAAGCTGGAGCAGAGGCTTCCATGATGATGATTTTTAAATCAAGTGTTTCTAATGATGCCAGCAAATACAGGTGTCTAGCTCCTCTGGACATGGTAGGATCCAATAAGAGTATAAAGGACAGATTGCTTGGGAAGCCTAATTTTTCCTCCTAAAATGTTATTTCTAAAAATGTCATCTATGGATCTATATATCAGAATAATTGAGGATTACAGGCCCATTCAATCAAAATCACAGAGAATGAGTTCAGAAATCTGCATGTTTTAACATGCTACATTACAACACCCATTTGTCCCACCCTTCCCCCAATGGAGTCACTGGCATTTGGTGATCTTGGGAAAGAACCTTCTCCTTCCCCAGGATTTTGGACTAACTAGGGCGAGCAAGCATCTCATTTTGCATGTAAATTCTTCAGCTTTAGCATTGAATGCCTGTGTTCTGGGACACTCCCCAGTACTGAGCAAATTGAAACAGTTTGTCCCTCTAAGACCTAATTTCAAACCTTGTTCTTGAATGTATTACCTACAGGTCATTTAATTCGGCAGTAAACTATTTGAGATACAATTTCCTCATCTGTAAAATGGCTATAACAGCTATTTCACAGAGACACTGTGTGGATTAAATGAAATTTGATGTGATTACATATGTGAAGCACCTACCAAGCAGACGTTGCGCAAATGTTATTTTATTTCTGTGCCATTGAAAAAAAATGTATCTCAGGCCCAAGGGGAGAATACTGTTATCCACAACAAGAGGGTGGATGCCATTTAATTTGTTTCACCTGCCAAAAACGAGAGAGGCTTCTTTGTCAGTAAATAACGGGTTGTCATAAGCTGTTTTCAGGCAGATTTATTTTTTGTGGGTTTTTTTTTCTTCCCAATTTGCCGATATGCAAATTGAGTCATGATTCATTTCATTTCCATGTAAAATTAATTAACTATAAAATTTTGAATATAAACAAAAATAGGAAAAGGATGAATTCAAAATATGGAGTCATTAGTCTTGGAATTTACAGAAGATATTTAACTCACATAAACTAAAGTAACAATTCTCTAATTTAAGGAGAAATTGAACAAAGCCCGTAGGCCAGATTATGTTGTTACTGCTGGCTTTAATAAGCTATATAGACTTAGGCAGATGTCAGTTTTTCTAGAACTTAGATTCCACACTTATGTATAAAAGGACAAGGTTGGAATAGTGTATTAAATTGATCTCTAAAGTTCCTTCAGGGTTTATGATTCTATTCTAGATAAATTATTGTTTTGCTTCGATATGCACTATCTTAGTAAGAGAAGCTGGCTACTTTAAGAAGTTAAATGTTGATGGTGTAATAGGGAGATTAATTTTAGATTGCTCTCCTTCATTTTGATTCAAAATCTTCCTTTTATAACTTATTCTCAATAGTCTTAATTCAGTCCTTAAACTTAGAATAACTCTATTTTCCTTCTCAGGAGTTAATTCTTCAACTATTTGAAGCAAAACACCCCCCATGAAGCCTTGACAAATTTTATTTCCAATTGTGCTAGAAGTGGCCATGACATGTCATGTTTAACTGTGGCAGGTTTGATTAAAGTCCTGAGGATTTCTTAGGCCAGGTGAGACTGTTCTGACCAATTTATGACTGAACAGCTAAAATTCAGCCTGGTGATTTGGATAGGCATGTGTAAGCATCAAGTTTGGATATCTGCATGAAAGAGCTGACCCTTTCTTAGTCAGGTTAGAATAAGAGGTTTAAAAATCAAACATTAAGAGTGGATCGAGGGAAAGTTAAATTGGCCGAAGCTGGGAAAGAAATCTCTGTAGAGATTGAGAAAAAGGTATTTAATCCATAGTTATATCCTAAATTGGAGTTGAGATGGCAGAGGGCTTAAAACTAGATTACAGACAATAATCATTGCTTCAGTCATTAATTCACCAGATATTTATTGTGTACCCTCTCATTGCCAAGCACTACTTGGGCCATGGGTGTATTAGTGAGCCAAGATAAGCCCAGCTCTTATCCGCTGCAGCATAGGTTCCAAACCTACCAACTGTCAAGCATCTCCTTTTAGCACATTAATGATCTAAGTGAGGGTTTCTGTGATTAAGTTTGGGGAGTGACTGTGATCTATATAGCATTATAAAACAAAGTTTTGAATTTCTTCTGTGATTTTGATTAAATGGGTCTGGCATAAGTCCCAGGAACATATGCTTTTAATAACCTTCCTAGGTTATTCTGAAATTCAAGGCCCATAGGTTATATTTTTAGAACTGCTATTTTAGAAGGAAAGATCATATTTTCCAAGGATTCTGTCCTTTATATTCTTAAGGGATCTTTTAAGTCCAGAGGAGCCTAGACACCTGTATCTACTGAGGTAATGTTTTCTATTTATTAACATATGGCTTTTTCTACACCTGACAATATCTGTAACATTCATCTTCACCACTACTTCCTGCTTTCCATCACACCTGAACCATTCATCTTCACTAGCACTTCCTGCTTTCCACCATACCTTGGGGATCTGGGGATACATTTTCATTTGCCAATGTTATTCTTTAAGGACAAGGCCCAGAATTACTTGTGTTGCTCTGGATACATTTTATTTCCAATGGGAATATTTACTTTTTCTGGATAGTAAATTTTTACTGATGTAGTCAGATAATATATTTTTAAAAATCCCCACCCAAGGATATGTTTTTATTTATATTTAGAGAGAAACAGGGAGAGGGAAAGAGATAAACATTAAGGTGAGAGAGAAGCATTGATTGTTGCCTCCCATATGTGCCCTAACCAGGAATCCAACCTGCAATCTAAGTATGTGCCCTAACCAGGGTTCAAACCCTCAACTTTTTGATGTATGGTCTGATGCTCCAACCAACCAAGCCAACTGGCCTGGGGAAACAATACATTTTTTTCTCTTTTTAGTGAAGTCATGTTTTCAGTTTTTATTGATTGGTAGTCAATTAAAACCTTTATATCTTTTGCATATTTCTCAAATAAAATTGTATTATCTACTGTAATCTGCTCTGAGCATCCATGAGTCAGCCCCTTTACACAGGGGCAAAGCCAGATTCTCAGTGTGTAGTTATCTCATGTTTCACTGAATTGATCTTCTGCATCCTCACCCAGCAACAAGGGCCATGAGCAGCTCTTCAAAGTCTTCAATCCATTTCCTGATTTTCAGGATTAGTCCACTATACCTATAATCTTAGGTGCCAGCAGAAATCCAACTTTTTGTACCACACATCATAATATACATGGTTATCCCCTTGAGTTGTTTATATTCAGCGATCTGATCCTAACTCCCAAACCTCCCACTTGCTCAAATTCTTCAGTACCTTTTGGAACCATAGTATAAGCATACGACATTCTGTTCTCAACCCTGTTTTGATCAGTCTTTTTATTCTCTTGCTTAACTGAAATGTGGCTGCACTGAAGATACCACCTCTCTTTGACCCTTTGATTGAGGACTGTTTTTACTTCTATACTTCACGTAACTCAAGTGTTTTTCTTTTTCCCTGTCGATACTTGAAATCCACTTCTTCCTCCTCCTTAAAAAGAATAGCCTTTTTCAAGTTCAACACATTAGCCACTTTTAGTTCTCACTTCCATGACTGTCATCTATTGAAACTTGTTTACTCCCCCCATTCATAGAGCACCTAGGTCTTGTCTCCTTCTTCATAGCAAATGGATAAGACATCCAACCACTAAATTCTTAGAACCTTCATCTACTTGTTTCTCACATTTCCTTCAATCTCACTTGGCCAAATATCATTACTTATAACTATACTACTTCCAAAATATTAGTTTCAAACATTTTCATAATCTGATTATTAACTTCTCTTTTTTCCCAGTTCACTCTAATGTTTGTATTCCAATAATTTTCCAAACTCATGAAAACCTGCAATCTATTTATTCAACTTTTCACTATCCATCAGTCACTCCAGGTTATCACACTCCCTAGAAATCTAGATTCTTTTTTTAATTCCAGCCCTGTGCGCTTTTACAAACCTTGTAAGTTTGCTATACTCTCTTGCTCAATATTTTACTCACCTAAATATCTCCAACCCTGACTAGTTCAACTATCCTCTTACTTTGCACCTATAAATAAGTAGCTCAATAATCAGAGAAAATTCATTAATTGAACTTCTTTTAAATTTATGTCCACAGTATCAAAAGTAATCTGAACATTGACAGCCCTGCAAAATTTACCTATTCAATTTACTTAGCTACTCTTGGAAGTGACAGTTTTATGCCTTCTTCTCAAATCGTTAATACCCATACCCTATATACTGTCTTAGCTAATGACCGTGCACACAACTAATGGAATTAGATAAAAATTAATTCATCTTGAGCAAAAATTCCATTGCTTTACTGTATTGTTTCCCTGATAGTTTTCCTGATTGTAGTTTCCCTTGTTATAGTAAAAATGATGTCCTAAGACCAAGTTAGTTTGTGCCACAAAATACCATCTACCATCTTAAGGTTTTAATTTCTACAATTAATTTTTTTCTCCTGAATCATCAAATTTTCACTCTTCACTGGTTCTTTCAAAACATCTTTAAAAATATTGTATTTTACCACATATAGCTTTATAATTATGATACTATTTCTCTGCTTCTATTCAAAGGGTAAATTAATGAAAGTAGTTCCTCATATTTGTGTTCTCCATTTACTCACCTCACATTTTTTCCCCCACTTACTCCAATTGGACTTTGGACTTCATAATTCTATGTAAAGAGTTCTTAGCAACGTCAAAATTAATCCATATCTTTCCATGATTAACAGTTAGTTTTTCATCATATTACTTATTACTGGTGCTAACATGATTGATTATTGGATCCATGCTGAAACATTTTTTTTTTGTTTGTTTCCAGGACATCATGCTCTCCTACTTTTCCTCTTGCTTCACTAACTGTAATTTTTCAATCTTCTTTCATAGCTCCATGTTATCTATGAAAATCTCTAATTATAGAATGACCCAGGACTCTGACCTCAGCTATCAGCCATCTGATCCTCTTTACTATACTTCCTCATTATGTGATTGCAGTGAATTCCATTGTCTTAAATACTATCGGCATTCCACTGAAATTTTAAAATATCTCCATTCAAACATCTTGTTAGCACTCAAATATAATATAGCCAATGAATATAGCCAAATCATTATGACTAGAATATTTAATAGGCATCTCAAATTGAATATAGCCAAAGTAGAACTGTAAATGGCAATTCTCCCCTTCAGTCCACACTATCCTAGTCTATTAGTTAAGTTCTGCTAGCTCTCCTGCCAAAATATAACAAATTCAACAACTCCTCATCTCTACTGCTATGTGTAGTCTCAGAAACCATCATCCTAACAGAAGCCTCCCTACATATGTTCCTGCTTCCACTCTTGTCTCCCTATGGACCATACAACCACAGTGATATTTTTAAAAGTAAACCAATGCATGTCCTTACTCAGCACAAAACCCTGCAATAGATTTTATTATGTCTATGGTAGAATAAAATCTTACTGTGACCTACAAGGCCCTACATGATCTGTCCTCTGTATAAGTGTCCAAATTCATTCTCTCAGTTTCTTATGATACAATATCCACACTGACATACTTTCTGTCCTTTGTGTTTACCAAGGTCCTTTTCATTTCAGAGCCACTATAGTTGCTGTTTCTTGTGCTTTGACCATCATTTTCCTTGCATATTCTTGCACAGATGCCTGCATCTGATCCAGGACTCAATAAAGATACTACCTCCTCATCAAAGGTCTTCCCTGATCATGCTAGCTAAAGGGATTCTCATTCACTTGTTACCATAATACCCTATTTTATCTATATATTGACCTCATCAGTTCCTGAAATTAGTTTGTTGTTTTGGTCCAGGTGTTGATCATATTTTTTACTCCCACACTCCCCATTGGCATGTAAGTTTCTATAAATATTAGGTGCTATAATCCCAGGGCCTATAAATGCACCTGACAAGTCATAAGCACCCAATACTTCTTGAATGATCAACAGTCATGGTAGCACTTCTAACATTTTGCATCTGCTGTGCAGCTACCTAAATGTAGACTTCTTATAGTAAGTCAACATTTCACTCTGTTGATTCTGGTCATTGCTCTGGCCCATTGAGCTGTCTTTAATATGCATTTCTTACCCTTTATCAAAGATCTTTCCTATTAGTTCTAAGCTTTCTGCACAAATGTGGACCTGTAGGGGGACAACTACTTGAAAAAGGGCTAAGGGGTGTATTCTGGAATTTTAAAAAATCTAAATGTGAGTTTTTTTCTCCAGCCTATTCTTGTTTTTGCAAAATATAACAGGCATTTAACCTGTGAGTCAGTTTTCTCATAAATCAATTGGAAATTGCAGTATTTAGTTTGTAAGGTTGTTTTGAGGTTCAGTAAAATATAATTTATATAAAACGCTCAGTGCAAACCTTGGCATGAAGAAGTTGTACAAACATGACAATGCATTACTTCCTGGTCTACATGGGCTAGGTAGGTAAAGGAGAGTCCAGATTAGGCAAGAGACAAAGAAAGGCATTATATTCTCAAACATATTACTTTACACATTTGAGTTTCACAATTTTATTTTAATTACTGCATTACCTTTTAGCATTTGAGTTTCCTTTCTCATGAAATAAGTAGCTTGATCAGATGGTCTAAGTTCTTCTAGCTCTAGAATCTCTGATAACAGTAGAAGTAATTTACATGAAAGATGCAATGCTGTGAAATGTTTTGCCTTAGCCCACCACAAGTCCAAGTTTCTAACTCTAGAAGGTGGGGTGAAAGCAGGCTTATAGTTGTGAATGTGCAAAACAGTGTATTCTTATATTATTATTTATTAATGACAAGAGGCCTGGCCAGCAATCAGGGCCTATCAGGGCCATCTTGCCCAGTCCTGATTGGTGCTGGGCCGGCCGGGGCCTACAGTCTGCTGGCCAGGGCCTGGGGGCCTGCTGGCTGGGGCCTGCTGGCTGCCGGCCGGGGAGAGGGATGGGGAAGAGACCGTGGGAAGTTTGCCGGCCAGGAGGAAGGACCAGGGGAAGTTGGCTGGCCATGGGAGGTTGGCTGTGGGAGCACACTGACCACTAAGGGAGCAGCTCCTGCATTGAGCATCTGTCCCCCTGGTGGTCAATGCATGTCACAGCAACTGGTTGACTGGACAACTGGTCATTCTGGTCATGCGATTGTAATTGTTGCTTAGGCATATATATATATATATACACCAGATATATATATATATATATATATATATACACACACACACACACACACACACACACACACACACACACACACACACACACTAGAGGCCCAATGCATGAAATTCATGCATGGGGGGTCCCTCAGCCCTGCCTGCACCCTCTCCAATCCAAGACCCCTCAGGAGATATCTGACTGCTGGTTTAGGGATGGGGCAGTCAGACATCTCTCTCATAATCCAGAACCGCTGGCTCCTAACCACTCACCTGCCTGCCTGCCTTATCACCCCTAACCACCTCTGCTGGCCTGATTGCTGCCTAACCAATCCCCTGCTGGTCTGAAGGCGTGCCCTGCCCTGCCAGCCTGATGGCCCCCAACTGCCCTCCCCTGCTGGCCTGATCTCCCCTAACTGCCTCTGCCTTGGCCCCCACCACCATGGCTTTGTCCAAAAGGAAGTCAGACATCCAGAAGATGGCTGGTCAACCCAGTCTAATTAGCATATTACCCTTTTATTAGTATAGATATTGTATTCTTTTGTATATGCACAACTATTAACCTGCTTTTACCCCACCCTGTAGTTCCATTAAATATTCAGGGATTTTTACATTATATGCTTCAGCCTTAGATTACTAGCTTGCTGTCCATCTGGAGACATTGACCATAGCTGCAGGTGAAATGGGTGGTGGGGAGAGAGAAGACTGGGCAAGTAAAGGTAATATTTAAGCCTGGGCCCTTCAAGAAGGAGGCAAGGCAGTTACAGTAGGAGATTGTTGAGGAAGGCTTCTGAGAGTCAGGGGTCTCAAGAAATCTGTGCAAGGAATTGAGTGGTATACCAGGAGGCAACAGAGAATCCCAGTCAGTTATAAGAGAAGGTTATATTTTACTTTTCAGTTTTGAGAGTTTTTATCTTGATTACCAATCATGTGGCCAGCAGTGTAGAGAGCAACTGGACACTTGGTGAAGTATTTTTTTAAAAATTTGAGTCAGAATATGTGGGTTTAAGACCCATACTTTCCACATTTTAGCTGTGTGACCTTCACTGAATCATTTAATGTCTGTGTCCGTTTTATCAGTTGTAATAATTGGGATGATCACTGTTTTATAATTCCTATTTTATAATAAGAATTACCTGGGGTTTTTATCAAATAGACAGATTATAAATATTTACCCTGAAAAGGTCTGATTCAGTAGATCCTGCTTCGTGTGAGGGAGATAGTAGTGTCTAAATGTCCAAAGTTATTCCTATTATATGGGATAGAGATGGAGGAATTTATTTGTTTGTTTTTGTCTGTTTATTTAGCTGTCTACCTACCAACCTACCTACCTACCTATCATCTGCTTCTTTATTTTTAGTGTGCATTGGGAGCTAATGCAAACTTGGTTTAGAATAATAATCCTGCTAATTATAAACTAATCTATTTTATCATCTATCCTATCTAATAAAAGAGTAACATGCAAATTAACCATCACTCCACTAAACCCACAAGTCACGCCCACCAGCCAATCAGGAGCGAGTATGCAAATTAACCCAACCAAGATGGCTGTGGCCCCGGAAAGAGAAGGAGGTTTGGGTTTCCCTGGTAATGGAGGAAGCCAAGTTTCCTCACACCCTGGCCCGTCTAGGCTTCCACTCAAGGCTACAAAGTTTCAATTGTAGAAGATAAATAAATCCCAGATACCAGAGTTTCTGCTTGGGTCGCCAGGGAGCATGGCCGGCCTGCAAACTACCACAGGCCCCTCGCCCAGGCTGCCCCATGCCTCAAGGGAACCCCCACACTGATCCGGGACACCTTTCAGGGCAAATCAGCTGGCCCCCACCCATGCACCAGGCCTCTAACGTAATAAAATAGTAATATGCAAATGGACCATTACTCCAACAAGATGGCTGCCCCCATGTGGTCAAAGATAGTTGCCCCCATGTGGACACAGGATGGCCACCACAAGATGGCCAGAAGGGGAGGGCAGTGGGAGAGACCAGGCCGGCAGAGGAGGGAAGTTGGGAGTGACTGGGCCTGCAGGGGAGGGCAGTTAGGGGCAAACAGGCTGGCAGGGGAGCAGTTAGGCATCAATCAGACTGGCAGGGGAATGGTTAGGGGGTGATCAGGCTGGCAGGTAGAAGCGGTTAGGGGCAATCAGGAAGGCAGGCAGGTGAGCAGTTGGGAATCATCAGTCCTGGATTGTGAGAGGGATGTCCAACTGCCAATTTAGGCCCAATGGCCTCTAGTATATAAATAAAAGCCTAAGTAACTGAATGCCCAAATGAGTGAATGACCAGTCAACTGGTCACTGTGACACACACTGACCACCAAGGGGCAGACACTCAATGCAGGAGCTGCCCCTGGTGGTCAGTGCACTCCCACAGCAGGAGTGCTGCTCAGCTGACCAACCCATCCCAGCAGCCCACCAGCCCAGCAGCAGCCACTCACTCCCTCAGTAGTCCTGCAGGTCCGATCTCATGAGAACGGGCCAGGCACCAATGGAGCGGCACTGCCAGCAAGATCCTGACAGTGCCACCAGCCTCCTGGAAGTTGGCCTCAGACATCGCGACAACTTCCCCTCCCTAAACACTCCATAAGGAAGAAAAGATATAAAAGCAGCCACCAGGTGGCTCCCAACAACCAGTGTGAACATCAGCAGAACAGATCCAGATCCTGGGCCAGCAAGGGCATCCCACAGCCTGCCTTGAGGCCTGATAGCATCCCGACCCCACCCCACTCCGAGGGGACAGGCACCAGACACAGGGCTCATAGCTGGCAAGTGCTGCTGTGGTGGCATGAGCCTCCTCTGATCAGGGTGACTGGGTGCGAGCCCAGCATGCTCAGTGGGGCCAGGATGAGCGGGAGCAACAGGTGGCATTGGACTGCTGGTTTTAGCCCAATCCCTACAGGCCACACCAAGGTAGCCCACCCGTGCACAAATTCGTGCACTGGGCCTCTAGTATATAATAAGCCTCAATATGGTAGAGAGAGAGAAAAGTGGAGAGAAAGTGAGAAGTGGCAAGGAGCAAGTCACAGTGTATAGTATTATGGAGTTAGGAGCATGTTGGCATCATAAATATTTAAATTAAATGCAACACTTTCTCATATACTGTGTTTACAAAGATTAAACTGCAAAAATACCACTTTAATAATGTGGCATATGACAGATATTTAAGCCTTGTGGTCTATTAAATTTATTGTCTTGTATTTGTTTAAAACTGAATTCATTAAAAAATGAGATGTTTTTCTTTTAAATAACAAGTTAGCAGGCAAATTGCTTTTGTGTCTCCAAAGTTCCAAGAGCCACAGAATACTTTTGCTCATTCGTTTTCTAGTTAGTTGCTTTGAGTTACAAAGTAATACATATGTGACTTATTACCAGCAAGAGGCCAGCTGAAATTTAGTGAACTACACTGAAGTATTAAGAATCTTTTACTGTTCCCCCCTTGACTGAACTTTCCTTTAAGTAAGCACCTAAAAAGTGCTAAAAAGAACTTGCAAGGGCATTTCTAATTGTATATGGCATCAATGGTCCTCAAGTCTACTTCCTTTAGGCTGCCATTCTGAATTCGGTTTTTCTAAGTCTTCTGTATATGAAAGTGTATAGTTCCTTCGGCAATAAACTATGAATGAATTGTTAGCATGAAGCATTAATGGATAACTTCATATATCAGACCTAGGACTTTTCACACCTTGCATATAAAATGCCTAAATAAGTATATATGACTAATTGTTGAATTCACCCATAATTCAATAAGACCCAACTGTTGGGGTGCGACCCGCGAATGACGACCACCAGGCAGCCAAATTGAAATTTAGGAATCCTTTATTACGAACTCGAGTCCGGGCCCGCGTCTGGACTGACACAGCAGGGAGCAGCGCGAGCCCCGAACACTCGGAGCAAGCAAGTTTTATTCCCAACGCAGGGGGATTTGGCAGAACCTGATTGGTTAAACTTGGGTCAGAAGTCAGTTACATTACTTACAATAATGGAAAATTTTCAGTTGAACAAGCAATTACAAAAGTTACAAAGCATGGGAGAATGTAGTTACAGAAACAAGGGAAGATGCTTATCGTAAGTGGCCTGTTTGATCAGCCTTGCGATTTCCTTCAGCAGGATGTGCTTGGGGGTGTGTGGCTACAGGGTTAATTTAAAACAAAGGGCAGGAGTCATGCCTGGCTGGAGCATGACAAACCACATTCTTCTGAGCATGGTCACCTGCCAAACCTTAATATACAGTTAGGGTCTCTGTCCTGACTTGGGGTCACTTATGCCAGAACACAACTTTTTATTACAAGGAGTAAGCCTACTAGGAATAACAAAATATAAACATCATATGCTATAGGTACTAGTAAGTAATAATCTATATATATAAAAGCCTAATATGCAAAGTGTCCCCTCAGGAGTTCAACTGACCGGGAGTTCGATCGCTCTCTATGACATGCGCTGACCACCAGGGGGTGGCACAGAATGAAGGAAGGCGCTGGCTGGCAACTGGGGAAGGGAGGCCCTGGAAAGCAGCCAGCAGCCAGCAGCCAGCAGCCACTAGGGACACTACCCAGGATGAATTTCATGCACTGGGCCTCTAGTTATCATATAAAGGGTTCTAATAATATGTTATGAGATTCTAAGGCCAGTGACACCACTTCTAGACATGTATATGTATGCACATAAATTTACATATTAGTGCAAATTTGCAAAAAAAACAAAAACAAATTATCTTCCAACATCCCCTACTTATACGGCATTAGCAGCTTTCAAAACTATTTTCCCTCTTTCTCTTCCTCTCTCTTCTTGAGTAATCCATTCCTCCTATGAAGAGTGTGGCATCAATAAATAAATAATGAAAATATTAGTGAAATAAATGTTTTTGTCCTTTGGAAGTATTTATGTTTTAAAAAAGCATCACAGTAAGAGGAAACCTTAAGAATGGCTTTAACAGAAGTAGAATTTTAGACCTCATTGAGTAAAGAACGTTTTGAAGTGAGAGGGTGAGTAGTCTCTCTGGCTTTTCTTGAAACATGACAGAGCATTTTGACAACTGTTCCTTGGTAGATATAGCCATGTGCCTTTGAAACAGACTGTGCAGGGCAGGAGAGGGACATTGAGGCAGACAGACTATATTTATAGAATTATTTGTGGAACTAGCCCAGTAGTACCCTTCTCTACTTGTATTAACCCTGGACACTCTTTTTCTAACCCTCAATTTATTCTGCTGCTCGACTATATACTGTTGCAGCACTCCTAGGGCACTGAAGACTTTAGTTTGCCTTTCTTGGAAGATTTCTCTCTCCAATGGTGACTTGGTAGTGATATTTCTTTGGAATGACCCCAGGACAACTCAAAACTTAGTGTTCACTCTTAGAAATTTATGTCTTGGCAAAGCTCAGCTCTGAGTTTGTATTCTCTTCTTTACTTGGTTCCAGAATAAAGATTTTAGATGACATTTATGAACCTTGGTTGTTCAATATTTGCTTTTTATGCACCTGAAATCTATCTTTCTTACTGATTTCTGAAGGGTTATAAATTCTCACAAGTAGAGAATACCAATTATGGGTCCCGTGTAGAATGATGGCTTTAATGAGAAGCTTTGTAAATGAAGTCTCTACTGGTTGTGCCACCTCCCTCCACAGTTCAACTCCAAACTCTTCAGAGCTTCAGATTTTTAGCCCACCATGTAAGGAGCTTAGAAGGCATCACTCCAATACTTATAGCAACAGTAATGACAACAACAAACTGAAAATCAACAACTCTTCTTATATCCATCAAAAATTTGAAATCACAGGGCAAACTGTGATTGAAGAGACAAACAGGCGGATATAGGTAATCATAGGTTGTTGTAGCAGAAACCACTACTAGAACCAGTATTAGGGCAGGAATTATAACTGTAATTGATGAATTGCTAAGGTTCACTGTGGACAAGCTTAAGAGTTAAAAAAAAATTTCTGGAAGCCCAGTCTTAGTGAAACCCACATACTTTCATGAGTTTTATCTCAAAGAATCCTTTCAGCTAATCATGGGGAAGATTGGAGAAAAGGCTTCTTGTACTTCTGGCAAGGGGAAGGAAAAAAGTAGCCATTTTTAAATATGCCCAAAGCATTCTGTTTCTATTAACAAGAACAGCCTTTGAAGAAAAGTATTTTGCAGAGCCTAATAACCAAATGGGGATTATCAGAATATTGTCAAAATGTCAGTTCTTCCCAACTTGATCAATAGATTCAATTTAATTTCAATCAAAATCCTCAAAAAGTTATATTCATTTTTAATTTATTTTATTGAATTTCTTGGGTCATATATACTTCTAAAATTATATAGGTTTCAGGTGTACACTTCTACAATATATCATCTGCATATTGTCTTGCGTGTTTACCACCCCAAGTTAAGTCTCCAGTAAGCTATTTTGACAAACAGATTGCAAAGTTTATATAGAAAGTCAGAATAGTTAATACAACATTGAAATAACAAAGTTGGAAAACTGACACTACCCAAATTCAAGACTTATTATAAAGCTAGAGTAATCAGGATAGTGTGCTATTGGCAAAAGAACTGACAAATAGATAAATGAAACAATGGAGAGCCAAGAAACAGATCCACATAAATATAGTCAAATGAAATTTGACAAAAAAGCATGAGCAATACAATGGAGGAAAGATAGTCTCCTTAATAAATTGTGCTGGAACAACTGGACATTCACATGAAAAGGAATGAAGAAGGAGGAGGAGGAGGTGGAGAACAAGAACAAGAACAAGAAGAACAAGAAGAGAATCTAGACACAAACCTTATACCCATGAAAAAATTAACTCAAAATGGGTCATAGAGCTAAACATAAAATGCAAATCTCCTAGAAGATAACATAAGAGAAAACCTAGATGATCTTGGGTATGATAATGATTTTTAGATACAATATTAAAGACACAATCTATGAAATAATTGATAATCTGGTCTTCATTAAGATGAAAAACTGCAAAAGACAATGTCAAGAATATGAAAAGATGAGCCACAGCCTCAGAGAAAATATTTGCAAGAAAAGCACCTGATTTAAAAAAACAAAAAACTGTTATTGAAAACTAGAGGCCCAGTGCACAGATTCATGCACTGCTGGGGTCCCTTGGTCTGGCCTGAGGGGATTAAGCCAAAACTGGTTCACCAATATCCTCCAAGGTGCTTCAGGTTGCAAGAGGGAGGTTTTTGGGTGACACCCCAGAATCAGGCTCCCTCCTCTCTGGTTCCAAGTTTGTCACCCAAGAACCACAGCTGCCAAGTCACTGCAGCTTGGCAGCTCCTGTTTGAGCGTCTGCCTCCTGGTAGTCATTGTATGTCATAGCTACCGGTCAGATGGTTGAACAGTCCAACAGTCACTTAGGCTTAGATGGATAGATAGATAGATAGATAGACACATAAAATTCTTAAAAATCAACAATAACAAAGCAAAAAAACAAATTTATATTCACCAATGAACATATACAGGTGGCAAATAAGCATATGAAAAGATGCTTGAAATCATCTGTCATCAAGGCTCTGCAAATTAAAATAATAGTGAGAAACCATTATACACCTGCTAAAATGTCCAAAATAAAGAACGATGATGACACCAAATGCTATACCACTCTCCTGGGGTATGTTGATAATAGGGGGAGGATTTGTATGTGTCAGGGCAGGGGGGATATGGGAAATCTCTACTTTTCTCTCAATTTTGCTGTGAACCTAAAACTACTCTAAAAGATAAAGCTAAAAAAATCTCTTTTAGGCAGATACCAATCAACTAACTGGTGTCTATTCCACTTAAATTCATGTGACTTTTTCGACTTTTGACTCCTGGGTAAAGAATGAGTATCAATCCTGGTTTTTTACCTGACAGAGTAATGAGACGTGGAAGGGACTCACAGAGGATGAAAAGGCTGCCTTTATTCAGTATCAGTAGTGGTTTGAGCCTACTACTACATCTGGAGTTTAAGTAGAGTTTCAGAATCACCTAACATGTCCAAAGGGATCAACAGGCAATGAGGACTTGTCACATCACTAAGCCTAATATAAACCCTGAATTATTCCTTGGCAAACACAATCACACCACATTTTCTTAAAGAGATGAAGAAATCTTACCATTAGAATTCCTACTTAAAAGTTGTTTTCCAGATTCTTTCCTGCATTACCCTTACACCTTCAATTGCTTTCAACATATCTACTCTGCTAGTTCTCAATCTTCTTACTTCCTATCATAGTCTTTAAATTAAATTGTTTTTTACTAAAAGGGCTTAATAAAATCCTTTAATGAAATTGGAATTTTTGTTTGCTTGTTTTTTATTTATTTTTCTTTTTTGGCATGTTTTCAATCCACCTGAAAACATCTTGAGATATAGTTTTGATTGCATTATACCAAGATCACATGGATTTCATTCATTTACAGTTTAGCATAAGATGGAAGATGTACTGGCTATTTATTGCTATTTAACAAATTACTTCAAATTACTAATTTAAAAACCAAATACTTATTATAGTGCAATTATTTTAAGGCAAGGTCATAGGAGTGGGTATGTGATTCTGGCTCAGAGCCTACCATGAGAATGTACTCAAGAATTTGGCTTAGGGTGCAGTCATCTGAAAGGTTGACTGGGGTTGAAAGATTCATTTCCAAGATGGCTTACTCAATGGTTGTTGACAAGAGACCTCAGTTCCTTGCTACGTGGGTCTCTCCATAGGGCTACTTGAGCAGCCTCACAATATGGTACCAGAGTGATACAATGGACAGCATGGCAGGAGCCATACTGTCTTTTATGATTCAGCCTTAGAAATTATACATTATCATTTCTACCATATCCTAGTGGTTATATTGGTTGGCTTCATTGTAGAAATGGCCACACAAGGCTATGGACACTAAAAGGTAGAAATCATTGGAGTCATCTTGGAGGCTGCTACAATAAGGCATTCAGATATATGCATTATAGTGAAAGAGTATCAAACTGACATCCTTACCCTCCAAAAAAATCACATGGATAACAGCTTAGATAAGACCTTTTCTTACATTTATTTAATTGATACTCATGATCACTCTTTTGTAGATTCCTGATTTTAAAAAGAAGCTGAGATTTTTAAAAGTTTTAATAACTTATTCAATATTATACAACTAGTAAGCTGCAAGAATAGATTTGAACACAATTAGAGCAATGCTGATCCTCTTTGAATTTCTATAGAATAACATACACTTTTTTTTTCATCTTGACTTTCCTGATGGAACAATGTGCATAAGAGAATGCATCTTCATCATAACGGTTATTTATTCCTCTTGGCTTCTGAACTAAGTCAGGCTACAAATTATGTTCAATATGCTGCCATCTAGATATATTAACTTCTCCTCCCACAATTTCTTTTCCACTGATCATTTAGTAGATAAGGAAACTTTGTGGTTGAGGATCACTACTGTGGAGTATTTCATTTTCAAAGGGAAAAATATATCCTATTTGCCATTAGTAAACCATAAGCTTTAATGTCACCATCACATATGCTTATAGTTCTATAGATATTGTGAGTAGCATGCATCTTGAAAATCTTTAGTCTGAACATCAACTTTCATCTTGTAGATGAAAAAGGACATTTTTATCTTCTAATCATGAGTCTTGGTGGCAGCTTTTGCTCTTCCAGATACAGATTCCCTTGAGAAATAAATGTGTATAATAACTGCAATTTTCATTCCCATCCCCTGTCTTCAGGCACAGAGCCCTGAAGATATGCTCTGCCTTAACATTGATTCATGACTGCTGTTAATACCTACAGTTACCATTTGGCACACAAGGTTTCAACTCCAGTTAAAATGCCGAAGCTACCGCCAAACAGGTAGAATAGTAGAGCTGGCTGCTTTAACAAAAGAAGCTGCTAGACTCATTTTGACCAAAAAAATGTAAGGTTTGTATTGCGCTTTATTTAAGCAGCTGAATTATAAAGCTTAGAATTTCATGTGCAAGTGTCAGTTTCACAGATGGTCAGTGTTTTAGCTTTCTTCCTGCTTCACAAGCTTGCTCACAACATGTGTCTTTGTCTTGCTTCATTTCTTAGTCTCTGGAATGCCAGTGGTGATGCTGAATTCTGATGATTCCTCACCTCAAAATAAAATTAGGGTTTCTTCTTTAAAGCCTTCAAGGTCTTGAATGACAATGAAAAAGGAAGCTGCTCAAGGTCACTACTACACTAAACTATTACTGGGAATGAACATAACACAGCATTATAAGAATCATTCTCAGAAGGAGCACTCTATGTGGCTGAGGAGAACTTTGAAATGTTTGAGTTAATGTTACAGAGTAACATTCCAAAATGCAAGTTTGAGAAATAACATATGATCCATTTCTAAGCCACTATTTAGAAAAGCTGGTTAAGTGTAGGCTGTTAGATGTTATTTAAATATATTTTTAATCACCTCAGGTGTAATAATAATTTTATGCTCACAAAGGAAAATTTTCTTATTTTCTGAAGACATTTTGAAATACATAGGACTAAAATGATCTATTGTCTGTGTAATTTACTTTAAAATACATCAGCAAATAAAATAAATGATGCATATATGATAAAATATTAACAATTGTTAAATGTAAGTAATTTACATCTGGACATTTGATCCATCTTTCTTTTCTATCATAAAAAAAGTAAGAGAAAAAATTTGCTGAATGAGGTACAAAAATTAGGGAAAGAATGGAATAGTTCAGGATAACAGAAGAAAGGGCTAATGGTCATGCTCTTTCTCCTTTCTTCCCTATAATATGAGTCTGACTGCTGTCTAAATAAATATTGTACAAATACTTAAGGAATATACTTTAAGAGATATTAAATTATGTACCTGTCTGGCAACTTGGTCTATACAGTAATTCTTCATATATCTATAGGTCAGAGACTCAACCCCTGGCAGAGGACCAAGACCTATGAAGTAAAGTAGATGGGAGAAAATCTACCATATGATTTAAAAGAGCTTTCCCTAAAATGAATTTAAATGGAATACTATCTCTATATATTTCAAGTTTGATAAACTCAAAATACAGCAGTGTGGATCCATTTTAAAATATTCCCAAAAGGTAGTACTACTGTTTCACTGAATGTTTACAGTGACCACTTACTTTTTTAAAAAAGTCATTATTCACAGAATAATTTGTTTAAAAAATAGGAGAGTACATTTTGTATGGATTTTATGCAACATTTGGGTTTTTTTTAAGTGTAGTAATCAGGAAGCACTAATCAGTTATCTGAAAAATGTTCATGATCCTATTACATCATATTATAAAATAAATTATGTAAAGTGATACCATAAACCAAGAAGACACTGTTTGGGGAACATTGTTGAGGAGTTGACCAGCTCATTTAAACTCGTACATTTGTTTTTCAGTGATGTGGAATGTGGGTCTATCCTTCAGAATTTCATTTTGGTTTCTCCTATTACTCTTCGTCTTAATCTTCCTTCTCCCCCTCAACCCCACCATGCTTTTTCCTCCGCCACCTTCTCTTTCATTGTTAGGTAATTTAGCATAGCATTCTTTAAAAAAAAAAGAGGCTAACTGGAAACATAAGCTATTTCCTTGCAGATTAATCTGTATGTGCTAAGGGAAGCAACAAAACTGAAAAATACTTCTCTCTCTCTCTCAATTAAAAGGGAGCAATGATGACAAGGATGCCAGTAGAAAATGAGCTAATCAACTATACAACTAAGATTCAGAAGAGAATCCAAAGAGAAGTTGGGAAAACTCAGGCCAGCTAGATAATTTGATATTGTCATTAGTGATGAAAAATGCTTCCTATTTATAAAAATTGTCTTAAATGAAATAAAAAAGAAAATTCATGATCTTGATTAGTATTGATTCAGATTAGCATTTCCTTGAGTAGCTTCAAAGTTGATGCAATTTAAAAATTAAAAGGTAAAACTAGGAATAATCCTTCAACTATAGATTATTTAAAACAATATTAAACTTGAATCCTGGTAAAAACAAGTTTAATAAATATTCTTCCTTTATTAATTATAATTTTGAGTTTCTTCTCCAAGCACTCCTTTACTATTTCAAATGGAATTTGAGTTGTGAGCACTTGACTCTATAAAGAAAAAATAATAAGACAAATATATATTTTCTCATCAATGAAAACATGTTTTTTCATTGTGTTTGGAGGAAGAAAAACAGAAAGTCTAGCTACTACACTCTCCTGATCCAATAGAATTTTCAGCATGCACCTGATAGCAAGTTCTGTTTTGTTATTAATTTTATAACATTGAATTGAAAAATATTTTTGTAGAATTGGTTCAACAACACTTAACATCATTTTCGGTTGAAATACTCCTGGATAAAAAAAAAAATCCTTAGATTTCAGTTCTCACAAGATTAGGAAAAGAAAGAAATAAAAACAACAATATCTTTGAGCTAGCATTCTGACCTCACAGCATTGTATCAGAGTATCATTAGTGAAATTAAGTTTAAACTATTTTATCACCTACAACCAGCAAAGGAAAGGAAGAAAGGCAATAGTGTCCTCTATCTTTCTATCTACCTGCCTATCTCTTTATATGTATCTTCAGATATGCTTATAAGCACACCTTTTTTTTTAAAGAGTGAGGCAAGATTAGAACAGTGTAGGTAATTATAGGAAACTATACCAGATGGCAAGAGCTATAGAGGAGGCAAGTTATCTCACCTTCGATGGTGAGAGTATATGTATCAACAAATCCCTAACACATATGTTTTTTAAAAAATGTAAGACCATAAATAGACTTTTGAATTTAGGAAATAAAATTTCATGGTAATTAAGATGAGAAAGAGTCATTATCCATTTGGATTCATTCCAGTTCTCACAAGGGCAAATTCCTAAGCTGCCATTTTCTTTTCCCATTATAGATTCTGGCACGAGGGCAGGATATTAGGATTTTAATGCCTTAATATATTCTATGAAATATACTAGTGTACTTTACTATTTTGACCTTTTGGCACATCATATTTTGATTCGAATGGCCATTTCACTCTTTGCTCTCCAGCTCAGGGAGGCCATAAAAGAGCCAAATGAATGGATTGACTATAGCTAGTCACAATACAGAATATTGAAAAGGTCATTGGATCTCATCGGCTGTGCTATTATTCATGGAACATATAGGAACTTAAATATTTGATACCATAATCTTGTGACAAAGGAATCCAAGAAAAAAATTGAACCAAGAATCAATTCCCATGGCAAAATTGCACCATAATTCAAGAATGAGAAATAGCAGAAGCCTAGTACAAGGAAAAGAAATAATTTTTGCTTTGCTCATCTCTCCCTTTTTTGGTAAGATATACCTATGAGTACATATTCTCAAAAGGAAAAGAAGTTATAGAGGCAATCCTAAAAATGTTAAGGGAGCAGCCTGAAACTAACATAACTCAGGAACTGAGATCTCAGCAGTATTTTCCAAGTTTCTAGCTCATGTTCACTTATTTTCTGGAAAAGAGATTAGAGAGCTACACTCCAATAGAAATATAAGGAAATTTGTTCAATTTAAGGTAATATGGTAGAATTCCCAAGGGGATACTTTCTCTAATAGAAACTTAAAACGTTTTTTCACCTATGTATCATACTAAGTAGCCAGAGAAGCTCCAAGTCCCTCATTCACAAGGTAAATTCTTAGGTGGTTCACTAACCACCATGTCTGATAAAGCAACATTTATTGCTGCCAATATTTTGTTATTTTAGCTAAATAAAATCAACCATTAAAAATAAAGGAACTGTGCATCATGTTGAAGAGATGAAGAAGCAATTCATCAAAGAAGAAATACAAATCAACAATGAAATTTTTAACAAAAAGCTCAATCTCACTAGCAATTCTTTAAATGCATTTTAACAGAAATTATATTAATTTTCCACTATCAATTATTTAAGAACTAAAAAAGAAGACAATGCCTTATATTTGTGAGAGTGAGAAAAATGGCATTGTAATCTTTGTTAGGAACATATTTTAATAAATCTTTGTTCAAAAACATTCAAAATATGCGCAGCTTTAATCAGCAATCCAGCCTCTGGATTTCATAAGGAATAAGTTAGATGTGTGCAATGACTTCCTATATAATAAAAGCCTAATATGCTAAGTGTTCAGCTGTTCATTCAAATGTTTGACCAGTCACTATGACACACAGTGACCACCAGGAGGCAGACGCTCTGACCAGTAGGTTAGCTTGTTGCTGGGGTCTGGCCTATCAGGACTGGGCAAGAGGGGCAGACATGCCCTGCAGCCCTCCTGAGGTCCGTTCCCAGCCTCGATCGCTGGTGCACCATTCAGGTCCCTCTTGCAATCCAGGACCCCTCGGGGGATGTCAGATAGCTGGTTTTGGCCCAATCCCCGCAGGCTAAGCCAAGAGACCCCACTATATACTGGGTGATTTTGTGTGCATGTGTTCATATGTAGAAAAAAGTCTGGTAGAATAAATACCAAAATGTTCACAGCAGTTAATTCTGAGAGATAAAATTATAATTATTGATAATTTGTGTATGTATATGTGTGAGTGCTTGCTTTTCTGAATTTTCTCAATACTCTATAATCAATGTATTACTTCTTTGAAAACTGAAGAAAACACCAGGAGAGATTTATTCAAACAGTGATAAAAAATCAGAAAAGAAGATGGGAATCACAGTGATTCTTTAGAGAAACATCAGAATATTTCCTGGGCAAATGTTCCACTCCCTTTACTGAATTGTCCTGTTTCCACCTAGGGCTAATTTCCTAAGGTGTGTGGGAGAAGGATAGGAAGATACAAATAGGAAAACAAAACACCCATGTTTTTAAAAGTTAAGAAGGAAAATTTGCTGGTTGTTCTAAAACTAAATTTAATAAAAATATTTATCCCTTTTAAAATTTCTAAAGAGGACCGGGAAATATGAAGCAGCCTGAATGTGAAGGTTTAGTGCTTAGCAAGTGTGATCCGTGTCTAATGGCATGAATCTCCCTTTTACAAAACTGTAAAAACTTCACACACAGCAGAGTTTTCTTCCAAAATCAAACCTTCTGTATCTTGCCAAGAGTTGCTTTTACAAAAATTAAGCCTGTATCCCCGAAGTATGGTGTAGTTTCTACTGATGTTAGGAGGAAACTCAGTTAGCTCCTCATTCCCTGGGATGTTTTAGCTTGTAGTGGCTTAAAGGTGGTTTGAGTTGGGCTAGAGTAATTCAGTTGTGGGGTTCTTACCAGAGAAGCATCTTTATTTATTACCAAGCCATGAACCCATAGAGGAAACTTTCTATCTCACAGATTCTTCCTTGAATTTTGAAAATAACAGTCCTTTGGAATATGTGGCCCTATCTTGACTTCATTTTGGGTAATACCATTATGCACTCCGAATATCAAAAAGAATTCAGTTCCACTGATCTTGGTCTAGAAAATATAACTGCATTCATTGGTATTTTTCTCTCTGTATTTTTTTCCTCCCATCTTTTTCTGAAGCTAGCCATCACAGAAGCTACTCACAGCTTACCTTAACCTCCTCTCTGTATTTGAAATGACATAGGGTGATCCAGACAGGAGGGAGTATTTTGAAAGGCAGCAAGAGAGAGGAAATTCTTCTTTAGATTTGCATGAGATAGAAGTTAACGCATGCCTAGATCAGAAGAAACATACATCCTACTTTCTGGCAATTCCCTCCTATCTGAGGGAGACTGATGCTATGGGCTCGGGTTCCCAGTCCCAAGGGCAAAGATGTTTCTGCTCTACGGGGCATAGACACCAGAAAATCATCAGACGTAAAAGAAGGAAACTGGACTTGTCTTTTTTTTTTTTTTTTTTTTAGAATAGCCAGTGTGTCCCAATATTGCTTGAATCTTTGCCCATCCTTAGGGGAAGGAGATAGATACATATATGAGTAAGTTTCCAGAAACTCTTGCCAGTCTAGCAGAGTGGAAGCTTGGAGTCAAGAAGAACTTGCTTTAAAGGGGTAAAAATGTAATATTTCGCATGTATCCAATTTGCTGTGGCAAATTCATACTGGCTGCAGAAGTCTGGAAATACACACAGTCTTCCTTAACAAAATTCTGAGTGGACATAACTGTTTGGTTTGGTTTGGTTAGTTTTTTGCCTAACTATATACTGTATACTCTTCCCATACATCCAAAGAAAATACTTTACTGTACCTAATTGCTTTGTATTTTCTGTATTCTTTAGCATTCTCCAACTCTCCAATGAATGTACTCTTAAGAACCCTGTGAAATGAACTTTTCCTTCATAACACTTTCCTGGTCTTCCTAGGCAAAGTGATTTACTTTTGCTTCTAAGTAGAATTCTACTCGGTAGTTCTAATTCATATAAAAACTTATTTCAGGACCTCTAAATATGCTGAAGTATTTCCCTATTAAGCCATGAGGTTTTTCAGATCAGGAGAGAAATCATCTTATAAACCATCTTAATTCATGAGCACCTACTGTGTGCCAAGCATTATGCTGTTCAGAGATATAGACCAATATACTTTTTCAAGTTTAAAATGTGAGAAAATCAATATGTATGATACATCTAAACTATGATCTGGATAAATTCCCTCATTCACAGATTAGGAACCTGAATCACAGGAAACTTTTATTGCTTAAAGCAGCAGTTTTCGTACTTCAGGTTTTAGCAGATTTTAAATTGTTAGACCCAAGTTGTTGGACCAGACCCCTGGAGTCTCTGCTGACTGGGGACCATGTACTGGGAAACAGTAGCCTAATGTCACACTGATAGTAATCCAGTGGCTCAGCAAAACTAGGATCCCAGTCTCCTGATGGCCCTGAGGTAACTTTCCATAGTTCTTTGTGACAGCATTAGTCATTCACGACCATGACATGAACATATATAAATAATGCAAAGACCATGCAAATGAATGGCTGGGTTTTAGAACTGCATTTAGCAAATGAAAAATCCAAGGCAAAAGTGAGGGTAAAAATGTACCCTCAACCACTTTTAAGGATATCCTTAGAGTCAGGGAAGCTGACCAGCTTACTTATCTGGCAGGTATAGACAGCCCTCTCCCACTTCTCTCTGATATGAATTCAGCACCTTTCTTCTTATATTTCCCCTGAAGCCTTTGCAACGCCCCCGGGTTTCTGGTCCTGACCTGCTGCCTCAGGGCTGGAGAGTGAGGAACCGGTGGCTTTCTCCCATGCACAGGAATTAGGAAAACTCTCTGTACTTCCTCCTCGCTGGTGTTCTGGGACAGAAAAGCCATCAGAAGGGAGCACGTCTCTAACATTTAAAGACACCTATACTGGTTTCATTTCCCATGTACATCAGGGCTAAATGTTAACATACTCCCTGCCAGGCCGTACAGCACAAGCTGGCATTTGATGGATTCAGGGAGTCAGAAAGCAATAATGTTTTAACACTTACATAAAGCCACCTTTTGTCTAATAGGAATAAATAATGTTCCAATCATAATAATGCCAACTCTGCACACGGAGCTGTAGCATCTAATGAGACGGGCCCTCCGGAGGTGAGGCGGGTACGTCAGTGAGGAGAATGCAACAGAGCAGCAAGAAAAAATAGTTCTCTTCCTATGCACTGCTAAAGCAAACTGCTGAAGAAAACACCACATAATTAAACTAATTTTCTCATGCTTCTTAAAGAAACAGATTGGCAGTGCTCTGCAATTAGGGACAGGTGATATGGATTTTTAAAATAGAATTTCAATAGAGTCACTCAGAGCTGCTAAAATTAAAACAAAACCATACAACAAGCCCAGAAGAGAGAAAAGAAAAACAGGGGAAAAAATAACATCACGTCCTGTCTCCATGTTTCTGCGTTTTCTACACACCCCCAATATGGCCATTTAGCTCCCAGATTATGGAGTCAAATGTGATTATTTATAGCTTGTTTGTCTTCTTTCATAATTGCTTCCCTAGCACTGAGCACCATGTCTGGCAAATAGTATATTCTCAATAAATGCATGTAGAGTTTATATGTTAAACGTTGGTTCTTCACCTGACATTATCTTCCTGGGCTGTCTCGCTGTCCCCTTTCCATGGGCACCCCATCTAGGCTTCTCCTGCAGGGACACGCCCCTCAGTGTTGACTCCAGGCTGCCAACAGTCCCACTGGACATACCCCATCAGAATGGCCTTGTGCTCTCTACTTCTTACCATGTACTTTCTTACCATGTACTTTCCCTTCCCATACTGTGTTGCCCTAGGCCAGTGGTCGGCAAACCGTGGCTCACGAGCCACATGCGGCTCACGAGCCGTGGTTTGCTGCTCTGTTGACTAATGAGTTTGCTGACCACTGGACTAGACTAAATGTTACTATGTAGTTGGAAGCTGTGAGGATTAGGCAATTGTGGCATATCATGTGCAAAGAGGTAAAGGGTAGTATATGACAGTGGTCGGCAAACTCATTAGTCAACAGAATGGCAAACTGCGGCTTGCGAGCCGGGTTTGCCGACCACTGCCCTGGTCCTAGCAAGCCTCCACTATGTAAGAAACAGCTATTTTCTGAATTCTTCATGACCTTTAGTGGATGTTGAAACTCTGAAGGATTTTTCAAGTAAGGGAAATCCAAAATAAATGCAACATAAAAATCAACCTTAGGAGTTACAGTCTGTGGTACAAGCAAAAGAAAAAGAACTCAATATTAGGGTCAAACTGAGCCCAATGACATCACAAATAGCCTCTCATGCCATCTAAAAAGGGACCCTGGGAGCTCTCCTGAAGCTCACTCAGTGAGGTGTACTACTTTCAGTCTTCTACTTTCCCCTCAAACATGTTATTTTTTTCTTTTTGAAGGATTGTCTGAAATCTCAGTCTGCTTCTTCCTTTACATCTCTGCCTACATACAATTTTTACTGAAATGACAGAACCAATACCTTTACTAGCATTTATGCTAAGAGTGTATCTGGCACCCAAACCTTAGAGCTTGGGTGCTACCAAGGGCAGGAAACTAATGAGCATGGAATGACATCAATCGTAGGAATACAGTATGGAAAGTAGTGCAGTTTAGAGAGCTTCATGGGTTACTATGTGAGCTGGGCAAGCCATTTACCTCCATTCATAGGTGAGAAAACCAAAGCCAGGGAGGTTAAAGCTCTCTTTTACTCCTCAGAGATTTGTAATAAGAAAAACTGAGATAATATATATGAACATTGGACAAATTTTAAAATAGTATAATTGATTATTGGCTAAAATATACAGTGTCCTCCCTTTCCATAAACGGTGGAGGAAGGGTCCAGTGTTAGCTTTCTAAATCATTGATAATGATTTTTTTTTATTTGACACCAAATTTCATCAAAGCAAGTTGGCCACAGTTGACTTATTACTTGATCTGTTTAGATTTGCACAATGCTTGAATCTCAGTTCCCAAATTAGCTAATTGGTCCATCTAGTAACTGCGAGAATAGACTACGTACGTATATTGATGTGAATGCAAATAGTAATGACATTTTTCTTTGTGTTACAATTGGATGAAAGGAGTTGGATCTCTTCCAGGGAGGTTTTTCTTTACCTTGTAGGTTAAATTTGGCCCAAGTGTTGTTTAAGCTTATGGAGAAGGTGGTGCTTGCATCTGAAGATTGTGCAAACCAGTATGTTCACCAAAGACCATCTGACTGCTACCCTCTGGTAAGCTTGGCCACCTGAGGAAACACTGACTGCTCTTTTCTGAAGCCCGTGCCACTTGCCATTTCTCATATACCTAACAGATCTCACACTCATTTTCCTCATCTCCAATTCACAGGCTGTTTTTGTCTCATTGTCTTAAACAAAAAATAAACACAGCCGCTCACAAGGCTGTCTGTACAATATGCTCTCCCACTGCAAGCCTCCCACAGAGCAGATGAATGTTTATATGTGAAAGTTCACTTTTCCACAGGGTGATATGAATAATATTATCTGTGGGTCTCACTACTCCAGAACTTCTTCAAGTTGATCACTCATTTTTTCCCTTCATATTTATTTATCTATTTGTATTTGTTGAGATATAATTCCCATACAATAAAATGCACAGATAACAAACATTAAGTTTGATAATTTTGACAACTATATACCATAAGTTTACACCCATGAAGTGACTACAGCAAATAAGCTATAGAATATTTCCATTATCCCAGAAATATGTTTTGTGCCCCTTTTCAGTTAATTCGCCTAACATTTGTCTCTCCTTACTCTCATCCAGCCCAGAGGCAACCACTTTCTGGTTTTGCCATAAATTGGTTTCCCTGTTTTTGGTCATTATATAAACAGATTCATACAGGTATATGCTCTTTTGTGTTTGGGTTGTGTTGCTCAACATAATATTTGCAGATTCATCAACGTTGTGTGAACAATCAGTTATGTTCCCTGTTTTTGCTGAGTAGTACTTCACACTGATTATAGAGTAATTTTTCAATCCGTTTCTTCATCAGTAGACATATATTAGGTTTACAGTTTGGAACTTTTATAAATGACATGTATATACAAGATAATTATATACAAAACACATTTCACTTCTCTTCTATTTACCTAAGAGTCAAATTGCTGGGTCATATTATGGTAGCTATTTGTTTATGAGAAACTGCTGAACAGTTTTCACGTGGTTGAATGATTTTGCACTCTCACTAGCAATGAGAGCTGAGATTTCCTTTGTTGTTTTTTTTTGGTTTGTTTTTCTCCTGCTATTGGAAAAGGTCATTAGAAGAAAGTGACTGCTGGTTGACTCAAGAGCTGGACACAGGCAATTAGAGGCTCCTCACTTCTTCCTTTGCCCTTGGAATGTGTGTTCTGCCCACTGTTTCCTCAGTGTGGACCATTTTCAAAGACACAGCCTTGAGAGGACAATGTGTTATTAAGACCATCTGAACCCCTTTAAGGTCTCTATATAAACATTTAAAATTCTAGTGGGCAGGTATGAAGATCTATGCATCTTGTGGTCCCCCAAGAAAAGCTTTGTAGGTAAATTCCCTTGCTTATTAAACCTGCCATCTATCAGTCTGAAGTGATCTCTTTTTGGGGGGAGTAGTATATGAATCAACATTTACATTTAAGCCAAAGTTTGGTATTGTCATTATCTATAATAATAAAAGCGTAATATGCTAATTAGGCTGGACGTCCTTTTGGATGAAGCCAGGGCTGTGAGGGAAGCCCGGGTCCTGGGTGCTGGAGGGAAGCCAGTGCTGGTAGCTGGGGGAAGGAAGGCCTATTCTTACATGAATTTCGTGCATTGGCCTCTGGTTTTTTTTTTTTTTTATAATAGACATTCTAATAGAGTAAAATTGTATTTAATTGTGGTTCTAGATTGAATTTCTTTGATGATTAATGATGTTGGGCACTTTTTTATGTGTTTATTAGCCATTCCTGTATCTTCTTTTGTAAAATGTCTATTGAAATTGTTGCCCATTTTTAATTATGTCTTTTTGTTGTGAGATGTGGAGTTCTTTATATATTCTGGATACAAGTTCTTTGTCCAATACATGGATTGTCAATAAATTCTCCCATTCTAGGGTTTATTTATTTTCTCAACAATGTCTTTTGATGAGCAGAATTTTTAATTTTGAGAAGTCCAAATTATTATTTGTGTGTGTGTGTGTGGTTGGTATTTTGTGACTCAACTACAAAATATTTTCCCAGCCAAAGGTATTCTATGTCTTTTTCTCTGGAAGGCTTGTAATTCTAGTTATTATTTTAAGTCTATATTCCTATATAATAAAAGCCTAATATGCAAATTGCTCGACTGGGAGTTTGACCACTCACTATCATGTGCACTGACTACCAGGGGCGGCACCAGGCCACGGCAGGTGCCAGGCAGGGCTGTGGGGCTGCGAGGCTGGGGGCGCGAGCTGGGGCTGTGAGCTTGGGGGTGTGAGCCAGGGCCCAATCCCTGCAGGCCACCCCAAGGGACCCCACCAGTGCACAAATTCATGCACCGGGCCTCTAGTCTTTTGTAAATGAATTATAATTAGTGAGTTGAAATATGTTTCAAGTCTATATTTCGATATGAATTGTTCTAGCAATATTTCTTGAAGACTATCCTGTTCCCACTAAACCGATTTGGTACTTTGGTTGTAATCTATAATAATAAAAGGGTAATATGCTAATTATATCAGACATCATTCCAGACTTCCTTACTGACCAAGCCAGGGCCAGAGGGAAGCCAGCCCACATCCTGGGTGCCTGCGGGCAGCTCGAGGGAAGCAGCCGATGTCCCTGTTGGTGGCTGGAGGAGGGAAGGCCTACTCTTGCATGAATTTTCATGAATTGGGCCTCTAGTAAAGTAATAATATCACTGCATCTATCTGGATCCTCTATTGTCTTCTTTAGGTTAATCTGTCTAAAACATGCTGATATAACACAGTTTTGATTACTGTAGCTTTACAGAAATTCATGAAATTGAATATCAAACTTCCACCAACTCTATACTTTAGTGACATTGTGTTGGCTAATATAGAATTTTGATTGGAATTGCATTGAATCTAAAGATCATTTTGAGAAGAATGAACATTTTGATAATACTGAGTCTTCTAAAATATGACATTTCTCTTTATTAATGTAAGATTTCTTTATTTCCTAATAGCCATGTTTGAGAGTTTAAGTGCAGAGGTAATAAACATTTTTATTATATTTATTCAAAAGTGTTTAATATTCTTTTATGATATTACAAGCAGTATTATTTTTTAAAATTTTATTTCCAGTTGTGTTTTGCCAACATATAGAAATATTAACTTTATTTAATATGGCCTTTGTATCCCATTTACTTGCTAAATTTTTGTATGTACTAAGCAAAGTTTTTGTAATTAAGTTCTGTAATGGTGTTCATGTATGCAGCAATTTCATCTAAGGTTAAAGATAATTTCACTTCTTTTTGATCCTTATGACCTTTATTCCCTAACTTGTCTTATTGTACTTGTTAGGACCTAGCAGCAGAGTATACATCTTTGTCTTATTCTCAATCTTAAAGAAAAATTGTTGATTGTTTCACTATTAACAATGGTATTAACTGTAAGTTTTTCAGCATTACACTATATAAGATTAAATAAATTCTCTTCTATCTTTAGTTGGCTGGGCTTTTATCATGAATGGTAATTGAATTTAGCTGAATGTTTTTTGCTTCATGACTTCTGAAGATCACAATCTCCTTTATTCTTTTAGAGTGGTAATTTACATTGATTAATTTTCAAGTGTTAAACAAAATAAACATCCCAGTGGTACATCTCATTGATCATGATGTATTAGCTTTTCAATAATTGTTGGAATTTATTTTCTAATATTTAATTAGGGATATTTATCAGCATTTTTTCTTCTAATGGTATTAGAGTTATGCTTGCCTTATTAAATAAGTAAGAAACTGTATCCTCAATGTCTCTTCTCTAAGTTTGTAAGATTATTTCTCACCTAATTAATTTCCAGAGTTTAACCAGTGAAGATATCTAGAATTTTCCTTACAATAAATTTAACTTCTTTGATAAATAAACTGTTAAAATTTTTATTTTGCTTTGTTTTAATTTGGATTAGTAAAAATGTCTAAGGTATTTGTTCATTTTATTTAAGTTGTTAAAGGTATTGAAAAGAAGTTGTTTATAAATATATGTATCATAAATTTAATATCTGTAGTATTTTGAACCTTCTTTCATTCCTGATAAACTCGTTTATTTTCTCTCATTTTCATTGATCAGTGTTGTTAGAGGTTTGTCAATGTTATTAAACTGCTTAAAAAGCCAAAGTTTAAATTGTTGATTTTCTCTATTGTTTGCATATTTTCTATTTCAATTATTTCCATCAACATTTCATTTTTATTTTCCTCTGTGATTTAATTTGTGGTTCATTTCCAGGTGTATCTTTTTTAGAGTAAAGGCACATTTCAGTGATTTTCTACCATCCTTTTATAATATACTAGAGGCCCTGTGCATGAAATTTGTGCACTAGAGGGGGTCCCTCAGCCCGACCTGCCCCCTCTCACAGTCTGGAAGCCCTCAGGGGATTTCCTAAGCCATGATCTGGCCTCCCTCTGTGGGAGGCGACCAGCCCATCAGGGGAAGGTGCCGCCCCCATCACCCTGGTGCTGCTGCCACTGCCGGCTGCTGGGGCTGCCCACAGCTGCCTGAGTCCCGGGACTTGCAGCCACTAAGGCTCTTGGCGGCCTAAGCCCCAGGTCTAGCAGCCCACGCAGCCACTGCCATGGCTGCCTGCCTTTGTCCCCTCAGCCACTGTGGCTTTGTCTGAAAGACGTTTGCTTTAATTAGTATATTACCCTTTTATTAGTATATATGCTCTTAAATATAAAAATTTATTCTAAGAGCTGTTTTAGCTACTATGTAAGATTATCTTGGTATTTTGTGCTTTTATTTTCATTCAGTTCAAAATATATTTTAATTTTTGTTGTGCTATTTTGATCAATGAAATATTTATAAGTGTTTTTTTTTGTAAGTTAATCTTCAAGTATTTGGGAATTATCTGATAATTTTGTTACTAATTTCAAATTTAATTTTATTACCACCTGAATACATTCTCTGTATACACATGAGTCTTTGAAAAATACTGAGACTTCTTTAAGGTCTATCCAATCATGGTGAATGTTCCTCATCTACTTAATTATTCTGAAGTTAATGGAAGTGGTCTTCTATGATTATCGACTAGATCTATTTAGTTGACAGTGCTGTTCAAATTCTCTATATTTTTACTTTTGTAATTGTTTAATCAATTATTTTTGTTTTATCAATTATTCAAAGAGTGATGTTAAAACTCTCTAAATATAATTGTGGATTCACCTATCTCTATTTTTAGCTTTGTCATTTTTGCTTTGTTGAGTTTAAAGCTCTATTATTTGATGACTTCTAGGAATTCTTACCATTTGCAACAGCATGGATGGAACTGGAGAGCATTATGCTGAGCGAAATAAGTCAGTCAGAGAAAGATAAATATCACATGATTTCACTCATTTGTAGAATATAATGAGCAACATAAACTGATGAACAAAAACAGATCCAGAGACAGAGAAGCATCGATCAGACCGTCAAACCTCAGAGGGAAGGTAGGGGAGGGTGGGGGTAAGGGGGAGAGATCAGCCAAAGACTTATATGCATGCATATAAGCCTAACCAATGAACACAGACACCAGGGGGTTGATGGCATGAGTGGGGAGAGTAGGGGGGTGATGGAGGGATAAGGGCACATATGTAATACCATAATCAATAAATAAAAGAAAAAAATTTATGATGTCTCCCATTGTTTATCTTTTCTTGAGTTTCCCTTGCTCTTGGAGACACAAAAGCAAGATAAAAAGCTTCTGCATAGCAAAAGAAACCGTCATCAAAATGAAAAGAGAACCCACTGTATGGGAGAACATATTCGCCAATGATATATCTAATAAGCGGTTAATTTCCAAAATATATAAAGAACTTTTACAACTCAACACCAGGAAGACAAACAACCCAATTAAAAGTGGGCAAAGAGCTTGGCCGGCATGGCTCAGTGGTTGAGTATGGACCTATGAACCAGGAGGTTATGGCTCGATTCCTGGCCAGGGCACATGCCTGGGTTATATGCTCATTCCCCAGTGGGGGTCATGCAGGAGGCAGCTGATCAATGGTTCTCTCTTATCATTGATGTTTCTATCTTTCTCTTCCTCTCCCTTCCTCTATGAAATCAATAAAATATACTTTTTTAAATGGGCAAAGGACTGAATAGACACTTCTCTGAGGAGGACATACAGATGGCCAAAAGACATATGGGAAAATGTTCAAGGTCACTAATATCACTAAAACTACAATGAGGTATCACCTCACATGTGTCAGAAAGGCTACTATGAATAAACCAACAAACAGCAAGTGCTGGTGAGGATGTGGAGAAAAGGGAACTCTTGTGCACTGTTGGTGGGAATGCAGACTAGTACAACCACCGTGGAAAACAGTGTGGAGTTTCCTCAAAAAATTAAAAATGGAACTGCCTTTTGACCCAGTGATCCCACTTCTCAGAATATATCCTAATAATCCCAAAACAGCTTGCTTATATGTTTCTTATCCATTTATGTTTATAGCAGAATTATTTACAATAGCCTAGATCTAGAAATAGCCCAAGTGCCCATCAGTATATGAGTGAATAAAAAGCTGTGGTACATTTACACAATGGAATACTGCTCAGCTGTAAAAAGAAGGAACTTTTATCCTTTGCAACAGCATAGATAGACCTGGAGGTTATTATGCTAAGCAAAATAAGCCAGTCAGAGAAAGACAAATATCATATGATCTCACTAATATATGGAATCTAATGACCAAAATAAGCTAACCACCAAAATGTAATCAGAAACATGGATGCATGGAACAGAATGACTGTTGCCTAAGAAGAAGGGAAGAGAGTGACTGGATAAAGAAGGTGAGAGAAATAGCTAAAGAACATATATGCATACCCCATACCCCATAGTCATAATGGGGATAATAGTTTGGTGAAGACCAAGTGAGGGGGAAGTGGGAGTGGGTGGAGTGGGCAAATGGTAGAAGAAAGGGGGACACCTGCAATTATGTCAACATTAAAAATTGTTTAAAAAACAACAAAAAAAACCATTAAAAAATTATCACTTCTATGTCTTCTTGATGAATACTCCCATTTACCATTGGAGAAAATCCCTTTTTATTTCTGGTAGTATTTTCTGTCTTGATGATTTGTTTTGCTAGTTCTTACATTGTACATACTTTTCCACCCTGTTATTTTCAATCTATATCTTTTTAAAATATATTTTTATTGATTTTTTTTGCAGAGAGGAAGGGAGAAGTATAGAGTTAGAAACATCGATGAGAGAGAAACATCGATTGGCTGCCTCCTGCCCACCCCCTACTGGGGATGTGCCCACATCCAAGGTACATGCCCTTGACCAGAATCGAACCTGGGATCCTTCAGTCCACAGGCTGATGCTCTATCCACTGAGCCAAACCGGTTAGGGCTCAATCTACATATTTATATGTAAAGAGTGCTTATTGTAAATAGTATAGAATTGGTTATTATTTTTTTATTTTCTGTCAATCTCTGACTTTTAATGACATTGATTAGTGCTTTAATCCTATCTAATAAAGAGGGAATATGCTAATTGACCATTGCTTCATCACAAAGATGGCTGCACCCACAGCTGAAGCCAAGTTCCCATAAGGAGCCTTAACGAGCTATCAGCAGGAACCTGAGGCTACGCCCTCCCCCATCCCCGTGGGGCTTGACAGGGGACCTCAGGCTGCACCCCCCACCCAGCAGGGCTTGACAGGGGACTTCAGGCTTCATCCCTTACCCAGCAGGGCTTGACAGGAGACCTCAGGCCACGACCCCACCCCGGCGCCAGGCCAGGGCACCTGAAGCCATGTCCCCTGCCCAGCGGGGCTTGATGGGTGCGCTTCCCGTCCTAGTGCTGGGCTATGGGACCTCAGTCTTCTCCCCCTGCCCCAGCGCCAGGCTGGGAGACCTCAGGCCATGCCCCCCACCAGGTGGGGCTTGACAGGAGACTTCAGGCCATGACCCCCAACCCGACACCAGGCTGGAGGACCTCAGACTGGACTCCTGCCCAGTGGGGCTTGATGGGGGACCTCAGGTCATGCCCCCCACCCAGCAGGGCTTGACAAAGGACCTCAAGGTGCAACCCCAGTGCTGGGTTGGGGGAACTCAGGCTGTGACTCCCACCCCAGCACCAGGCTGGGGAACCTCAGACTGTACCCCCCGCCAACCCAGCGGGGCTTGACGGGGGACCTCAGGCTGCTCCCCCTGCCCCAGCTCCAGGCCTGGGGACCTCAGGCCATGCCCCCCACCAGGTCGGGCTTGACAGGGGACTTCAGGCTGCGTCCCCCCACCCCGGCACCAGGCTGGGGAACCTCAGGCGCACCCCCTGCTTCAGCACCAGGCCAGGGGACCTGAGGCTGCACCCTACTGCCTGGTGGGGCTTGACAGGTGACCTCATGCTGTGCTCCCCACCCAGCAGGGCTTGATGGGGGACCTCAAGGTGCACCCCCAGTGCTGGGTAGGGGGAACTCAGGCCACACCTCCTGCCCAGCGGGGCTTGATGGGGGACCTGAGGCTGTGCCCGCCTCCCAGTGCCGGGCCAGGAGACCTGAGGCTGCACCCCCCCTCACCTGATGGGGCTTGATGGGGGACCTCAGGCCATGCCCTCCACCCAGCGGGGCTTGACAAGGGATCTCAAGCCATGTCCCCCACCTGGCGGGGCTTGATGGGGGACTTCAAGGCATGTCCCCTGCCCCGGTCTGGGCTGGGGGACCCCAGGCCATGCCTCCTATCCTGGTGCCAGGCCGGGAGACCTGAAGCTACGTACCCTTCCTGGCGGGGCTTGACAAGGGTGGGACTGGCCAGGTCTGGATCTAGCCCAATGAGGGCAGGGGCTGGCCAGGTCTGGGTCTCACGTGATTTTGAGGCACATGAGGGTGGGCGGGGACTTGACTCTGGGTCCCGTGTGCGCCCCAGACTCTGACATATATTTTACTAATTTTCTTTAATCTCTGACACTTCTATTATAGAGAAAGGGCAAATAGCAATATTAAATTATTTCCTCTAATTAATCCTCTTTTAATGTGCACGAATTTTGTGCACCGGGACACTAGTATTAATATAGTTTTTAATACAGTTAAATTTTAGCCTACCATCTTAATATTTATTTTATATTTGTCTCATCTGTTTTTTGTTTCTCTGCAATACCTTTCCTTTTTATCTTTTTTGACAAAATAGTTTCTTATTCTATTTATCCCTCTATAATATAAATTTCTTATCCATTTATACTTTTGTTGCCCTAGATGTTTTTTCTACATATCTACAAATGACATTTTATATTATTATTTTTCTGTAAATAGTAAATGAATTTTCAAATAAATTTAAGAGTGTAGATATACATATTTATCTATGTAAGTACCACTGTATCAATGTGTCTATCTATGTATCTATCAATCTAGTATCTGCCTATTTATGCACATCTATCTATCTATCATCATCTATCTATCATCTATCTCCATACTAGAGAGGATGAGAAAAGTATTTTCTATTTACCACATATATACTACTTCTCTTTATTACTCCCCACAGATTCAGACTTCCACCTGTTTTTACTTCCTTTGTCCTTGGAGATCTCTTAGCATTTCTTATAGTACAGGTCTACTGGAGATACATTTGTCCATAATTGGCTTTCTGAATATATTTTTATTTAGCTTTAATTTATGAAATATATTTTTATTGCTCATAGAATTTTGAATTAGAAAATTTTTTACTACCTTAGAGATGTCATTTATTTTTCTTCTATCCTCCACTACATCTCAATGTCAGCAATCATACATATATTTGTGCACTGTATATATTGGTTTTGTTTTTTGTCTTACTGCTTTTTCCCCCAAAAACTTTATTTTACCTTTTTTTTCCTTTTAGTTTGACTATGATGTTCCTAAATGAACTTTTCTTTTCATTCATTCTGCTTCATTCACTTATCTTACTTTGTGGATTGATGTCTTTCAACAATTTTGGAAAATTCTGAGCTATTATCTCCTCAATTATTGCTAGTGTTGCATTCTCTCTTTCTGATACACCAATTATGCATATATTAGACCACTTATTATTGTCCTATTAATTTGTAATGCTGTCTTCTGATGGTTTTATCCTTTCCTCTTTTTATGTGTCAGTTTTATTAATTTCTAATGACCTTTCTTTAAGGTAATTAAAACTTTCCTCTGTTGTGTCAAGTGTGCTTTAAATACATTAAAGAAACTTTTAATTTCTGATACTTTTTTCATTTATAACATTTTAGAATTTTTCCCAGTTTTCTTGAGATATAATTGACACTTAACATTATGTAAGTTTAGGTGTACAACATGATTTATGCACATATGTTTTGCAAAATGATTACTACAATAAGGTTAGTTAACACATCCATCACACACATAATTATAGTGTTTTGGAAGGTTTTTGGTGTGGGTTTTTTTGTTTGTTTGTTTGTTTTGGTGGTAGAACATTCGAGGTCTACTCTCTTAGCAACTTTCAAATATATAATGCAGTATTGTTAACTATAGTCATCATGCTTTATAGTAGAGCCCTAGAAATTATTCATCTTGTAACTGAAACTTTGTATCCTTTGACCAACATCTCCCTATTTCAACCACCCACTTCCAGCTCCTGACAACCACTATTTTACTCTGTTTCTATGAGTTTGGCTTCTATAGATTCTACTTCTAAGTGAAATCATATAGATAATCTCTTTGAAATCCTGATTTCATTTCTTTCGGATCATATGGCAGTTGTTTTTTGTTTTGTTTTTGAGGAACTTCTATACTGTTTTTCACAGTGGCTGTACCAATTTACATTCCCACCAACAGTGCACAAGGATTCCCCTTTTTCCATATTCTTGCCAATACTTATTATTTCTTGTGTTTTTAATAGTCATTCTAACTGCTGTGAGGTGATTGCTCATTGGGTTTTGAGTCACATTTCCCTGATGATTGCATGTTCAACTTTCTAATGGGGTTCCAAAAGCTATGGTTTTTGTACCTTATCTGGCTTGTGATACATTTTCTTGTGATTTTCCCCCTCCATTCTGTAGAGAAGCAGAAGTTTGATAAGTAGTTCTCATTTAGGACACACTAAGCCAATTCTTTTTTTTTCTTATGAGCTCATTTTTATTATTTTTAGTTCAATGAATAAGCACATCTGATTTATAAGAATATTTTAAAAAACTGTGAAATATTTTATGACCCTGAATGTATATTCATTACTTAATAATTGCAGTCAAGACAAGATATAAACTTGCAAATTTAAAATATATTTTTATTGTTTTCTTACGGAGAGGAAGGGAGGATAGAGAGTTAGAAACATGAATGAGAGAGAAACACCAATCAGCTGCCTTCTGAATGCTCCCTACTAGGGATCAAGCCCACAACCAAAGTACATGGCATTGAACCCAGGACCCTTCAGTCTGCAGGCCAACACTCTCCACTGATCCAAACCAGTTAGAGCATAAACTTGTAAAATTAAAGAAATTGCTGTGATATTTTTTAAAGTTAAGAGAAAAGCTTTTACATGTCTGTGGGGTAGTTGGCTGTTTTAGTGCCACACACTAAGTTTTAAAGAACACTAGCCAGAACCCCATGATTCCATGTCAACATTTAATTTGTATTGCATGACAAGGTTGCTGACAAGATACCCATCTCCAGAGGGCTCTAGGGACTCCCGTGAAGTCATTTCATGTCTCATCTTCTGTCTCATAATTCCTATAGATTACAAACAAGAGGAAATTATTGTTCCTTCTTTGCTGCTGAGAAGCAAGATAAAGTCACAGAGGTGTCAGGTGTTTTTGTCCAAGACTGTATAGCAGTCAATCAAAATCAGCAAAAGAAAGAAATCACAGGAGGGCAACCAAGATCTGTCCTGGTCAGTCAACACCTAAATTCTATGAGACAAAATTGTCTGTTGTACTTTTAAAGGCCTCTCGAGACAGTGATGACCTGCTATGGTATTTAATAACCTTTTAGATCAAGAATATTAATTATGTTTGACTAAATTCTGACAATCTTCCCGTGGCCTCAAGACCAAGCATAGGAAACAGACATAAGTTGAAGTAAATTGTCAGTTTCATACATATTTTGGTACCTAAAAATGGTAATGGTACATCTAAGTTATTTTTTCTTTTATGCTTCTATCTCCCTAAAATTGGAGTTTAGTAATATTTATATGAAATATTCTTTACATAAGCCATATAATTTCTCTATTTATTAGTAATATCTACCTTTAATTAAACATTTGTCTAAAAGCTTAAATATCTTATTTCATTTACTTTTCATTAAAACTATATAAAATATTATCTCATTTAATTTCTATAAAAATTATTTGGATGGCCTTGTTCACAAATCTGTGTATGGAAAAACAAGTATGTGTTTGTGTGATTCTATTGCCTGTACCTTTCATTCTTTCTGCAATCACTTTCTATTTTATCTGTAATAAATTATTAAATCAAATTTGGAAATAATTCTTTATAAGACAAAATGATTTATTATGGGCTTTTATCAAATCATGAGTATCATTGATACATTTAGAATTTATATATATATATAAATTTATATATATACATATATATATGTATATATATATATGTATGTATGTATATGGTCTACACACTCTTTTTTTAGGTAAACACACATTGTGCAAAGCACTACTGCACCTTAAATTGTCATTCCTGGTTTTAGTCCTTATTTTAAAAAAATAAACTTTGGAACAGAGATCAGACTTTTGTTTTCATTTTTAGTCCTTATTTAAAAAAAATAAACTTTGGAACAGAGATCAGATTTTTGTTTTCATAGGGGTTAAAAAATACTAAGCAGTTGTCATGTTTTCAAACGGATAGATTACACCAAAAATGAGGAATTTCCAGTTCCTCTTGAGAAATCAGAAGAATGGACACTTGACTCTCATTCTCATAGAGCACAAAACAACAAAATCCTTTAGAAAGGGCATGCATTCTTTTGCTTTACTTGCTTTGTCCTTGAATGTATTACATTTTCAATCCTTTTAACATGAAGACACAATGCTTTAATCAAAGAACTGACATGCTAGTTGCAAGCTAACAAACGGGAAAATTAGAGCCTTGACTGGCAAAGTGGGCACAACCCTCATTTAAAAGGATGTTACCACCAAGCATCTACTGAAGCATTGTATATTTTTGCAGTTGGCATTTTGTTGTTCTTACAGTCGAGGCTACTTGGTTTCCCTATGAAGCAGCTTTCTGATTCAGTCTAGAAAAGTGGGGATTGTGTAATTTATCTGGCTGTTTTTTTTTTGAAATCTTATTTCATCTTTCTGGATATTAAGTAGAAGAACTCATGCTTTTTTAATATATAGAAATTTTAATAAACATCATTAATCCCACTATATAAAATAAAGAAAAAAGCAATGACAATGTCCAAAAGCATAGTAAGAAGAAGCATTAGGATGCAACTATGTTTTAAACCACTATGTATATATTTAAAAATATCTGTCATCTATCTATCTATCTATCTATCTATCTATCTATCTATCTATCTATCATCTACCTACCAATATGATGTTATATTATTATATTCCACACCAGTGTATAACTTAAAAAAATTTAAATCCATATTACATATGTCTTGATGTTAGGTATCTATCTATCTTGTATAGTTTCAGTTTGGATATACAAAGAAATACACTTGACAATCACCTACCGAATCCTAGCCTGTTTGCTAACAGAGATGCTCCTTGAATTAGTTATCAGAGGTGTGCAGAAACAAGGTAGTAAGTGAAGATTTGGGTAGAGAGGCAGCAAAAAACTGAATCAGCTAAAGGCTTATCTATCAAGAATTACTCACATCTTACTCTTTAAGTGATGAGGAGTCGTTTATAGCTATAAGCAGGGGATTAACCTGGTAAACATTTTTATATTCAGAAATTAGTTTTATGACAATGTCATTGAAAAAATTTTTACAGGGACAATTGATAAAAGAGCAACAACCTGAAAGCCATTGTAGACAAAAGGAGGGTCTAGACTCAAGACAAAATTCAGAGACATGATCAATTAGATTGTGGAAGGAAGGGGTGCAAGAGAGGGAGAAACTGTGGGGAATCCCAATCTGGACATCTGAATGAGGTATTCATGTTTTAAATGACAAGGTGAATCCAGGAGGAAGTGAAAGCCAGAATGGTGTTTACATATCTGGGCAACTAAGAAATTATTTAGAAGTCAAATGTGACATATTTTCTCAATCAGAAACATTTTTTTCCCATAGATTATTTGGGAAAATATGCCTTCCATCCCCCACCCCCCTTTGTGTGCATTTCTTTACCCTCCCTGACTGGAATTCAACCACACCATACTCATTCAAGAAACATTTGTTAATCAAGTTCTTCTTTCTTCCTTCTTCAGCTGCCTGTGCTGAGATTTAGCTTCATTATGGAAAGAATAATCAATATTTTATAATACCTTTCACTATAGGCTATCAAATGTAATGGCAATCAAATATTTTTGTTCTTTTTAAAATTGGGAATCAGTCAATATTACCCATTTTCCCCACTGCCATTTATCTGAGGTTCATCAACTATTTATGCAGACGATTTAATCACAGCAAGGAACATTCCAATGCCATTGACATTCTCCTCTTGGGTGCTTAGTTTTCTAGCAGGCTAAATTGACACATGTGATAGATGAAGTTTATAGTAAAATGGAGTCCTTTCCCCAGATATTTACTTATTTACTAAATAACTACGCTATATTACAATATCTAAGCAAATGTATTTTATAGCTGGAAAATAATTTCATACACTCGATTTTAGGTAGTACAGCCATACCTACTTAGATGGGGAAACTGAAGATCAACCATCAGAGCTGCTTAGTGACCTGCCTAAGTTTGCTTGCTAGTTAGCAGTCAGGTTCAAATGAGAAAGTTAGATCTTCTGTTTCATTCTGTCTTTTTTGACTCTGTATTTTCTCTTACATACACAAATGATGCTGGAGCCTCACCCGAAGCTGAGCATCCACTGGGAGGTCTTTGTTCACAATCACAACTGACAGATGTATAAAACTTTTATTTAGCTATTGATACCCATCCAAGTTCTCAGTACGCAGATAGGTGGTTGGGCTTGTGAGCTCTTCTTATTATTTGACATATTCTAATGCCATGATAAGCTGGACAGGTCAGCTAAATCTTACATTTTCTGTTGTGATTGAAACAATTATATTAACTTTATTTTACTCAGAATCCTTTGGCAGATTTACATCTCTGATACCTAAAATATGGAAAGTCAATGCATATAACAAGTCCATTTGCTATGTAAACTGAAATCTTACATAATATGGAGTCTATGAAATATATCAGAGAACGGACATGGTTACCACAGGGATGGGGTTTGGGGGGACTAGGTGAAAAAGGTGAAGTGACTAAGAAGTACAATAGATAGTGACAAAATAGTCATGGGGATGTAAAATACAGCATAGGAAATATAGTCAATAATATTGTAATAACTATATACAGTGCCAGGTGGTACTTAAAATATTGGGGGAGATACTTTGTAACATATATGATCGTCACATCACTATACTGTACAACTAAACAAAATAATATTGAATGTAAATTGTAAGTTGAAAAAGAAATAGTCTATGATACAGATTGGGTGAGATGAAAATGCTCAGATCTGTGTTTTTTCAGGAAGAAAAAAATACTTATATTTATTCAATAAATATTGATTGGATTCTTTCTAAGTGCCAGAGATTATATAAGCACTAAAAAGCACTAAAGAAGAGCTCTTTCATCTGAATATTGTGATTTCAAATAGTGTGTAAACTCAGTAGCGCTGTGCCATAGTTTGTTGACCAGCTAACTCAGAGGAGGCCTAGGATCTGCCCTTTACAAGCCCACTTTCTGAACGACTCCACTCCGCAGTTGTGGACACGGCAGAGCCTGGGGTACTGCGGAAAGGAATCCTGATGGTGCATTTCATTGAGTCACTAGGGGGACTGAGGCAGGCTGGTTAGAACCCAGGCAGCTCTGTTCACACAAAAGTATCCTGCTAATCAGTAATGACAAGGGAGGAAATATAGGCAAATGCCCATTAAAATAGAATTAGAAGTTTGGTAAAGCTTGCCAGAGTGTGGCAGTGGTTCTTTAATTATGCAGAGAGAAATCTTTAGAAATGAAATGGCTGCAGGCTATGTTAAAGGGAATACTTTTGTAACATGTTGTCAGAGGAAGTGGAAGTCTTAAAAGGTAAACTTCTCTTTTATTATTTCTAAAAGATAACCTTTAAACAAGTATATTTTTATCTTTGTTTATGTGTGTGTTGTGTTTGTGTGTGGGGGGGCGGGGATGGGACGGAGAGAAAGAGAACAGATAGAGGAAAAAGGGAGGTCTATGATTAACTGCGAAGAAAAGACCTTTATTTAATGGAGTAATTGTAGGCTCAGTCTCGGATATGCTCTTTTAGTGCCATTTCAGGAAGCTGTTCGTTTTAACATGCCCTCGCATTGTGGGTGCCATTTCAGGCCCTGGCATTTATAAGGTATATTCAGCATTTACGTATTTTGTGGTGTACCTTTCTCCCTGTCAAATGGACTGTTGAGTCCATGAGAGGGACCCCCTCAAGGAAAGTGACCCTAAAGTATTTTATCTTTTAGAATCTAGCTTTGTTAATATTTTGGAATAAAACTATCAGATTCTACACAGGCAAACTCTGTAGTATCTGCTAAGTGGAAAGGATAGTATATCATATGTGTTTATTTTTCAGTTTCAAGGAGGCATGTGAATGATTAAGAATTAACAAATTCTATGAAGCCTAAGAGAGGTTTTCCTTCAACTCATAGATTATTTTCTGCTAGGTTCCCCAAATTGGCCTTATATTAAAAAAATAAATAAAAAGGCCAAAGCCATATTTTGGGTCTACATGCTTTCCTTTTGTTGTCTTCCTTTCAGTTCAATCACTAGTCAAAAGTACCCAGTGAACTTCGGCTTTGCCCACGTGGATTAGATTGCTGCCCTGGTAACTCTTATACCCAATTGTATATGCATTCTATTTAATACCCCTTAACATTTGCCTTGCAATGCAATGTTTCATGCTTTGGGTAAATCTTAACCCAGGAAGCCAGCCCTGCTTTAGTGAAGAAGTTGATTGTTGGGGGCAGTGTCTGGTCTGGAGCGTGGAAGGCAGTGGGGCAGGTGGGGTGCCTCCCCAAGACTGGAGCAGGAAGCTGGGCTTACAGATATCAATGTGAGCTCCTTGTTCTCACCCCTCCTACACTTGCTATCTGGTCTAGCTGGTAGCAGGTATGCCTGGAACACCTGGTGATGTTGTACTTGCCACCACCTCTGCAGGGAGCTTTGAGCCCACTATCAAGAGAGACTGAACATAGCTCAGGCTCAACTCTGCTTCTGCTTGTCAGCCTCTTGCCTCCCAAACACCTACCATTTCCACTTGATGCCATCATGCAGAACGGGATAAAAAGGACTTAGTGACAGATTCAGACTGTGAGTGAAGAATGTTCCATATGGAAACCTGTCTGAAATATTGGGAATCTGGTTGTAAGGTTCATCTGATCTGGCTGCTAACACATCAACCCCTAGACATGCTGTGGGCTAGCCTGCCCTCCTCTCCTTGCCTTCTTTGGGATGCCTGCCTTCTCTTTCTTCCTCTGTCCTTCTATTCAAATCACAACTCTTAGTACTCACTCAAATCCTCTCTCTGAATCCCACATGAGTACAGTTGAGTGGCCTTGGCTGCTTGGCTGCCTCCTACATCTTAGAGGTCTTAGTGTGTG